>CM053786.1:643421868-644021868 GCA_028749045.1 Cupressus sempervirens | reverse complement strand
CTACCTTGCATTCAGTCATGTTTTTATTTAGTGAACTAACTTCTATATACTAAAGAAAAAGAGTTACAAATATGAAAATATATCAACTCTCTTAATAGAAATTATACAACTGTAGGCATTACAATATATTGGTTTCTATTTTCATGCCTTAATGAAAATTTGTGTTAGTGGAGTACAAGCTTGATTCGTTGCAACTTTTAGGCTGCTTAAAGCATGCTATTTCTTTTCTACCTAAAACCAATGGCACTTGAAACAAATTTCTAGTGTAGAATTACATTAGTTTTCCTATATGATTTAGAATGAAGAATATATTGATTGTATGATTCTCACTAAATGAATAATATAGTAAGTTAGAATTATTGAAAAAAAATGAGTAAAGTTTATGAGACACATACCTATTTTAATCAAGTGGTGGGTTAATTCCTTTATCCCTTAGTCTCTTCTCTTTTGTGTCTTCAATGATTTCATTCCACTCTAGATGTGGCGCCATAGGAGGATGCTTACATACTTTGGGTTGAGCTTTAGAGCCCTTTTGTACTAGTTTCTCATAGTCTTTAGATGTTTGCAAGCTTTTATAGAAGTTGGGCTATGTTGAAAATATTTTCACCAAAGAACTCCTCCATAGTTTTTATGAGATGATCTTTTAATTTGAGGGCTTCATTAGTCTAGCTTTTAACATTAAAAAAATTGTTAAATAAAATAATTAGTTCAAGGATGAACAAAAAAATGTAGCAACCAATTATATTAAGCTATGTACATTTTACATTAAGTGGGCCCAAATATCTTCAATGTCAAATCATAAAAAATTTCATAAAAAAGATCATTTCCTACAAAATCATCACCACATCATTAGTCAAAAATGAGTTATGAAGAATTCAACTACAATTACACTCTAAATAATTATAATTTTAAAACACCTAGAAGCTTAGGAAATTTTAAAGGAATCATATGTTTCTCAACCATCAACAATGATGGCTCTAATGATCTAGTACAAGTAACATGGACTCCTCCAAGAAAGGTTGGTAATTTATTAGTAGTACTAGTATTAGTTCTATCATTAGCATCACAAGGTCTACCTGTTGCATAACAAATTTAATCAATGTCATAATATACTCAAGTAAAAAAGAAAGTATAAAAATTATCATATTTAACACATAACAAAATGTAGGAAAACAAGGATTTACCATCTCTGGTTGTAACAAGTGTGGATGTTTGCATGCTCCTTGTTGTCGATCCTATAGTTGGCAATATTAGAGTGTTTGTCAACCTCATGGAAGTAGGCATATGGAAATCACCAACACCTGAAAAATAACAATGGCATCACTATCCATAGAAACTCTCCACCCATGAGTTATTCCAAATAAATATTATCAAGTCAAGGGTAAGCATTATACCACTATAAGTAGAACCAGTGCTGTAAAAATATATCAGGAACAATAGATCATCATATCACAATAAGCAATATTTGAAAGATAATTGCATATGTACAACACCATATGACAAGCTCATATTTTAATTAAACCATATGACCAATGAATGTCATACAAAAATAAAGAGAACAATGATTTAATTTTACAAATAGTATTAAATATACTCCTAATCTTGTTTTTAAATTTCTATTTATAAGATTGACACTTCTAAATAAAGGCCAAACAATCAACCAAATTACCCATCATTAGGAAGTGACTTGTACACAACTAAACCTAGCAAAATAGGAACTAAAAATATAACCATGTTTGCTACCAAAATATTTATTTATTATATTTACTACAATATTCAATATGATGAAATACATTTTCTTTTCTTTTAAATTAGTTGTACTCTTTTTTAATAGACTTAATAAATAATAAGAGATGAAGGAAGACCTAAAACCCTTCTTGTAATGTCCTCTATTTAGTTGTGTTTGGAAATAGGGATAATTACTTCAACTTCCCTTTCTACTATGCTAATTAGATGAAAATAAAGCAATTAATAAAAATTGAACCAAAAATATCCTATTTTTGATATGACATTTAATATATGCAAATCAAAATAATCACAACCTGATAAGGAAGCTGATGGAAATATTGTCATTAATGTCAAAAGAATCTAGCTGATTGTTAGAAGTTTTCGTTAATGTCAAAAGTATTCTTATTAGGAAAATTTATATCAAGACCAACAAATATATTACTTGTCATTTGAGCATTGCAAATAAGTATGAATACACAAATCATAGTTAAACTTGAAGGACAAATTGATTCACTAAAGAGTGCATTGAACATTGTGATATGAAGTGATATGTTCCTCACAGAAACCAAAAAGAAACATCATCTATCGTTGTAGATATAAAAATAAGATCCATTTGACAAAAAATACAATGCATTACTATTGGAGATAGAAAATGAAGGAGAGACACATAAGACTAGGTAAGCCAAGATGAAAACAACTAATACTAAATTTGGCAGATTAAACAATCAACATTAAAGAGCACATAAATCAAGAGTGATATGCATATATATAAAAAGATTATATTTAAAGAGTCTCATTATTCATTAACCAAGAAATGTAGGGAAGAAGCAATGAAGAGAAGACAACATTGGGTACTATGCATTAAACAAGAGAAAGAGAAACTCTATAAATCATATGCTAAGTCATTTCAAAGCCAGAAGATATTATAAAAGAAACCATATGACCAATGACTAACTACAAGGACAATAATTTTTTTCATCATAATTTCTTTTGAGCTAATACCACAATCCAACAATTGTTTCCTTATGTTGTTCTGGGTCCATATTGTTAGGCATGGACTTTCTTTAGGAGAAAATATTTAGGCTATAAAATAATAACAAATATAAACATACAAGAATTAGTAGTACATTGTATATAATTGATAATAATTAAATAATTAAATATTACTAACTCTTCAATATCGATGGTATCTAAATAAATCAAATGAATTATACAATATAAACATTGGCATTGATTTTGAACAATATAACATTAGCATTGTTTCTAGACTTCATTCAACTTGGTAGAAAGATTTTGAACTATTACATCCATGAGGTAAGGCTGAAGAAAGTAAATACCACATTGTGATGATCCATCTACCTAATTATGTCCATGGCTACCTAACCATGTCCAAGGTGTTTGTACACTAGAGGCATACTCTGCCTATGAGGCTACCAACATGCCCATATACATAGGATCAAGACCCTTGAGCACTCGCTCTAAAAAATATGTAGTTTTTGTTTCAAATTTTTTTGATGTATTTGTATTCCTATAACCACTGGTGATCTTTACTCACCTAATATAGTTCTTCACCATCATACACCCATTAGGAAAAATAAGGCATTTTTCTATAATTACAATCCTATAATACCCTACTATAACCTTTGTGTTGTAGTTTACAGGTAATGTAAGGAACTAACCAATATACATCCTAACTCACTCCTTATATAGTTATGTATTAAGGATTGTGACAATAATCAATGGGTGTAAATAGGTGAGTCAAGCATACATTAGCTAGGAACAACTGATTGTTCATTTTGTTGTACCTAATCTGACGACATTTTTGTAAGAATTTATAATTAACCCAACTAATCAACAACTAGACCAATTCACTTATATACATCCTAACTCATTCCTTATATAGTTATGTTTAAAATCTTGTAACAATGCTACTTGTTGAGTGACTTTTATTGTTTATATACATAAATACATACATACATATACATATACATACATACATACATACATATACATTGATAAAAAATGCACAACAAGGAAATCTTAGATCTTGTTATAGGGGCCCAAGGTCCTATATCAGGTGGTCAAGCACCATGTAGGATAGTATAGAAGGTGATCAATAAGCATCCAAGTTGATACAAGATAGTTTAGACAATCTCAAACATGCATTTAGACAAGTTGTTTACATGTACTAATAGGCAAGTCAAAGGTTGGTCAACAATTGGTCAAACATTTTGAGTTGACCAAAAATCTCTATTATATTTTATAATATTTTTTCATATTGTGATATAGTTTTGAAGGCATGTGGAGTCTTTTATTTTAATTCTGTATAAAAAATTTTAAAATTGCAAACAAATACAATAAAAGTTGTCATGCAACTTTTTGCAATTTTTCTTACAATCACAAAGTGTAATAGTTAGATCATTATTTTCATTGAATATGGAGGGATGAAGTTGTAAGGTCTAGAGTTGTGACCTATAAATTGATTATCTTCAACCTATTTTGGGGTTGGAATAGTACTATAAGGATTTGGAATGAAATAGCAATCCTTTTGGTGGGAAAATCCTTATTCTTGCTGATTTGGTCTTCTTCCCACCATAACATATACATACATATAGATATATAGAATCCTTACTCTTCCTGATGCCTATATAATTTTGAAAAAAAAATTCTTAAGATGGAAGAATTTCTCATTTGATGATTTGATTGTAAGGGACATGTAGACATACACATTACCATGTACTACTTGATGAAAACAAGTTTGGTGTAGACATTATTAAAAATCTTGTCTACACATTATCATATGTGTAAGAGTAAAATTGTCATAGGTATCAAAGAAGTACAACAACAGTATCTACAAGTTACTTCCTCCTTAGTAGGCTTTTGAAGAAATTTCATATTCTATTGAATTTTTGTTTTTCAAAGTTCTCTTTCAAGCATTTCTATAGAATTTTTATTTTGGAAATCATGATTATGATATTTATGCTTGAATTGTATATTGAAAGTTCATGGATCCAATGTGTAGATAGGTTCCATAACCTATAATAATCAATGTTATGTATAGCATATTGTAAGGCTTTTCTATAAAAAAAAGGTTGGTTGTATGGATCTATGCCTAATTTTTAGAAATACAATGGAGGAAGCATCCAAATTAGAACCAATCTCTATAGTCTAACAGGTTCAATAAATTAAAACTTTTAGATATAATGAAGATGTAAAACAAAGTCCTGTGGTTCAATGCATAGGAAGATTTATGTCTGGCTCTTTGGAAGTGACATTGAAAATGCTTTGTTTTTATCTTTTATTCTCCTTGCAAGAATCTTGTAGCTCTTATATAATTTTTTATGTGGGAAAAATGACACATGTTGTATGTAGAGAGACTTGCTAGATTGGGATTCTCTTATTCCAATACTATTGTAGTGAATAATTCCAATGATACACAATCTAGTATGGGTGATCTACCCCTTGCTATTATACATGTTTTGAGTACATACCTAGCAATAGTATGATAGTACTAATTGTAAAAATACACTTAAAACTAATTAATGGCATGTATTATGTTACAACTAAAGACAATTGGGATTTCCTTGTTGGTTGGTTTGAGGAATTTCTTGAACTAAAAGATGTAGACATTTACTTAGCTGGAGAGAGCTTGCAGGTACATTGGTTTATCTTCTTCCATTGTATATATCCAAGTATTCTAAACTACATGACCTTACTAATCAGGTCTAATTTTATTAATACATTATAATTAGGTATCTTTCTTTGAGATTAGATTATTCATATAAATAGTAATTCTCAAGAATAGATTACCTATGAACTTGAATTGCATAAATGAACCATCTGCCATGAGTGGTGCATCATAAGAACCCATCATTCATGAGCTTAGGTAATCCATTTGGCACTTAAAAGGAAGGTTACACTTGTAGTGCTCTTAAGAATATATGAAGCTATAGAATCATTCATCTAGTCTGTTTCAATGATACCTATATGCATGCAAATTTGTGTAAAGTTGATACCATGGACTCTAAAATTGATGATTGTAGATATAGAATCCCCTTCTAGATTTGGAGATAAGTGTAAAAAATGGAGAATTCTTGTGTTCACATGGTTTAATATCAAATAGCTCATTCTTAATGGATTAAACTATTTGTAATAACTCATGATATTTGAATGAATACTACTAAGATAAATGGCCACAAGCTTGTAATGACATGAACAACAATAAAATAGTTGATATAGGAGATGCAGTGGATATACATGATGTCATATTAGGTGAATGTTTAGCTAGCATTTCAACTCAAGCAATGCCATAATTAGATAAGGGGAAGATTCATAGCATGGTAAAATCTTAGCACCACATTGCTTTCCATCCTTTAAACTCAAAAGGACCTTGCACTCCATCTTATTTAATCAATAGGAATAAAAATTTATCAAAGCCCAAATACAATTTTTCTTAGAGTAGCTAAGAAGAGATACATATGATGACATAAATAATCTAACTACACCTAACCTAATTAGGAATTTTAACATTTTTTTTTCTTGACACTATTTTTTTACCTCAGTTTTGTTGGCTACTATTTCTTCCTAGAATTTGCAAAAAATAAATGAAATTGATCTCTGAATTGAAAATAACATAGTGACTTATCTAAAAAGAGAGGAGGTACCAAAAATACCTCATGCCAATACAACTCACCTACCTTTTCATTGGGGTCTGCATGAGGGGTATATCACTTGAATTCCTAATTATGTTGTAATTCAAATGCTTTTTATCCAAAGATAATAGATAATTACATATCTCAAAATTATTTTCAATCTCTTAAGGGTAAATTAAAATTATAAATAGGAGAAAATGGTTGGTCGATATTTGTTGGCGATCGAATATCCATATATTATTAGATGATGAATCTATCAAGTTTTCGAAGTTGAAATTCATTTTTCAATTGAAAATGAATTAATGGAACCTTTTGTAGCTTCTTATAAAATATGTTAGTGGAAATTTGTAGGCGATTGTGCATCAGGGTATTTTCTAATTCTAAAGAAACAAAAGTTTATAGCCAAAATCCATAGCCCAATAAGAAGAATTAGACAACATAGCTTCTAGGGATACAATCATATTAAAGACCTTTGTCTTTCTCTTCCCATCATCAATCATCACTTTTAGCACAATTTTATGTGCAAGAAATATATTTTAGTTTAATTATCACATTAATCTAAGAAATAACAAGCTATAAATTCTTTCACCTTCATCTTAAAATCCAGTACCTATCAGGAAAAAAATGAATTAATCCTCGAAAATTGATGAAAGTGCTAAAAATGAGAAAACTTGAAAATTCATAATGATGAACACAAAGAGGAACTATTCATTGTCAATTTCTACGATGTATAGGTGGTTGACGTTGAAGAGAGAGTGTAAGGGTTCTTGGGAAGAAGGTCCTCAATAGCCTAAGGAAAACTTCTCAGTGGCATGAAAATCCTCTGTGATTCAGTCACACAAGCCCAAAGGAAATCACAAACACCTAGGGCAATCAACCTAAACATGGGAGTAGTGATTGGATGCCACAAAGCACTGATATTGAATGAGTAGGTAGATGAGGATGAGGACATGACAAGAGCTCAAAAAAAAGTCCAAAAAACTTCTATATCATTTCTTGGCACCAAAAATTTTTTGCAACTTGGATGAGACAATTGTCCATCAAGAAATTCCTCACTCCAACATTTTAACAAAATGACACTAATAAAATGCTCATAGCACAAAACTCATCACTATACGATAAATGCTTGACCTAAAATCAAATATGGTTGCCACAATGGAATAGGAAATGAGGCAAGTGTAATTTATCTTCCTAATATGATAGTATATAAACTCCAATAGTAGCAAAAGAAGGGTTTTTAAAACAAAATGTAACTACTTGTCTCAGTTAGAAAACTATAGGTTGTTCAGAAAATCCTTACCTCTAAACATCATTTTAAAACTCTTCCTCAAGCCTCACTCCCACATGCACAAACTTTTCTGCATAAAAAATGAAGTTTCAATTTTTTTATTTTTTTTCTATATCCCCAATAATGTCAAAATTTGACTCTTAACTTAACTTTCACCAAAATTTTGACATTATCAGGATCATTTAAAAAAAAAAATTTAAAACCATAAAAAATGACCCTCAAATCTACTAGTGCCACATTTCCCACTCACATTTCTGGCACCCATTGTGGGGCTTAGAAAATCAAGTTCTTGACATCATCTATTCTTTTTTCTATAATTTTTTTATGTTCTTTCACTTCCATTTGTTTAGTTTCTAGTTTTCTTGCATGAAAAATCTTATTCTCATGCAAAGAAATTGAAGTTTTGCTCCATATTGTGCACTTTCTAACTTGAAAAAGTGTATAACTATGTGGTTTCTCATGTGGTACACATCATTTTCTTTCATGGGATCTGCACAACTTCCCTCAAAACTCAGCATTAGTAAATGCAAAATGCAAATTTTTAGATTCTATTTTTATCATGTTGATTAAATTTGACATTTGTTTCTAAAGCATTTGTTTTCAATTTCTGATTTTCAATAGCCTAATAGTGGTCTATAGATTGTTTTTCAAAGTTACCTATTACAAACTCATAAACAAGATTGATATTTTGATTGCAAGGTGCCTAGTCAAAGATATGCATGTCAAAGAATGAATTCAAACCCACCTAAACATTATGTCTTCTTTTACTACTTTGTTACACATAGTTTAATAAGGCTTGTGAATTTTGTAGGGCTCTTGACAAAGGAATAGGGCAGTATGCTCTTTGCTACTTGGAAGTGATGCCCAAGAGTAAATTGAAAACCTAGACGCCTTTGGATGATGGTACCTGAAGGAGGGAAGAAAAGTTGGCGGTTCTCGTATATGAGTCTTTTTATGAAGGGATGATGACTTCCTTTTAGGAAATAAAAATCTTTAGAAAAGACAAGTTAGAATTGATAAGCTAACTTGGTGATGAACATGTTTTGCATGTTTGGGTAAGGTGATGAGGTAGAGGAGTATGTTATTTACCTTTGAGCAAAATCAAAAACTTGGACCCTTAGATCCAAGGCACCAGTCTGAGTCAACATTTAAATAGCTTGCTAGAGTGATCCAACCTCTGAGAATGACCCAAGTGAGTACAAAACTTTCACTAGTGGTTCCAACTCACTATAATAAAGAATCTTTGTAAAGAAAAAGACTCCAAAGCCATACTAATTTCTTCCTCTTGATTCCTGGTATCACATATCAAGAGAAATCTTTGTCTATTGCACTAGGCAATGTTGCCCCTAGTCTTGTTGCCAAGTGTGTGCACTTGAAGATGCTGGTGTGGACTACTAGCCTCAACTTCATTCATGAAGCCACCAAGGACTGATCTGAATGGAAGCCAATTAAAAAACTTCTAGATAGTTGCTACTTGATTCACCTCTAAAAGGGGGTATAATATTTGTGCAAGGAGGGAAAATAATCTCTCCTATAGATCCTCACCATAGGCATGCACCTAGCTGATGGAAGGTGGTATACCCTACCACAAGGGTGCTCATTTAGCAAATCTGTTATTGAGTCCTTGGAATAAACCAAAAATACAAGTGCCCTCTAGTGAAGTGAAATGACTATGTGAGGTGAATGGATGCACATCTATTGTGAGACAAATGATTTGCTTCCCCTACCATTTTTGGTTATAGGGATAAAGTATGTCTCTTTTGAGTCTTTAAACTTGTCCAAATGCTGTCAAATAAAAAAAGTTCAGGACTCCCATGTCCTTTTGTGTTTCCTTGTCATTGGTTGGATTTTTTGTGACTATTGCTTGCTTCCCATGTTTGAAAACAATTGTCTACTTATAACCCAAAATGCTATCTAAAATTTGAAAACTATGCTGATATCTACCTAAAACTTGTAAACACTATTAGTTCTCTACTTAGAAATTTTCAAAACCTTTGAAATCATCTTCATGTTTAGTAAAAACTTGTCAGTCTGGTCCATTTCACACTTCTAGTTTTCCACAATTGTGTGCAAGAAAAATGTCTCTTTGTACTTCCTTGCAAGGTTCTTTGTAGTCCCTCTAACCCTTTTCTACACATCTTTGCATGAAATATTGCCAAAATACTTCCTTTTTTGTTGTTAAAACTTGTCTTTTCACTCAAAGTGTCATTTTCTCACCTGACTCTATGCAAGTTCTTGCATGATAACACTGGTCTAAAATTGTTGTTCTAAAACATTGCCTAGTTCTTTATACTTTCTCATATAGTTCTTTGTGAATCTTCATGTAAGGTTTTGTCTTGAAACTATCATATTTCTATTTCAAAGTCATCTTCTCTCCAAGTCTGATCTATTTCTACAAAATTTGATCATTCCTTTGCCTATAATAGTGTCAAACACTGACTTCTTTCTTAGTTAACAACTTACAATCTACACACAAACTAGTCTCCCTTGCTTTTTTGCCTTATTTTTTTCTCTAGTGTTTGTCATATCTTGTTTCATGATATTCATAACTTTTGGTTGTTCTAGCCATTTCTCAAATGAATTTTACCTAGGTATATAGCATGCTTATCACACTTTGAGACAAAGGTTCTAGTGTGATCCTTTTGTAGACTTTTTTTGAAGTCTTTGTCTATGACTTTTTCCATGAGGAGTGGGAATTATTTTTCTCTATATAGAGCATGATGTGGTAGAACTAGAGGTTAGAATTGTGGGAGAGGTCACTTCCCAAATTATGCATAGTCTAAATCTAGTGAAGATTCCTCATGATCTCTTTCACTTGCTAGTCCACCTTGGGTTAAGAGAACATTTTCCATAAGCACACAACAAACTAGGAATCCCTTTTATTAAGGGAATCTTGAAACTAGAAAAACACCTATGTCTCCAAATGATACACATGAGCATGATGTGGTAGAGCTAGAGGTTAGAATTTTCGAAGAGGTTGCTTCCTAGATTATGCACAGTCTAAATCTAGTGAAGAGTCTGCATGATCTCTTTCACTTGTTAGTCCACCTTGTGTTAAAAGAGAATTTTCCATAAACAAACAAAAAAATAGGAATACCTTGTATCAAGGGAATCCCAAAACTAGAAAAACACCTATGTCTCCAAATGTTACAATTGAATTTTAATTTAGAAGACCTTTTCAACAAACATACACTAAAACTTACCACACTCCTAGGATGGCTGATCAAGACCAAGGAAATAGAGAACATAGTAGAGGGAAAAAATCACCAAAGAAATGAAATACAAAAAGAACCTTACAACTACACTAGTCACTGTGAGGAAATTGAAGAAATACCTCTTGAAGACATAGAAAAATGTCACAAGGACAAACACTTCTAAAAAGTAATGGAGATCATACTCAATGAAGAGAAACAGAAATACTTTCTCAAACTTTCTCAAGAAGGATCAAAACTAACTCATAATTTTAATATTGAGACAATCATAACACATGAAGAAGAAACTAAAACATCAAAGTTACAAAAGCAATTGAAAATCATGGAAGAAGAGTTGGCCCAAATGATGTGTGAGAAGGATAAACCAACAAAAACATACACCTTAGACACTCTTTGTTTGTTTCCTTTTGACAAAATTGTAGACATGCCTTTTTTCCAAGAGAAGTTAAGTTACCCAAGTATGACATACACTTTGGAACTTCCAATTCCCAAGATCATTTGAGGGAATTTGATATATTTTCTATGGAATTCATGTACAATCAGACATATCTCATGTGTTTATCCCCAGAAAGTCTAGATGGTTAGGCCATGGAATGGTTTTCATAGTTTCCTACTAGTATTAAAACATTTGATAAGATTGCTAACCTATTTGTTCAGCAATACTCACACAACATACAACATCTAGTTAACATATGTGACTTATGCAACCTCAAATAGAAAGTTGGGGAACCTTTCCTCACATTCCTTTAGAGGTGGCAACAATTATATACCAAATATTCACGAAAGATTCCCAAAATAGAAAAACTTGACATCTTCTTGGATAATCGTTTGCCTAACTTTAGGTGTAAAATACAACTTCAAATTCGACACAACTTTGAAGATATGATCATACAAGCTATTTGAATAGAGGAATTCATGGTCAAAAAGGGTGAAATAACCATTCAAAAGGATACCAAACAAGGATTAACGTCTAGTTAGAATAAGTACAAGTATGTGAACAAGAACCAAGAGGTAGTACATGATGGAGTCATTGATAACATTACCCCTAAACTTGCTAAAGTGACTTTCAATCTTACAGGCAATCTTAATGCATCTAAGAATATTGAAAAACCTCCACTTAATAACAAAGCATTTGGAAAAAAAATGAAAAAATCATCTTGGATTACATGACAACAACAATGAAGGTACAAATGTTTTGGTGAACCTCTAGATGTGGTTTACAAGACCTTACTTCAAAACAAGATCATTACTCCACTAGACAATTCTCACCCTTATGATCCACAACCCTGACCTTCATGGTGGAATGAGATTGCATTTTGCAAATACCATCAGAACAAAGGTCACAAAACTATCAATTGCGTCAACCTACATCACAAAGTCCAGGACTTAATAAACAATGGTGAAATTTTTATGGATGGAAATAATAAATATTCAAACCACAAGGCTCATAACAAGGTCAACTATACTTACATATATGATGACATTACAAGGTCAACTATACACACACTAATAATGATGATGTGATTAACATGGTTAAACCTATGGATTTTGAATATTGTGATGTCATAATGATCAAGGGAAAAGAAGACAACACAAAACCTAAGATACCATTTATCATAAGATGTGCTACATCTACTACATCTAACAAAGAACCATAAAAATCTTGTGAAAATATTGTAACACATTCTCAGGCCAAGATAGTACTTAAAGGCCCTACACCTTCTACTCCTAAATTAGAACAATACAAAGAAAAACCTCTTGCTAGTCCATCTAACAAAGGTATGAAACTTGCAACATCTTCTATAGCTACTAGGTACATTTTCCTCAATCAATTGCAATGGAAAAGTGCTCAAATAATAATCTTTAAATTGCTCAATATTGCACCTACTCATTGGCAGATTCTTGAAAAAGCCCTCACTAAGGAAAATGTACCTCAAAATCTTGATCTTGATAGGCTCCAATCTATGGTGGGTCACCTGACTTCACCTCCCTATTTGGCCTCTAAAGAGGATGATAATTCACTGAGTCTTCTGCATAATCAACTGTTGCACATTGAATTCATGATACACTAGAAGCATGTCTATCATGTGCTCATTGATAATGGAGCTGGTTTAAACATCTTCTCTACTAATTTTCTTAGACAATTGGGCTGTTTTGAAGAGTTGATTGATCCTACCCATAGAATAACCATCAAGGTATATGATAAAGTCAAGCGTAAATCCCTAGATCTTGTGGTGTTGCCTCTTTGAGTTGGCCTTGTAGAAAGGGATCTCACTTTTCAAGTCCTTGACATTCCATTACTATACAACATCTTGCTAGGGAGACCATGGATACATGAAATGCAAGTTGTGCCTTCAACTTACCATCAATGTGTCAAGTTTCTATTTCATGAATTTGAAGTCACCATATCTCTAGTACTAGTTACACTTATAACATGCTAAAATATATTGAAAATTTTAACCCTACTAATAGTGAATCTAAATATCATCATGATGATAAGCTTAAATAGATCGATAATTCACTCAAGTTGAAAGAAACTAGGATGGGTGAATATCACATATAACTGGTTCTATTTTTGACATCTCTTCCTGAGTCTCCTCATCATTATGGGAGATTGTCTGAAGCAAAGAGACCTTTTGTATTGTCACCTCAAACTAAGTACAATGGTACCTTTTCTAAAGCTACTATACCTCTAGAAGAGGAAGATGAAAATAGAACCATTGTTGCATGGATATATAGAGAGGAAACTCCATTTGATATCATAGAATAGTCTCATCAGATTACTCCTAAAAAGTATGGTCCAGGTCTCAAACTAATGAAATAATTTGGCTACAAAGTAAATGGTCCAATTTGACACAAAAAAAGGGCCTAATTGATCCAATCAAAGTGATAGCAAGAAGATCTCGAGATACATCAGGCCTAGGTTTCAAGAAGATTCCCTTCCATCTAGGGACTAACAAATTCATAGCAGAACTTGAGAGTTCATTTGAACACGAGTCACAAAATAAGTTAGATGATCATGAGGATGATGTTGATTATGATGATACTTATCCAATTTCTTTTGTAATTGCTAAATTCTTTGTAGAGCTAGATGAATTTGTATCATGTGTTAACATTTCAATGTGGACATTGATTCTTCTAACAACACCATTAAGGAACAAGGAGAGTCAAGTCATAATATGAATGTTGAGTGGCTTTATAAAATTCTAGATGATGAGGGAGAATGATTCCCTATCAATATTGGGGAATTCTATAGTTTTTTTCCATGTAGCACAAACACTCGAGAGTATGAATTTGACTCTCTCACAGAAGCAACTATAGAGAAAGATATAGATCAAAATCATGTCTATGAAAATTAGCTCAAAGTAGGTGAATCATCTAGGGTTAGGTTAGATGAGTCTCATCCAACTAGTGTCATCAATTCTTTGATTAATTTCATTAGAACTTAAAGGAATTTGAACACACTTGCACATGAAGCTACTCTAGGCCTCGACTTACTTGTCTATGCATTTGATGACTATATTATGAATTCCATCAACCTAGCACATCTCTTTCACTCACCTAGCTAGAGCTAATAGACTAGAATTCTAATGCATCTACTAAAATCCCTACATTCTAGAATGAAAATGCTCTTTCCTACTACTTAAATATTGTCAAACTTTTAATGTCCTCCACCAGTGAACAAAGCATCAACATGACTGAAGTTGAGATCAAATATCCTAGTAACATAATAAAAGAGAAATGAAATAGAAGGTTTGATGGTGAAAAATTTTTTTTGGTAGCATTAGAACCCAAAATAGTAAAAATAAAAGACATATCCAAAGGTGAAAACCTCTCTAAGGTGCCTAAGGATGAGATATTTGATTCACTTCCTAGTAATTTTTAGGAAAGATCATCAATGTTGATAGAGCATACATAGGCACTCTATGTTAAAATATAATTGTAAAGATCATTATTGAAGTTGGGAGATCATTGATAAATAATGTTTTCAATCATTATTTTGTCATTGATGTCAAACCCATTATTTTCTAGAATGAAAATTTCTTATAAGATCCAACTACTATCACTAAGCTGATTTATGAAGAGGATTTAATCAATAAGATGTAAGAAAAGCACCTAAGGGAAAGGTTGAGTTATGGTTTTATAATGAAGTACAAGGATTAGTTAAGACAATGGTAAAATGATGTATTGATAATACACTTGAAGATACAGAGGTTGGCTACTCTTAGAAACTTTAGAAGAATAAGTTGTAACAAAGTTGTCTACAAAGCTTTACTAAATTCATTAGTGGGTGCCAAGAAAGTTAGTTCATTCTGAGAAGATTATCAGTAAGTGCTAAGAAAATGCAAAATCTAGTGTGTGCCAAGTGACACAAATGGTGCCAAGCTAGACAAAATGTAATAGGTGTCGAGCATCAGTAAAACTTAGTTGATGCCAAGTGAATCAATAGTAGGTGTCAAGTAACATAGTATGTGTTGAGCATTAGAAAGTCAATAGTGTTGAGTTGCTACATTATTTGAAAAGTCAAAAATTTTCTAGATTTGAATTGATAAGTTTATTACCTTGAATTTTGTGAACTAGATAGAAGATAAAGATGTTGAGCTAGTGGCACAAAATTCTAGGTAAACTATTGTTAGGCAAATATAGGTGGATTCCACAAGATGTTTCTAGAAGAAACAAGATAAGGGGAAGATAGATTGAATCTTACCTAATCCATTTGAACCCAAAATAAGAGAGATAAAATTAGAGTGGAAAAGGTACTCCAAACTTCTATTTAAGGAGTTACAATTCAAGAAACAAGAGAGGTTGGAGAGTGTGTGGTGTTAAGGAGAAGGCATCGAGAGGGAAGAATAGAGTACAAAGACTCTACTTTGATGGGTGACCATAGAGGTGATTGCATTGGTACAATGAGCATGGACACTCAAGGAGACAAAGCTTGAAAGGAGAACAAGCTATCAGAGTTGGATATACTCAAAGCTAGGCAAATTTGCGAACTAAATTAAGATTTGAAATCTGTAATTTATGTTTATGAGTTATATCAGATCAAAAGCCCTTGTTGTTACTCTCTAACAATTGTATCAGTTAGGGTAAAATCCTATTGAATTAGGTTGGTTTAACATCAATTTTGTAAATCCTTTATCAAGGTGACATTCCAAGTGAATGTTTTTAATTCCTTTAATTAGGCTCACTTCTAATAGTGTGGTTGAAATCCCTTAATCGGGTCACATTTAACAATGTATTTTGTAACCTTTAATATGATAGGCCTTTCATAGAGCATCAGTTTAGAAGAGTGAGAAAGAAGTAGCATGTTACTTGTAGTTTTTCCCAAATTGGGTTTTCACATAATCACTATGTTATGTGTTAATTTTTCATGTCTTATTCTTGCATGTTGATTTATCAATAATTTTCTATGAAGAATGTTTAGCTTGGATGCATGATTAGTTTAAATGAGCTCACCATATTTAGTGAAAAAGTTTTATTAGGACATCTAGACCTTGAATAATTGATTCACCACCCCTCTTAGTTATTCTAAAGAATTTCTAACAATTGGTATCAGAGCTATCTGCTAATTTGGTTTAAAGGTACTAGAAGCAAAAATATTAAGATGTCTAAGAGAGAAGTTCCCAAGCTCAATAGAGATAACTTCACTAAATGGAAAATTTTAATGAATCTACACCTTGGATCAATAGGTGATCATGTGCAAACCTCAATTGAAATGGAACATGTTGATCCAATAGGTGTCCCTATTGCAAAAGATATGAAGAAAAAGAAGGAGCATAATCAAGCAATGCTGGAGATTGTCTCTGTTCTTTACTATGCTGAATTTGATGACATCAAGGGATGTACCTTTGCATGTAAGATGTGGAAATCGTTTACATATATTTATGGAGGAGATCAAAACTTCCAATGAGAAAATAAAGAAATCCCTAGAGGAAAGATTGATGACCTGAGAATGGAGGAAGGTGAGAACATTGCACAATACATCTCTAGAATAAAGGAATTAGTAAGTGTAATAAGAAGTGCAACTGGTCATTTAGATGATGAAAGTATTATTAGAAAAGTCTTAAGAACCTTGCTCCGCATCTATGCTATTAGAGTATCATCCATCCAAGAATTGAGATGCATACCAGGAAGCAAACTAACTCTTGAAGATATAGTGGGAAAACTTATTGCATTTGAGTTATCCAATTTTGATAACTACAGACTTGAAAATTTTTGAATTTTCTTTTAAGGCCAAGTTATTTTTGAAAGACACCAAAGAGGTAAAACCAAAGAAGAAGAAAGGAAAGATAAAATATGCATCTAGTTATAGTAGCACAAATGAAGAAGATGCGGAACAATTAGAAGCATTGTTGGCCAGAAAATTTTACAGAGGCAAAGGTAAATTCAAAGGTAATCTGCCTATCATTTGTTTTAATTTCAATGAAGTAGGACATATTGCTGCAAGATGCACATACAAAAAGAACTATAGAGAAGGGAAAAAGCACAAGAATGGAAGAGAAGACGATGGTAGAGATTACAAAGACAAAGGCAAAAAGTGCTACATTGTTGAAGAATAGAATACTGATGAAAATGATGATGAGGTAGTTTGTGTAGCTATGAAGGATGAGTCAGATGAAGATGAGGCAACAACACTAGTAACCTATGTAAACAAGAATGACAGGTGGATCATAGAAAGTGTGTACTCACATCACATGATAGGAGGTAAAAGTCAATTTTTTACCTTAACTCAGTATGATGGAAATAGTGAAATCTATTTGAAAATGATGCTCCATGTCTAATCAAAAGAAAAGGTTCCATTAGGATTACAAAGAAAATTTCATGTGATAACGCATATTATGTTGAAGGATTGAACTATAATCTACTGAGTGTATCATAGCTCGGCAATGTAGGATGCAAAGTAGAATTTGGAAACAAAATTGCCAAGATCTATGACACTGATGGAAATCTGATAGGAAAAGGAGACCAAACTATGAGTAATCTATTTTACCTAGATATGGAAGATATAGCCTATATTATTGTAAGAGTTGATGATGTGTGGTTATGGCATAAAAGGTTGTCATGTCAAATTTGATAATCTAAGCAGCATCAATAGAATTAACAAAGCTAGAGGATTGCCTAAGTTAAAGAAAGTTGACAATACAATGTGCAAACAGTGTCAGCTAGGAAAGATAACCAAGTCAAGTTTCAAGGGAAAAACCTATACTTCCAAAAAGGTAGTAGAGTTAGTCCATACTAATTTATGTGGCCCAATAGAAGTGCAAAGCTACAAAGGAGATAGATATATAATGTTATTTGTTGATGATTACTCTAGGATGATGATTGTCATGTTCTTAAAGAAAAAGTTTGATGCATTTCAAATGTTTAAGTAGTATTTGGCTAGGGTTGAGAAGGAAACAGGAAAGAGTTTGAAGTGCCTAAGATCAAAAAAAGGAGGAGAATTTACATCAAAATAATTTGAGACATTTTGCAATGATAAAGGAATTAAGAGACAAACATTAGCACCTAGAACTCCCCCATGGAATGGAATTGTAGAGAGAAAGAATTGATCAGTGATGGACTATACCAGTTTATTAATGATGGAGAAGAATGTTGCTCTAAAGTACTGGAGAGAATTTATAATTACAACTATCTACACCTTGAATTGAGTACAAATCAAGAGAGGTACAAATACAAGACCTTTTGAATTATGGTATAGTCACTCACCCAATGTAAAACATTTCAAAGTGTTTGGTTGTAAGTGCTATATTCTTAAAGACTCTAGAAATGGAAAGTTTGATGCAAAGAGTGATGGAGGTATATTCCTTGGATATTCCACTAGAACTAGAGAATATAAGTGTTTAAATACTAACATTAACAAAATTGTGGAAAGTGCAAATGTAAATTTTGATGAGCATACAGAAGTTCAACTCGATGAATCCAAGAAACTAGAAGAGTATAGATCCTTTACATACTTCTATTAAGGAATGCTTGCTAAAGAAGAAGCTACCAATCAAGTTGGGAATTAGCAATAAGTATCAGTATCAGCCAAGTCACAAAAAATGAATGTTGAGTTACATTCAAAAGCTGAGTTGCAGAATGAAAAAAATTCACATTCTAATTTTGAAATCAGTACACATGAAAGAGATGATGAGCTACCTGAAAGAGATGCGCACAATGACTCTGTAGCTGAAAGACCAAACATGGAAATAAGGAAAGAACCAAGGCTATTCAAGTATGTGAGAAAACATCACCCTACTAAAAAAATTATTGGTGATAAGAAAGCTAGACCAATGACAAGAACCAAAATAAGAAATGAACCATGCTTGTATGTGAGAAGACATCACCCTACTGAACAAATCATTGGTGATATGGAAGCTAAACCAATGATAAGAATCAGACTAAGAAATGAATCATGTTTTCTAAGAAAGATTGAACCCAAAATAGTGAAAGATGTGATTCAAGATGATAATTGGTGTAAAGCTATGGAAAAGGAGATTGAATAGATAGAGAAGAACAAAACTTGGATTTTAGTTCCAAGACCAGCTGATAAGAATGTGATTGGTAACAAGTGGATATTTAGGAACAAGCTAGATGAGAATGGTGAGATCACAAGAAATAAGGTTAGACTAGTTTGTAAAGGTTATGCATAAGAAGAAGGACTGGACTAAGGGGAAACATTTTCCCCTATTGCAAGAATGGAGGGAGTAAGAACTCTACTTGCATATGCTACTTTCAAAGGTTTTAAAGTCTAGTAAATGGATGTAAAGTTTGCTTTCCTAAATGGTATACTAGAAGAAGAAGTCTGCATAGAACAACTAGAGGTATTTGTTAATGATATCAACAAGGATATTGTTTGCAAACTACATAAAGCACTCTATGGTTTGAAACAAGTGCCTAAAGCATGGTATGAGAGACTTCACAAATATCTTGTGAAAGTAGGATTTGAGAGAATAGATGAAAAAAACCTATATATCAAGATAGAAAAATGAAAAGACATTCTAATATCTAAAATCTTTGTGAATGATATGATATTTGGAGGAAAAGATGCACTATGCAAAAAAATTATTGATCAGATGAAACATGAGTTTGAGATGTCAATTTTGGGGAAATCAAATTCTTTGTCATATTTCAAGTACATGAACTGAAACATGGCATATTTGTGACTCAATTAAAATATATCAAGGAGATACTCAAAACATTTGACTTAGAGGAATCAAAACCAATCAGTACACCAATAGTAATAGGACATAAGCTATCCAAGAATGATGAATTAGTTGAAGTAAATTAGATGGTGTACATATCAATGATTGGAAAGTTACAATATGTTGTGAACAATAGACTAGACATTACATTATATATTAGAATAGTGGCAAGATTTTCTACAAACCCAAGAGAAAATCATCTTATAGTAGTAAAAATAATAATGAGATACCTAAAAGGAACAAATGACTTTGGTTTATACTACAAGAGAACTGAAAAGTTTGAGTTGAATGCCTATGCTGATGTAGATTAGGGAGGTAATATAGATGACAAAAAAAGTACCAGTGGGGAAGCACTTTTCTTAAGTAAAAGATTAGTCAAGTGGACTAGCAAAAATCAAAGTTGTACCTCATAGTCCACAATGAAAGTTAAGTATGTTGCTACTGCCATCAACTGCACCAATATTGTATGTATCAAGCATTTATTAAAAGGTATGAAGGAGGAGACAACTAAACCTATGATACTCTATTGTGATAACACAAGTGCCATCAACATATCAAAGAATCCTATAATGCATGTCAAAACAAAGCATATTGCAATTAAGTATCACTATGTAAGAGAATTGGTGGAAGACAAACAAGTACAGATGGAATATGTCAACTCAAACAAACAAATTGCTAACATCTTCACAAAATCATTACCCAAGGATGCATTCAAGTATCTTAGAGGTAAGTTAGGGGAAATACTCCTATCCAAGGCTATTTAAGTAATAGCAAGACTGCCCTGCATCAAATGAGTTGATTGTTGAAATGATATAAATTGATGTAGAGGATACTTAATTTAGATTTTACTTGAAGTAATTAAAATACTAAAATTTAAAATAAGTCACAAGCAAGGTGACAAAGGGAGGAATTGAAGTTCCTACAAATGCTACACTTACATGATAAAATGTTGAAATAATATGTCTTTAGCATTGTTGTCAAAGAGGGAGAAATAGAAAAATATGATCAAATCTATAGGAACAAATGCGTAAAGGGAGAAATAGAGGAAAGGAAGGAGAAAGGAAATAGCAGCTAAGAAAGAGAAAACAACACAAACAAAAATCAATCAGGATGACAAGATCAGAGAGGGAGTAAAACAAAAAAGGAAAAGACAATGTATCAGCAAAAGAGACATCCCTAATACTTTGAAAGAGGGAGTTGCAAAATTTAGAGGGAGTCATAAGAAAATCAAAATTGTTGATAGATAGAATAATTTTGGATACAAAGTTTTCCTTTTTGAATTTGACTTACTATTTTAACCTATTTAGCATTTTGATAACTTGGTTGATTAGTTTGGTTTGCCATCAATGCCAAAGAGGGAGATTGTTAAAATATGATTGAAAAGATCCTTATCGAAGTAGGGAGATTGTTGATAAAGAATGTTTTCAATCATTGTTTTTTCATTGATGTCAAACCCACTTTGAATTAGGGAGATTCTTGATAAATAATGTTTTGAATCATTATTTTTTAACTAATGTCAAACCCATTATTTGATGGAATGACAATTTCTTATAAGATCCAAGTACTATCAATTATTTGATTGATGAAGAGGATTTAATCAATAAGATGTAACAAAAACACCTATAAGGGAAAGGTTGAGTTATTATTTTATAATGAAGTAAAAGAATCAGTTAAGACAATGGTAAAATGATGTATTGATAATATACTTGAAGATACAAAGGTTGGCTACACTTAAAAAATTTAGAAGAAAAAGTTGTTAAAAAGTTGTCTGAAAAGCTTGACTAAATTCATTAGTGGGTGCCAAGCAAGTTAGTTGATGTCAAGTAGATTATTAGTAACTATCAAGCAAATGAAAAATCTAGTGTGTGTCAAGTGAAATAGAAGGTTTTGAGAAAGTTTAAGTGTCAAGCTAGACAAAATGTAACAGGTGTTGAGCATCAATAAAACTTAGCTGATGTTGATTGAATCAATAGTAGGTGTCAAGTAAAATAGTATCTGCCAAGCATCAAAAATTCAATGGATCCAAGCTACTATATTATTTGAAAAGTCAAAAATTTGCCAAATTCGAGCTGATAAGTTTGTTACCTTGAATTTTGTGAACTAGATAGAAGATAAGGATGTAGAGTTGTTGTCACAAAATTTTAGGTAAACCAGTTTTAGGCAAATCCAAGTGGATTCCACAAGATGTTTCTAGAAGAAACAAGATAAGTGGAAGATACATTGAATCTTACCTAATCCACTCAAACCCAAAATGAGAGTGTTAAAATTAAAGTAGAAAAGGTACTCCAAACTTCTAAGGAGTTCTAGGTTAGGAAGCAAGAGAGGTTGGAGAGAGTGTGTGGTGTGAAGGAGAAGCCATCAAGAGGAAACAATAGAGTACATAGATTCTACTTCAATAGGTGACCATAGAGATTATTACATTGGCACAACAAGCATTGAGACTCAAGGACACAAAGCTTGAAATGAGAACAAGTTGTTAGAGCTACATAGATTGAAAGCTAGGAAAATTTGTGAACTGAATTGAGATCGAAAATCTACAAGTTATGTTCTGAGTTATATCAAATCAAAAGTTCTTATTATTTCTCTCTAACAATTGTATCTATGTACACTAATATGTTAGCAAGAAATACTAATCTATTTAAAAACCAAAGCATTAACTAACAAAATCAATATAAACTTCAAGAGAGACAAAGTGAAGTCCTCAAATGAGAATATGAGCCATGGATAGGCTCTCTCAACGAGGATGATCACTTGATTTGGAGATGTGTCTATTATGTGGATTTGGGATGTATGCTCAAGCTTCAAATTGCTTCAATGGTGGAATTTATATGGATTTTGGTGTGGACATGTTAAATTGGTATGAATTTGGCTTCTCAAAATGGCATGGTAACTTTAAGGTTATGGATTGTGATCCTTTGGCTTGGGAGAGGATCCAATTTATAGGCAAGAGTCTTGAGGGATGGAGGGCTAAGATGCAAGGATGGGGAAATGGTTAAGGAGGGCTCAGATTGAATGAGAGGAGAGCACATGGATTGTGCTTCCTTACAGCCAATTAGAGAGTGACACATGTCATAGGAAGAGTGAGTGGAGAAAAGGGCATGGATGAGTCAACAAGGGAGGCTCAAGGCTTTAAATGGCCCTCATAATTGCTTGTAAGAGAATTTAAGGGAATTTAAGGGACAATGGGCTTCTTTTATGACTAGGTGGGTGGGATATTTTTGAGACGAGACTTTGGTTTGGTTTAGGAAAGTCTTAAGCTTTCTTAGGAATGTGCAAATAATTAGGGGATGGATTAGGCTTGAGTTAGGATTAGATTAGAGATGGGCAAGTGGATGGCATTCATGAGGGTGGGTGAGTTAGTGACTAAGCTAGGTTAGTATGAGTGGATGGGGTGGATTAGGCTAATGGAGGGATTAGGGATAGGCTTAGGAGTTTAATAGGTTTGAGGGATAGATTTATTAAATAGATTTATTTAATAAATGGGGATTTTTGGAATTAGATAGGAGAATAGGATTAATTGATAAATAATGGGTTATTTGATTTATCAATTAGAACTATAGATGATTAATTAAATTAATCAGCTAGGGGATGGAAAAGGATTAATTAAATAAGAATTTAATTAATGATGCCTTTAGAGATAGCTAAATAGGATTATTGAAGTGGTGTAATCAAATTTAGGTGTCTACATTTTGCCCCTCTCTGACATAGTATTGAGATAACACTATTTCAAAGAAGTTTCAATATAAACGACATGAGGAAGATGTTTTAGTAACAAAGTTTCCCTAGTCTCAGATAAGAAGAGGAGAGACTAGACTACGAGATGCCCCCTCAAGAAGGCAGTGAAGAGAGAAGACGAGGCTCGGCGGCTTCTTGAAAAGCATAAGAAGTTGAGACAAGCAGAGACATAGATTGGCAAAGAGAAGGGGCTGAATTAGCTCAAATTTGCACTATGGGAGAATGATAAAGGGAGGTTATATTCACAAAATGAAGCAAGCTTAAGACATTCTAGGATTGGGAGGAGGACGAAGGAGTGGAGCACTATAAAAGGAAACCAGGAGGAGGGGATGGAGGATGGGACAATAAAGCGGATGTAACAAGATTTCAAAGAGTTAGATTGATGGAAGATGGGTGTCAGAGATCCCTAGGATGAGGATTGTGGATCTCGAAAGTTGAGGCTTGATGATTAATTTTGAGAGATAACTAGTGCACAAGTGGGGGTGGGAGAGATGGATTTTGGATATGGATGGGGGATAATGGAGATGCAGGGAATCAATTGAAGCATTTTGAGTGGGGGAATACTGCAAAGAGAAGGACCACCACATAGTTGAGCACTAGATTTAATATAGGAATGTTGGTTAATTGCCAAGGTTACCAAGAATAGCAAGGCTGTTTGACCAACTTTCTAGAGGACTAGCAAACTAACTCAAAACAAACACGCAAGGATTTCCCCAACATCACACATGAATCTTGGAAGAACCAGAGTGGAAATGATACTGGGTAACCCACAAGAAGAAAAAGAAAAAAAACAAAAGACCTGATGAAGACCTTATGCTCAGATTGCCCCATTCACAGTATACCATGATATGGAAGATCATAGCAACCTTGAGGAGGGAACAAAAAGATTGTTGTGGAAAAGATACATCAAGACCCAAAAGGAAGAGTCCAAATCAAAAGAAAGAAAAAATCTAAAAGAGAACTATTTGCCAATGAGATGTGTAGGATGAGGGACTAATAGAACAATATCAGATAGGAGGAAAGCTATATCCTACAAGGATCTGTCAAAGAGAACCTAAGCAGATGGAGCAGGATAAAGGATGCATTTGGTAAGTAGAACAAAGAAGGATAACACTTTGGTGATAGGAGATCGAGCTAAAAAATGTAGTGGAATAGCTGACCAAAAGTTGTACGATGTGTGCAAGATGCTGATCAAGGAGGAACTGACATGAAAGCTGGGATAGATACAATGATACTAAGTGAAAGAGGATGTACAAGCTAATAGACCAAGATATGTTACAAGTGTAAAAAGTGTACAACTGTACCAAGATATGATCGAGAGGGGTAGTTAGGGCACTGGGGTGGGCTATAAGGGGTGAAGAGGGGGCCAAAAGGGGTCAATTGTACTCAAATTGAGGAGGAGATATTGTTGGTTAGGAGCTCTATAGTGGAGATTACGATGGTGGGTATTAGGTGACCAGAGCACCGAGCGGACATAGTGCGACCAATATGAGTATGAGGGACGCTTGATCGATCGATAGGGTCTAAAACCTCATTGTGATTTCTGTGTATGCAGTTGTTAGATCATTCCTATGAAAGAAAAAATGATATCCCGTAGGCATGGGTCTAGCAGGATTGCAAGCGAGATCAGTGGGATTGCAATCCTGCGAAATAAGTGTTGGGTGGGAGGTGTGCGAGGAGCCAAATAGATAATTATGGGAAAGCGATCTCAGGGTGGGAACTTATGTGGGAATGGGGTAGATTTGTCAGGATCATGTACCCACAAAGAGGAATGTGATTCATGCAGTAGGAATGCATACCCACCCTTTAAGGGCTTTGCACAGCAGGAAAAGGGAAAAATGGGCACAGGGTAGGAATGCGATCCTGTGAGACCAAGGATCGACGAGATCAATAGTTGTAGAGATCGTAGGAACGCGCTAGTGGGATCGGGGTAAAAGGTCAAGGGTAATAGCAAAGTCAACATCGCGATCTCATCAAAAGATAGTTTTTCAAGAATGTGGGAGGTGAGGCTTCGCAGGAACGCATTTTTGTAGGAATTGGTTTGTGCAGAATAAAGGTAGAAAAAGCTAGGATTGAGAAAAAGGAGGGTGGGAGGATAAATAAGGAGATAGAAAATTATTGGTTGAATTTCTTTGTGTGGTGTGTAGTGGTCCTTGGATGCATTAGTGTCACAAGAGTAGCGAGAAGCAGTGTTGCGTGCTGGTGAGATGCTAATGCCGGCTAACCGAGTGCATATCAAGGCAATCAAACTAAGCTACCTGGCAAGGTTGCCCCATACCTGCACCTACATAATGATGGTCACAATGCTATACGAGAGATGGCACAGTGAGACAACGATGTTCTAGTTAATGATGGGAGAGATGACGGTGACGTTGAAGGATGTGTATCACATATTTAGATTGCCAGTGTGAGGGACACTAGTCATGGCGACCAGAGAGATGACAGCAGAGGCAGCCGTACAAAGATGGGTGGGGCCTAGAGTGGAGTACAAGATCTGACAGGGATAGTTCACACTAGACGAGCATCTAGATCACATGATGATGGAGAGGTGGATCTATTTCTATGTGCTAGGGCTGGTTTCAGGGTACATTGCTGCAGATACAGGTGGTACAAGGGTTATGCTAGTGTTGATTCTAGTAGTGATGCAAATTGTGGATGTAGGATGCCCAATGGCATGGGGTTCGCTGATGTTGGCCGAGTTATACTGAGACCTACATCGAATAGTATACTAGGGTGGTGGCTGATAGGGGACAAGTATTGGGTACCCTACACTGTTACAAGTATGGGCATGGGAGCATATTGTAGTGCTCAGGCCATTGGGGCACAAAGATAGGTAGGTAGAGGAGCAAGTAGCATATAACTAGGCCAAGCCACTAACATACCACCACACAAATTCAGTGGACTACTAGAGAGTGTGCATTGATGAGATAGCGACAGTGGTGTGGAGGCCATACATGGACTTGGGACCGTGGGAAAAGGAGGGAGAGTAGCTCCCATACACTATTTATCCATGTTTGTTTTTGGGAGTTGGGGGTATGTGGCAGAGTAGTACAGGCCAGATAGGGTACTACTATAGTTTGGGTGGCAACAAGTGGCATTAGGAGATCTACACTAGTATTAGTGGGTCACATGTGAGTCAGTGTTGATGTATGAGCTAGCCTTGCATCGAGATAGATTGCTGAGGTCATGGCTGGAGCTAGAGCCACAACAGTGGGATTGGTTTAGCAAGATAGTAGATGTGGGCTCCACATAGGAGTACTAAGATACTTTTGTGTGGTCGAGACTAGTGGGGAGAGCACAGGGCATGAGGTCAGTGGTGGTGGTAGGGGAGCTAGCTCGAGCAGCTTAACAGGGGCAGTATGTGGTGACAGGGCTACGAAAGTGGGCAGCAACGATTGCACAGGAGGAGGGGCTGACCCGAAAGAGGAGAGGAGACCCCAACCAAAGAGAAGAGAACAGGAGAGGGGAGTCCATCTACAGAGAGGAGGAGAGGAGGCATAGGGGCGATCGAGGGCAGTAGGGGGAGATGCAGGGGGATCATCTGCCAAGGTAGGAGATTACAGATTGGCAACCCATTACACCTCACTAGAGCAGGCATACACAGTGATGAGCCAACTGCTCCGTGATATACAGCAGGAGAAAAATCAGTTTCGGGTAGAGTAGGACCAGTTTAGACAGGAGCGGGATACAGCCCAGGGGTAGGTAGATAGGGTAGGTGTGGAGGTGGGGAGGCTACAGACAGAGGTGGGTTGGGTGGAGGGGAGGTTAGATACCGTGACTGTGGAGTGGTAGGGGGTGCAGGCGATACTAGACTCCCTTCAATAGGAGCGAGATAGGATGGTGGTGGAGGTGGAAACCTTATAGGCACAGGTGGCAGTGGGAGGGGGTTTGGATAAGCTGTAGAGACTACAAGCAGAGATGGAGGATTTGAGGGAGAGGGCTAGATTCTACTGAGGGAGGTACCATGCCATGGTGCCAGCATCACAGATTGAGCCCTACAGGTGACCTACGTGGTTAGGGATAGTAGGTACCCATACAGGGATGCAGGGAGGAGGGGAGAGTGGACGGAGCACTGGGGGCGAGAGTACAGGTTGGTCCCAGCACACAGGGCATAGTCAGAGGGTAGGGTTGAGCCAGCGGCGGGGGAGGAGGGAGGAGGCAGAGAGCTCTAAGATAGGGGGAGGATTGATGAGGCCACCACCTCCACCACCACTAGCACCAAGGGTCGGGAGAGGGGTAGAGGAGGAGACTGATGATGCAAGGATGATGGGTTCACCATCGATGAGCAAGTGACTTTTTGGGATACTGAGTACTCTGTATATAGTGGCTTTTTTGAGACACGTGGAGATTTTGTGCAGGGTCAAACCCATTCGTATGATATGGATATTTGTACACTGATGGATTGTTTATTCTTTCATTCTTTCAGTGATATATAGATCTGATGATTCTGGTGAGATATGTGTTATGGACTAGTGATGTTATATATAGTGGTTGATATGCATTGGATAGACAGTGATGTTTTGATGATATTGCTAACAATTGGTGATGCAGGATGTAATATGTGCTATGTTTTTATGATTGTGCTGATAGTTTTTGATGCAGGATGTGATTTTTGATGATATTGTATACATGATACAATATGATTTTGATGTGATTTGGCTACAATAGTGCATATATGATGTAATGTGATTTTTATCTATGATATCATAGATGTGATCTGATTTGATGTGATCCTTGATGACATGATTTTCTTTATGATATTTTAGATGTGATGATGATGAGATTTTTTGTATGATAGATGTCATGTAGTGTGATAAGTTTTTGATACGATCCTAATGATGTGATGTGGCTTATGATGGATGTGATGTGATCCCAGAGAATTGATTTCTTTGGTGAGTATTTCTATGATGATAAGTACAAACTATAAAATAAGTGACAAATGTAAAATGAATCACTAACTAAAGGATAAACAACAGATTTATGATATGGAAAATGAATATAATGTCATGACGTTTAGGATATGTTAACACAAACGAAAGATGGATGAAAGATTAAAACAAATGAATTTACAAAATAAAAGATGAAAATACAAAAAAGGAAGTACAACTTAATGATGAACTTCAATGCTAAAATTAAACCTAATCTAATGAGGAATGACTATGCTAAAATGAACTATAATCTAATGACAAATGACTATAATGCTAAAGCTTAAATAAACTAAAAGAGAGAATAGTAAATTTATGATATGCTAAAAAGAACACAAACTAAAAGATACACCTGAGATTTATGATAAGCATGTGAGAATAACATTACAAAAAAAATTTAAAATTAAAAAAAAAAAAATGAATGCAATGATATTTCGAGATATGATAAAGGGATACAAGCTATGACAATACAACATACGAGATTCTAGGAGATGTAAGACAAACAATAATGGTGGAAAAGGATAACCAATACTTGACTTATGATAGTGTTCTATGATATGAAAAGTGATCATAGGAGATACTGACACTAAGGAGAATACTGGTGGAAAAAGAGTGACCAACAAACTCGTAGTCAGGAGGATAGCAGAGATTTTAGAGCTAAGATAGTAACTTATGATAGGGATCACATCATGATGAGAATGAATAAGAATTGATGTTCAAGGTTTTGAATCAAATGATTCTAAGGGTGGAAAAAGTGATAGTTCAAGGGAGAGGGGTGATGACAAGGAGGAGGATACTAGGGTTTCTTAAAAAATAAAAGTGAGGCGTAGGGGAAGCTTGAGCATGGGGTACTTCGTGAGGAAGTACCACTATGTAGTGTGAGCACTTTATTTGATATAGGATTGTTAGGGATCTGCCAAGGTTACTAAGAACATCAAGGCCTTTTCCCAAAAATTCTATAGGACTAACTCAAATAGGCATGCAAGGATTTCCCAAGCATCACACATGAGTCTTGGAGAGATCAGTGTTGGAATGATGCTGGATGATCCACAAGCAAACAAAATTACCCAAGTGCATCATGTTTTATCGAAAGACAAAAAAATGTTGGAAATATGCAAGGATAATATCAAAACACACCATGATATGAAATAATCATGGCGATCTTGAGGAGGAAACAACGAAAGATACATGGAAACAATCAACCAAAAAAGGAAACAATAAAAGATTCTGCAAAGTGAAAAAGTAACCTTTTGCCAAAGAGATCAACTAATGAGCTACTGATGGGTTGCAACAAGATTAGGATAGTATGTACAAGTATGACTAGTTAAGGACATGGGAACTCATGAAACACAGTAGTAGGTATATGCATGATGAGGGAAAGCTCAGGATGAGGAGATAGCATTGCTATAATACATGGGTTTGTTTAGGTAGGATTCATGTAAAGGATGATTCATGTAGAAGGGTCTGAATATTGTTGTACTCACATAGGTATGGTACATGGGAGACAAGGGTTAGTGCAGAGGTATGAGACACATGTTATATGGGCTGTATATGCTAAATATGGTAAAGTACAAGGATAAAAAACACTTGATAGGGTACATCAAGTAGAGTACAATGATAGAATACATCGAGTATGATACATGGGATGCTATAATACAAGAATGAGGTGGGATGTTTCATAGTTAAAAGTGCTAGAGGATGATGTTGTGAAGCATGGAAAATAACAATAAGGAACACCTTGGAAAAGTAGGGGGGGAGTGATATATTATGGAAGGGTGATAAAGGGGGGTGTGTCGGTGATAGATAATGGAAGAGTTGTAGTACACATGGTGCCTATTTTCTAGGTTTTTGCCAGGGACCAATCCAAGGTGCTTGAATTGCCAAGTTTTCACCATTGGATGCTTTACTTTTATTTATTTTTTTGTGCCTTTTTTTCTACAAATTCTATCCTTAGGCATAGAATTTCTTGAGGTGAATAATTTTGGTACAATCATTTAGGACTTCACCTTCAAGGGTAGATAGCTGATAGGCTCCTGAGCCAAAAGATGTCATGACCACATTAGGACCAAGCCATGTGGGCTTGAACTTGCCTTTCTTTTCTTTGTCAGCTTGAACCTTCATATTCTCCCTAAGGACCATGTCACCTTCCTGAAAACTGCAAGGATGGACTTTCCTATTGAAACTGTGCTTGAGGCGACTTTGATAGACCATGAGGTGGTCATAGACCTGTTGCCTTTTTTCATCAGGTAGATCAAGTTGAGTAAGTGGAGCCACTCTATATTCTTCATCAGATATCTATCCTCGGAGAGAAATGCAGAGTGATGGGAGTTCAACCTTAATAGGTAGGACTGCTTTAGCACCATAGACCAGGGAGTATAGAGTTGTGCAAGTGGCTGTATGAAATGAAGTGCAGTATGCCCATAGGGTGGGATTAATTTGCAAATGCCAATCACGGCCAGAGTCATTGACAACTTTTTTGAGTTTTTTGAGTAGGGTTTTATTAGTTGCCTCTACCTGACCGTTACCTTGTGGGAAATATGGGCTAGAAAAGCAGTGATGGATGTGAAGGGAAGTGCACAATTCCTCCATATTTAGGTTTTCAAAATTACCCCTGTGGTCTGTGAAAATGGTAGCCAGGATGCCAAAGCAATATATAATATGGTACAATATAAACTTGGACACCTAAACTCTTGTGGCAGTAACAAGGGGAACTGCTTCAACCCTCTTAGTGAGATAATCAATGGTGGTGATTATCCACTTGTGCCATTCTAAACAAAGTGGCACAATAATACCAACAAGATCAAATCCCCAATAGGCAAAAGGCCATGATGGTGCAATGGGTTGCAAGTCCTGTGCTGGAGCTCAGATTAAATTAGCATGTTTTTGACAAGGTAAACATCGCTTCAAAAATTCACATGCATCCTGTTCTAGAGTAGGCCAATAATATCCAGCCTGAAAGATCTGCTTTGCTAGCACCATCCCACTCATGTGAGCACAACAAAGTCTAGTGTGTACCTCTTTGAGAGCCATCACAGCCTCATTTTGATCTAAACATCGAAAGAGAGTATGATGATAACCATGATGATATAGGGTTTGGGTGATGATAGTGTAACGGGAAGCTTTGCGAATAAGGTTTTGGTGTTGGGTTCGTGTGAGGTGAGGAGATATGATACCATTTATTAGGTAAGCATGAATTTTGTGGCACCATGGAGATTGGGGAATAACCAAGATATAGACATGTGTTGATTCATCATTCTCATATGTGGATTTGTGTAGCTGCTCAACCAAGAATTCATATTATGTAGCTTTGTGTGGTATTTCCAAGAGAGAGCCATTAGTAGCCATAGCATCAACTACATTATTCTGGAGTCTAGGTATCTGTATGAATTGGATCTGAATGAAATGCTCCTTTAATTGATCAACTAGATCTTTGTAAGGTAGTAACTTGTCATCCTTGGTTTGATATTCATTCAAATCTTGTTTGATGATAAGCTGAGAATCACCATAGACCTCAAGCTTTGTGATATTCCATTCAATGGCAATTTTTAGTCCCGTAACAAGGGCCTCATACTCTACAATGTTATTGGTACACCAAAATTGTAGCTTGAAAGATTTAGGAATATAATCACCTTGAGGTGTAACCAAGAGTATGCCTACATCAGAGCCATGAGATGTATAGGAGCCATCAAAATATAGCTTCCAGAGTGATTGTTTTTCTATCAAATAGAGGTATTCATCTAGAAATTCCATGATGAGTGGGTGATTTGCAACTAAGGGTGCATCAGCCAAGTGATCTGTAATAGCTTGGCCTTTGATGGCCTTTCTATCAAGATATTGAATGTCAAACTCACTGAGAAGCATAACTCATTTTGCTAGGCGTTCAGTGAGTACTGTAGGAGAAAGCATATATTTCAATGGGTCAATCTTTAATATCAGTTGTATAGTATGACTCATCATGTAGTGGTGTAGCTTCTGGGTGGCAAACACTACTGCTAAGCATGCCTTCTCCATTGGTGTGTAATTGAGCTCATAGCCCACTAATGTTTGGTTGATGTAATAAATAGCTCGTTTCTTTCCTGCATCGTCAAGTTGTGCTAGTAGAGCACCTAATGCTGTGGGAGTAGCTCTGATGTACAATATGAGTGGGCACCCTACAATTGGAGGAACCAAACTAGGTGGATTAGCTAAGTATTGCTTGATGAGTTCAAAATTGTGCTAGCAAGCTGAGTCCCATTTGAAATTTTGATCTTTCTTAAGTAGGTAAGTGAAAGGTTGGTGCTTATCAGCAAGTTGAGAAATGAACCACCAAACTAATTGGAGTTTTCCTTGCAAAGAACGAAGGTGCCTAAGTGTCTTAGGAGGAGCCATATCCATGATGTCTTTGACCTTCTTAGGGTCAATCTCAATACCACACTATGACATAATGAAGCCTAGGAGCTTTCCTGAAGTAACACCGAAGACACACTTCTTTGGATTTAGCATGAGACAATATTTTGCTAGTCGATTGAACACTTCCTTGAGGTGAGATAAGTGATCCAAAGCATTGAGAGATTTGACTAGAATATCATCCATGTAATCCTCAAGTATCTTATGGATCAGGTCATGGAAGATGACCATCATCATGTGCTGATAGGTTGTCTCAGTGTTCTTTAACCCAAATGGCATCATATTGTAGCAAAATGTGCCCCAAGGTGTAGTAAACATTGTCTTATGTTGATCTTCTTCTGCTATATGAATCTAATTATATCTAAAAAAACCGTCCATTAGTGACAAGAGTTCATGACCTAGGGTGAGATCCACAATCATGTCAATATTTGGCAATGGAAAGTCATCCTTCGGACAAGCTTTATTAAGATCCCTAAAATCAGTGCAAATCCTGATATCACCAGAGGGCTTGGTAATAGGTACCATATTAGAAATCCATTCAGAATAATTTATTGGTTGAATGATTTTTGCCTCTAACAGCTTCTCTAGCTCTTCTTTGACTAATAAAGCCACCTTGGGGTGCATTTTTTGAAGTTTTTGCTTTAGGAGCTTGGCCCCTAGATCCACTACCAGATGGTGTACAACTACTTTGGGGTCCAACCCTGGCATATCCTAATATGACCATGCAAAGTGGCCTATATTTTCATGGAAAACTTCAAGAAGAAGATCTCCTTGTTCAAGTGGTAGAGAGGCTGTGATGTATGTGATATGTGGTATCTCTATTAGACTGATATTTATAGGCCGAGTTTCTCCTATCAAAACTAAAGATATGAGAGTATGATGCTCTTGTGGGGACAGGATGAAATCTCCATCCTTAGGTGCCTTTGAGAGGTTTTCACCGTTGGATATGTCCTTTATTTTTGTTTCATTTTTTGAGTCACCCAATGGCGCTCCAGAGGAGTTTTCACCATGGGATGTTTTTCTTTTATCTTTTTTCTTTTCTGTTTCTTTTAGAAATTCATTTTTGTGACTAGAGATTTCCTCCTCCCTGAAGTAACCTGTAGGATCCAGCTTGTGGACATATTCCAATGGTGGAGGTGGTCGTTTATGTGGCATTTCTACCCCCATCAATTTAAGGACTGCGTGCTCAGTAGAGAACTCATCAACATGAATGACACTTGGTTGGTCCCAATCTATGAGTTCGAGGTGAGCGAGGGGGAGGTCTATGAGATTCAAGGATAACTGGAAGATCATAGAGGCTCCAAGGATTATTTCATCAAGGAAAATATCATCGTAAGCTTTCTTTTCAACTTCCTCAGGATGTCTTCAACCTCGACGAGAGTGTTTTGGATGTTCATAAAGGTGTGGCCTTTCGTTGTAGTGCCCCTAGTTGCGGGGAGTCCATAGCCCAAGCCTTTTGTTTTCTACCCCTTGTGTGCTTCTATAGGCTGTCCAATACCTGATTCTTGATAGCCTAAACCACCTCCTTGATAATCCCATTGTTCCATGGCCAAGAAATGTGACCAGGGATATTTCTATTTAAAGTGATCAAGAAGTGCTTCACCTTTAGGAGGTGGCTCTTTGTATAACCATGTATTAATGTCTAGTGTGTGTTTTGCTCCATCAAGGATACCTTTGGTGACAAATGTGGTAGGGCCCAACTGGTGTAGTTGAGCGATGGTTTCTAGTATAGGCCTTTGATGTGTTGGGCATCCTTGAGTATGTGGGTCAAGTGGTAGAGCACCAACAACAAAAGCATCTATGAGACTATACTCACCACAACCTTGGTAGTTGATAAGAGTGGAGGCTAAAATGGTGTTCGAATCGTGGTAGGTGCCAGAGGAACTAGCCATGGTGGTGCCAATTTTGATCCCAAGATAGTGATTGGTGTATGAAGCTTCAACTACATTGCAATAAGCAAAGGGTTCAGGATCTGCGTGGATGGTTATCTCAATGCCATTATGCAAAAAATTGACACACTGATGATATGTGGATGGAATGGCCTTCAGGGCATGAATCCATGGATGACTGAGGAGGATGTTATATGGAAGATTAAGATCAACTATACGACAAAGTATTTCTTGAGTGGTTGGACCGACTCTGATAGGGAGCAAGATGGTTCCTTTAGTATTATGCTCCAAATTGTCATATGCCTTGATGGTGATCACCTCATTGATGATATCTACTTCAGTATATCCTGCCTTCTTGATGAACTTTAGAGTACATAAGTTTAGAGCCAATCCATTATCTATCATGACACATTTAACTACAAAGCTAAAAACTATAATAGCGATGCGAAGTGGGAGGATGTGATCGAGTTCAACTACTAGGATATCAATGGTTTTGAAAGATAAGGCACATGAGGCTGAAAGATGGCCAACCAAGTTGTGAAACTTAGTGGCATTTATGTCAGAGGGGATGCACGACTCACATAGAGTGTTGTCAAGGATCTCTTGATAAAGTGGGATTTTCTATAAGAGATCCAGGATGGAGATCTGTGCCGGCATGTTTCCAAGGTGTTCCAAAATGTTATACTATGGCCCTAGTGAAGGTGATTCTGACGGAGATGCTTGAGATGGAGGTGGTCGTGTTGATGGTGGTCTAATTTGTGTGGATACAAGTGGACCAGCTATATTGAGTCACGTTTGATGGGTAGCAACTGCACATTGAGTGTCTGGGCCTTTGATATTGATGACATTGATAGATGGTTCAACTTGGGATATGAAACCAATTAAGCTACCATAGTCTAAGTATGCTGAGGTATAATTCTGAGATGTCTCTCGATTGTCACCTTGTTCACCCAGAGCATTGTTAGGTTTGTTGATAGGAGGGTTTGCAGGTGCCTTTCCTGGGTTCATGTTATGAGGAGGGAAAGCATTTTGATACATCATTAATCTTGCATTAGGTGAGGGTTGTGCCCCCACTATGATCTCTTTCTGGTCAATGAGGTCCTATACATAATCCTTAAGTTGCATGCATTTAAGGGTAGTGTTCCCTTTGACACAATGTAATTTGCAATATTCGTTATCTTTGTACCAAGATGCTCTAGACTGATTGGGTTCCAAGGGTTGCATTTTTGGATACCGAACAAGGTTATCTTTGGCCAATTTTTTGAAGATTGTATCAGGAGGTTCACCCAATGCTGTGTATGTTTGTGGTTGCCTCTAAACATGGGGTTTACTACCTATCGATAGTGTGATAGCATTAGTTTGATTATGAGGAACCGATATTTGTTGATGAGTTTGCACGGGTGGCTGGTGATACACAGGGGGTTTTTGTTGATAAGTTTGTTGTTAGAAAAATGTGGTGGGAACATTGGTAGCTACCCCAACAATATGGACCTGTCGAGTGTCAGTGGCACCATCTGTCACTGTATTCTTGTTTTGCTTCCAATATGAAGTTTTTTCATTGCTCGAACTGTGGTCCTAGGTGTTTTCTTTGTACAATATGATGACACCATCCTTAATGAGACCTTTCTTGAGGCCCATTCCTTTTTCTTTGATGTCCTTGTATGTTTACAAATAGTTCATAACCATGTGATGAGCAAGGCTAGGGTGTGCATTGTTTATGAATATCTTGACAAGATGGCGCTCAGGGATGTTACAAGAGATCCTTGTTGTGAGGATCTACCAGCATTGTAAGTACTCTAAAAGGCTTTCTCCTCCCCTTTGTTTAGTGTGGACGAGATCTACTATAGATAATTTAGTTTTGAAGAGATGGGTATACTAAGAAAAAAAGGCCTCAGAAAGTTTTGCAAAAGTTTTAATAGTACCTTGAGGTATACGACAAAACCATTCCAAGGTCTGTACTGCTAGGCTCTTGGGAAAGAGCTGCATGAGGAACACATCATTATAAGCTACCTGCTGACAATGCATATAGAATTCCTTAACATGTGTGACTGGATCACTCTTCCCCCTAAATTTGTCAAACTTGGGGATCTCAAAATGTTCAGGAAATGGAGTCAATGTGATAGTCCTATGAAAAGGGTATGAGCAATCATTTTCAAATTTGAAAGTTTTTGTGTTTGTCCCATCCTTGAGGGCTTTGACATAATTTTTCATCTCTTCCCATTCAGACTTTACAGGTGGAGGAGCGGGTGCCCCCAGTGTAGGATATGTGCCAAAATCTGAAGTGTGATATGGAGAACTCTGATGACCATATGGCGTCTGTGGAAAAATGGCTTCCTAGAATGTGCGTTGTGCATACTATTGCATATGTTGAGGCTGGTGTGGTAGATAACTATGAGGTTTCTGCCCTATGAGATAGTTTTGTGTGGGTGCTTGGACATATTGTTGATGTGAAGACTGTGGCTAAAATGGTGGTAATGTAGATAATGCTTGTGTTATGCTTTGGGAATATATACCATGCCCAATATATTTGGGTTGTGCACCTGCTTGAGAGTAGGACTAATTTGGAATAGGCACAAGGTAGTTAATTTGTGGCAAAGTGTTTACTGTAGGGAATTGTAGTGGCAGTGGATTTGGGCTATTGCCTAGAGGTGGCATAGAGAAATAGTTGGTGAGGGGTGGGAGTGAATAGCTATGTGAAGCAGTGGAGGATAGTGTTGGAGCTGCGGACATGACTGCATTGCTAGGGGGAAGACTAGTGATAGGTTCCTATATCACAATAATATTCTAAGGTCCCAAAGGAAATGCAGCTAAAGAGCTTTGGCTAGTTACAAAGGGGTTGATAGTGATGTTTGGTGGGATGGAAGATGAGGTATTGGACCCTAATGGTGGTATTTGAGTAGCAAATGGACTAGATGTGATATGGGGTGGAAGTGAAAAGGTAGTGCTACTAGATGCAAATGGAGGATTTGGTGGAGTGGAAAAATGAGTGGTGGAAACAGATGCAAATGGTATACTTGAGGTTGGTTGAGATGTAGTATGCACTAATGGTTGAGTGAGAATGGGATGAGTGTTCAATGGAATTTGAACCACCACCTGGTTTGAGGGGATATTTGGGTCTGAGGGTTCTACCTGAGGTGGTTGCCATCCAAACAATGGGTGAGTAGGATCTGTTATGTCAATAGGCAGTGGACATCCAAACTCAAAGACACCAACATTGTCTCGTAAGAAATTTTCCATAATGGTTTCCTTGTTGTGATCTATGATGGCATTTATGATGGTAGTATGACTAGGTTGGTTCATGAAAGCCTCAATATCTATGGATGATCCTGGTTCTTTTGGGGTTTGTAGTGGTGGGTCTGATGGTGTTAGGGATACTATAGAGTACGGTTGAGCTCGGGATGTGTTACCACTATGACTAGGATCCATGTCTTTTTTCTGTGTGTGTCTACCAAAATGTGTGGTGGGTGGCATGAAAGGATACTTCTCCTAAAGATGCAAATGTAGTGAGGGATGATACTAAGGGTGTCTAAATGATATGGTGCTAAGTGTAAGAAACTTGTGTTTTCCTAAAATATGAATGTGGGAAATGTGATGGTGATGTAAAAACGTGTGACCCTAACCTTTGGCTCAAGATGATGTGGGACACCAAAAAGAACCTATTCCTAGAAAATTATTGTGTTTCAAGGATCCTCAAGATGATGAGAGATGTGATGCAAAAAAATTTCTAAGTGAGTGAGGAAAATAACGCTAAGATTTTAACAATGCAAGTGGAGGATTCTTCTTCAACAACCCAAGATGAGAGGACATGCGCTAACTTCAAATGTTTGAATGGGATAGTGCAATTCGTAGATGAGAGACTAAACCTATAAGTGTGTAAGTGTGCGTGGAAAAAGGAAGGACCTAACCAGAATGAGTAATAGTAGAGTTATTGATAAGGCTCATATTAACACCATGTCGAAGGGTTAGGTTTTTGATTTTGTAGTCCCATTTATTTTGTAATGCTAGCTCAACTTCGTCTTTCTCAATTTGATCCAATTTGGCAATCCAAGGGTTAGGGGTATGTTGCTTATGCTCAGCTTTGATTTCCTTATAGGCTAGTATTTGAGGAAGCTTAGCCTTCTTAAACTTAGTCTTGGGATGGCTTGACATGAGATATTTCCAAGGATTAAAAATCACAACTGTGGGTTTTTTGGAGGTAGTAACTATGCTAAGTGTGCCCTATGCTAGGATTGACCAAAACATTCATTCAACAAGTAAAAGATCAAGCAATAGATAGGAATAACTAGATAGAAGTTTTGATTTCCAAAATGTGATACTTGCGCCAAGGAGTGTGTATGTTTTTACAAATGTTTCAAGCAATCACTTCAAGCACATGAACATCCTAGATGGTTGGCTACAAAGCTGACAGTTGGTTTGTCTAGGGAGTCCTCAATATATGCAAGGTACGTGAGGCCCAACTCCGTAGATGAAACCAAAAAGATGTTACACATCTGAGAGGAGTGGTAATCCACTTCTCCTCTTTCACTTCTCAAGGGTATAAAGTTCCTTGAGGCTTAGCCCGAGTGACAAAATCTTGATCCCAAGAGAGGTGTCTTTGGATTCACCTCCCAATCTTTATACTCTGCTAGAATGCTGGAGTTGAGGTCATCCCAAGGGGTGATGAAATCCTTAATTAGACCCCCTAAAACTAAAAATAAGGTTTTGGATCCTAGTCTTATGCACCCAAGATGACCCACAAAGGCGATAAGGGGAGAGAAGATTCAAATGACCTTGGGCTAAAAAGCTGAGTTCTTTCACCAACTAATTCTTAGATTGTCTGATCTATTGAAAACACAAGTGATTAAGATATAGATGTTCTATTCCAACTTTGAGATGCATCAACAAAAGTAACATCGATCAAAGAATGCAAGCAAGAAGAAGACTTAGGGTTTGCAAATTAAATCTCACACTCCCGGAGGCCCTCCACGTCAATTAATTTTTGTTCAATTTTAGAGCCCAAGCTTGAATTGTTTGACTAATCTAATTTCAATCCTTATACATTCAAGAAATCCTCTAACTTAAGTCAAACCCTCAAAAACCAAGTGAGTAGAGTCTGATTGTGGAACACTTAACACCTTTTTCAAGTCGACCCATCATCCCGAGTATGGTGCTAAGATTGCGACCAAAGCATTTGAATTGATGGGTGGCTAAAAAAATGGTGAGTCCAATGATAAACTACTCAAGTTGTTTTTGTTGATTGTTTTAACAGAAAATTTTGAAGATGCCCAAGAATTCAAGTTTGTCTAGATTGCATGTAGAATTGAAAGTTTGTAGTTGTTCTTTTTAAGCTCCAAAATGAAGTGTTTGATTTGTGGGGTTGTTAGACATACAAGTTCATTGTTTTTCAATTTTCAAAGACAAGTGACAATGACTATAACAAGACCAATAAAATAGACAGTGTTCTCGCAAAGAAAATGCAAGAACCAACATTCCAACAAAGGTACCTACGTTCTCGCAAGTGGGAATGTATCCCTACGAAGTCCCACAGGGCGTGCCAAAATGGGTACACTAATATGTTAGCAAGAAATACTAATCTATTTAAAAACCAAAGCATTAACTAACAAAATCAATATAAACTTCAATAGAGACAAAGTGAAGTCCTCAAATGAGAATATGAGCCATGGATAGGCTCTTTCAATGAGGATGATCACTTGATTTGGAGATGTGTCTATTATGTGGATTTAGGATGTATGCTCAAGCTTCAAATTGCTTCAATGGTGGAATTTATATGGATTTTGGTGTGGATATGTGAAATTGGTATGAATTTGGCTTCTCAAAAAGGCATGGTAACTTTAAGGTTATGGATTGTGATCCTTTGGCTTGGGAGAGGATCCAATTTATAGGCAAGAGGCTTGAGGGATGGAGGGCTAAGATGCAAGGATGGGGAAATGGTTAAGGAGGGCTCAGATTGAATGAGAGGAGAGCACATGGATTGTGCTTCCTTATAGCCAATCAGAGAGTGACACATGTCATAGGGAGAGTGGGTGGAGAAAAGGGCATGGATGAGTCAACAAGGTAGGCTCAAGGCTTTAAATGGCCCTCATAAGTGCTTGTAAGAGCATTTAAGGGCATTTAAGGGATAGTGGGCTTCCATTATGACTAGGTGGGTGGGATATTTTTGAGAGGAGACTTTGGTTTGGTTTAGGAAAGTCTTAAGCTTGCTTAGGAATGTGCAAATGATTAGGAGATGGATTTAGTTTGGGTTAGGATTAGATTAGAGATGGGCAAGTGGATGGCATTCATGAGGGTGGGTGAGTTAGTGACTAAGTTAGGTTAGCATGGGTGGATGGGGTGGATTACAGTAATGGAGGGATAAGGGATAGGCTTACGAGTTTAATAGGTTTGAGGGATAGATTGATTTAATAAATGGGGATTTTTGGAATTAGATAGGAGAATAGGATTAATTGATAAATAATGGGTTATTTGATTTATTAATTAGGACTATAGATGATTAATTAAATTAATCAGCTAGGGGATGGAAAAGGATTAATTAAATAAAAATTTAATTAATGATGCCTTTAGAGATAGCTAAATAGGATTACTGAAGCAGTGTAATAAGATTTAGGTGTCTATAGTATTAGTTAGGGTAAAATTCTATGAACTTAGGTTGGTTTAACAACCATTTTGTAAATCCTTTAACAAGGTGACATTTCAAGTGAATGTTCTAAAGTCCTTTAACCAAGCCCACTTCTAACAGGGTGGTTGAAATCCCTTAATCATGTCACATTTAACAATATGTTTTGTAGCATTTAATAGAGAAAGCCTTTCATAGGGCATCACTTCACAAGAGTCCAAAAGGAGTAGCATGTTACTAGTGGTTTTTCCCAAATTGGATTTCCATGTAAATCATTGTGTTATGTGTTGATTTTTCATGTCTTATTCTTGCATGTTAATTTATCAATAATTTGCTATGCAGAATGTTTATCTTGGATGCATGATTAGTTTAAATGAGCTAACTATATTTAGTGAAAAAGTTTTATTAGACCTTGAATAACTCATTCACCCCCTATCTTAGTTATTTTAAAGTATTTCTAACAATCTACTTGGGAATAGAGGAAGAGCCTCATATGATACACCTTGCACAATATATATTTATAGAAGAAAGAGAGGAATTTATTTCTTTCTTCCAAGACAAAAAGATTAATTTTGCACGGACCTACTTAGACATACCAGGCTTGGATCCTGATCTCATAATGCATCATTTATCTATTGCACCAAGAGTTAAACCTATCAAATAAAAGCTCAGGAAAATGCATCCTCATGTTGCATTACTTGTTAAAGCTAGATTTGAAAAGCTTCTAAAATCTGGTTTACTTTGTGCTATCAACTATGCTAAATGGATTTCAAACATTCTTCTAGTCTACAAGCATGAAAAATCTATCAAAGTTTTTATAGATTTCTAGGATATGAACTTGACATGTCCAAATGGTGATTTTCCACTTCCCAACATTGATATGATATTGGATATGATAGTAGGATATGAAATGTACTCACTCATGGATAGATTTTATGGTTAGAATTAGATCAAAATTTCACCAAAAGACTAGGAGAAAATTGCTTTCACCTTTGCATTGGAAACCATCTATTACAATGTGATGCCATTTAGTCTAAAAAGTGTTGGTACCATGTATAAAAGGGTAGTTACTACATTCTTCCATGATATGATGTATAGAATAATGGAGGACTATGTAAATGACACCTTGGTCAAGAGGTCACAATGCAAAAATCATTTGCAAGATTTGGGTCATATCCTAGATCAGATGAAGAAGTTTAGTCCCAGACTCAACTGCAAGAAATGAACATTTGGTGTAACTTTTGGGAAACTACTTGGATACATTTGTTAGAAACAATAGTCCACCAAGATAACTGAGAGGGGGAAGTGAATTAGTTATCCAATTAAAAAAATTATCAACCTTAATTAGTCTTAACCATTCAATCAAAGTAAACAACCATAACAATATGCACACACACAATTACACTAGACTTGTTAACTAGGGAAACCCTTGATTAGAGGGAAAATCATGGTGTTATATATATATATATATATATATATATATATATATATATATATATATATATATTCCTTGTTTATAGGATGGACCCTATTAGAATTCTATAAGCACATTTAGTAAATAAGAGTCAATGTTAGGAGATTCCAACCTTGTTAGGATTTGTGCCAACCCTATTAGGAGTTGTAGAAGATAGAAGGATCCACTATCGAAATAGCTTCTAGGGCAAGACCACTAAACTCACTATCTAGCTGATCTCTCAACTATTCCTTTCAAAATAATTGTTTGTACTATACTTCGTCCTCTTTCCTCTATCCTTCCAACCAAAGCAATCACTATTATACCTTTTACACCAAGTTATGAAGTTCTCTCCAACTTTTCTTAGATTTTCTTATCTTTTCTTTTTGATCTGTGTGCTTCTTGCAATCATTCATGCCATCATATCCAATCAAAAGAAAATGTCCTTCCTTTATATTGAATCCATTAAAAAATTTATTGAGTCAACTATTACACCTTCTCAATTAATTATTATAGGACCAGATTAAGAACATGTTCTATTTAGTGATAACAATAATCATTCACCTTATAAATTGAATAATTTTCTGTATATGTAATATTATGACAAGAAAGCTTAGCCATGTCATCACCAACATGTCTTTTACAAATCCCTAACCTTTTTTCTCAGAATAATAATTTTGCTAAGAGACATAACAAGTTTTCCAAAACATGCTTCTATAAACTCTATCTCAAAAGAGTCATCACCAAGACTTGCATAAATTCTTTGAGACTTAATTTCTTATTCTTTTGAGGTTAGCTACATATACTAGACACTTATTAGTATCTCCCTTTAACCTTGCAAGTGAAAGTTCTTAATGATTTGTTTGTACCAGCTTGATCTTTTCATTTTTCTTCTATTAGATACCATAGAAAACTACTATGTTGACATCAATGAAAAACATACTCATGAATATAACATATCATCATGATAAGGATCTAATCATGTTTCTATAATATCCCCCATAGAAGTATCATCAACATTCATGCTTCCAACAACATCATCTCTATAAAAGGAATTAATGTAGATCTAGAGAAAGTTCACGAAATCATGGGCATGCGTCCACCTCATAAAATTAGTCAAATAAGGGGCTTGCAAGGAATACTTCAATCCATTTACAAATTCATCTCATAGCTAGTAGATAGGTCACAACCTTTTATAGAGACCCTGCATAAAGGTCTAAAGTATAACTAGAATAAATATTGTGATCAAAGCTTAACATAGATAAAGAAATACCTTGCTAATCCACCAATCCTGATGCATCCTATCTACAAGAAGCCTCTCCTTTTTTACATCTTACAAATAGAGCCATCTCCTAGTATCTTTGTAGCTCAAGAAGAAAATGGTAACAAGGAAAGAGCTATCTACTATCTCATTCACACATTGATTTCCTATGAAATGAACTATAACATTATTGATAAAACTTGCTTGGCAGTCATCTTTTCTTCCCAAAAGTTGAGACACTACATACTTGCTTACACTATGCAACTAGTTGATAAAATTTATCCACTAAAATAGCTATTCAACAAGGCAGCTCTAATAGGAAGGCTAGCCAAGTGGATCATGATACTAAAAATTTTTGATATCTAGTATGTTGAGAGAAAGGCTATCAAAGGATAAGAAATTACTGATCAATTAGCAAAAGCACCAATGCAAAGTCTTCTTGTACTGAAAATTCACTTTTGTAATGAACCACTTCTAATGGTAACATGCAAAACTTGGGTGATGTTCTTTGATGGCTCCCTCACACCATAAGGATTTAGTGTTGGGATCTTATTCATAACACCATAGAATTATTCATTGTCTAAGGCTACAAAGTGGCTGATGCCATGGCTACTCTTACTTCCATGTTATAGATGCTAGAGAATGATTTTTGACACAAATTTCTAGTGAGATGTTACTCTATCTTGTGTATAATTCCACTAAATCTAAGATGATCTATTCTATTGTAGGATATGATTCATCCCACTACCACCATATCTACCCTTACCTATGTGACCAAACAATTTTGCACAATCTAAGCTAGAAGGAAAAATGTCACCTTATCTATAGTGCTTCATAGTATATTATTATTACTAATGACTTTTTTAGGAGAGGTCTTGATGGAACACCCCTTAGGTGTCTAGAACTTAATGTGTCCAAACACACATTAATCAATTTACATAAGGGAATTTGTAGATCTCACTCTAATAGCTTGACACTAGCTTGTAAACTTATTAGAGCTAGTTACTATTGGCCGAATATGGAGCAAGAGGAAATCAAATATGCTAAGTCCTAAAAACAATGCCATCTCCATGGAAATAAAATTCAAGCTCCATCCAAGGAGATAATTTCATCTATCATGCTATAGCCTTTCAAACAATGAGCCTTTGATCTTGTGGATAAGATTCACCCATCTTCTTCAAATCAAAACAAGTTCATTATTACATCTATAGATTACTTCACTAAATAGATAGAGTCAATCCATCTCTCTATAGAAAATGGAAAAACTATAGGTCTATTCATTATGAATTACATCATATGTAGGTATGGTGTACCATCCTCCATCATTGTTGATAATAAAGGGTAGTTTAAAAACAAGAATCTTGAGGAGTTATGCAAAAAGCTTAGAATCACACAACATTGGTCTTATATTTATTGCCCCTAGGGTAATGGTCAAGTGGAGGCGTCTAACAAGGTGATCCTTAAGATCTTGCATTGCATAGTTGACAAATCTAGAAGGGACTAGCACCTTTAGATTAATCTAGCTTTATTGGCTTACAAAACAAATATTAGAACTCCAATAGGTAGATTTCGTGCCTCCAATTGAGGGCAAGATTCCTACTTTAAGAATCTCTATGAAGGGCCTAATTACTAATGATGATTATAGAATATCTCATTTTCAAGAGCAAGAATTTTTAGATGAATGTCAACAATTGGCATGTGATCATCTTCGAGCTTATTAGTAGTGTACATCTAGATGTTATAACAAGAAAGTTAAGTCACGTGACTTCCAATTGGGTGATCTAGTTCTAAGAGAAAACCCTAAGAATAAAAAATAATAAAGACATAAAGGGAAGTTCAAACCCAACTAGCTTGGTCCATACATAGTTACTATAGTGTTTGGATATGGTGCTTACCAACTTTCAACAACCGAGGGAGAGGCACTCAAGGAGCCCATCAATCCTCTCCATTTAAAGTGGTTCTACAACTAAAATAATTTCAAAAGCTCTTTGTACACAATTAAAAGTCCTGAAAAATAATTATCTTAGTGAAAACCTAGAAATAGGTGCCCTGGTAATATCAAAAAATAGTGAAAAAAATAAAATAATGAAAAAAAAGAAAAAAAAGAGAACCTAGCAAATAGGCATGATGGTAGCAAAAAAAAAAGAATCTCTACTAGGAAGGTGAAAACTTGGTAAATAGGAACCTCTTGTTTGAAATGCTACATCTTGTAATGCATCTTCTAGCTCTTGTATAGTTGCTTTCATACTTTAGTTTGTTAATTTTACTCATGCATCTATGTATTGAATCTTTTTATAGAATTGGGGGTGACAACCTATAATGTCATAGAAAATCTCTTTCGTGTTAGTCACCAATTGTCCTGACTATGTTTTCCTACTATTGTTTGTGTCACTATAGAGATTTCTCTCTCTAAGATCTCTTAAACTTCAGTCACCAATTATTCTAATTGCTTCTACCTAGTGTTGCTTGTGTCACTACATATATTTCTCTCTTGAAGATCTCTTAATTTTTAGTCACTAGTTGTTCTAACTAGGCCTTTCTATTGTCAGTCAGTTTCTACTAAGGTTATTCTTACTAAAGATTCCTCTTTGACATTATTCACTAGTTGTTCTAGCTGATTCTGTCTACTATCATCACCCTACTAGAGAGATTTTATTCACATATGTTATCAACATCAACACTTGACATCAACCCTATAACACAAACACTAAAATGAAGATATTCATACTAGTTTGAAATATGTTGAGCTTTTCTTTGTTTTCTTTGCTTTCATTTTATCATGTTTCTTTGAGAAACTTGATGATCTCTCTTTTTACTAAAGAAGTGAGGACTAGGGGCACGATCTTTTGTTTTCTCTCTATTTGATGGTCTAGTTCCAATGATTTGAAGCATCCATATAAAATGGGTGTCCAATATAAGAGCTTATATCTTATGTTGAATGGCCATGTGTACCTCAACTCATTTTATATGGACTCTTTATTGAGGTTAGTTCTTCTCCTTTCTTGTTTGAGTGAATTCTTTATGCTATAATAAATATTGATACTCATCCTACTAAGTGAAAGTATAGGAGTATAATCTTAGGTAACGAATGCAAGGGTCATTACAGATAGAATAGTTACTAATTACTTAGTGTAAGAGGGATCTCTCATGTGTTTAGTGTGTCTACATGCAAGACACATTATGTTCTTCCTAGCATTTAGGCTCTGATGCTTATGTTCACATGCTACATCAAAAGGGACAAATGTTCTGGTCATTCTAGCTTCTTGTGCCTAGAATGCTTACATTTAATCTTGACAAAACTAGGACATGTGTCATATTGATCTTCTCATGATTGCAATGATAGTGAGAATTGTATGACTTTTTTATGTTTAGCTAAGAACTCAACGATGATAATTTTACGAGCTTGGTAACCATACCTAGGGTTCTATATAGCGTATAGATGTATTGCATACTCTGCTTACATAAGCACATGGTTCAATCACTATTTCACTTGTATACTTTGACATGAGGAGTTGTTGGTTTCTTCTAAATATCACATTTCTTCATGACTACACAAGCATTTGGTTCTTTGGTTTGTCCTCTCAATCTTCACAAGATACCTATCATTATCAACAAAATTGCAACCTACATGAGAGTTAGATCATTCACATTTTTTATTTTACATAAATAATTTAATATTCATCTCATCTACATTACATTCATACATTTCATCAATTTGCATTCAATTAATCATAGCATTAACATCTCATGTATGAAAAACTATAAAGAGAAAAGTGACCCATGCAAAGCCACTCGAATCAAAGATCTCATATATATAGAGAGAGCCAAGTGTACATCAGTACAAAACTAAATGCTACTTGAGTGCTATCGATCTCAAAATGATAGAAAATGGTGCTTGCATACCAATCAATACATATCTAGAATCAGAGTTGGAAGAAAGAATATATATCTATTCCTTTCTCCCTCATCCTAAAGTGGAGGAGGAGGAGAATGCGTATTTAGTCTTGTTAGTCATCATATGCCATTTGATTCTCTCACATACTAAAAAAATTGGGGCATCTTCTCTAACACCTGAAGAACTATGACAATATATCTAGCATATTAGTACATTGCTCTAGCACTCTATAGTTTAGTCTCCTCCTGTTACTACTCTAGCTTTGCATAGAGATCCTGGATCTCCCACTCTCAATATCCTAGGTGCATATCTAACACTGTTGGTTTTATTTGCATCTCAGCTAGTTGTCATTGAGTCACTCTCAATCTCTCCCAAGTCCTCCTCAGGGCATCTTGGTGTGCATCTGGTGTAGGCTAATCCTATATCTCCTAATCACCAACTACAACCTTGGGCTACTTAGCAAGCTACTCCTACTCAACTAACTACCCCTATGCATCTTCTCTAATGGTACCCAATGTGCCCATTTCACCTCACAAATGTCTCTATTCAGACCCACTACCACTTGCACTTGCATCATCTCCCATCTATTAAGGAGGAATCTGTATTTGCGAGGTATGTTATCTAGGTCTCTGCAATGGCTATTGTGGTGGTTTTTGTCACTATTGTGGTGGTTGTTATACTAGCTCTCTTAGCACTACCATTCAAGCTAGGTCTAATAAATGTGGGAAGGGATGATTCACAAAATATGTCTTGTATGCTGGAGTTATCCCTCCATATGATACTATTTCCAAGTAATCCAATTGAGTCACAACAATAGATCATGCATCAATAATCAATCTTCCCTAGTCTAGTCTAATTGACCATCGCCACTCTACATCTGAGGAAAACCTAGCATATGTGTAGTAATCCTATAAAATATCTTGTGGTTGATTATATTATCACCACACATGAATCAAGGAAAACATCACAATGATAGATATTAAATGATGAATCAATGGTCGAGAGGTAAACATGTGGTTGAGCTCCACCCAAGCATCATTTCACACCTTAGTCTCTCTCCATGGCTGTCATACTACCACTACTAGGTCATTCAACTAACCTCTCCACTACTCAATCTTCCCAAGAATTGTTTGTCATCTATCCCTAGTAGTTGCATAGCTAGGGCTCATTACCCCATCTCTTGTTAGAAAACATGGGCCTCATCACAAGAAAGTGCTCCCATGTCCACACTTGAAGAACACACACCCCTATAACCATGCTCTTCCTCTCATGATAGATGATCTTATGCATCTCATGGAAAATGTGGGATAACATACACTGACCCCATCTGAAATGTACTAGCTTATCTAGTATCTTCTATAGTATTTGTCCCCATCTACACTCTATCCATGATGGCCTCTATTAGGCATAAGAAAGAAGCCAATTAATACTCTGACTATTTTTGCCAACCTGTGGGTGGGACCATATGTGTGCACTAACTCATCATGTGATGGCATGACCCATGATTAGATCCTCCTAGAAAATAGTCCTCAATGCCACTATACCTATTTTTGGTTGTATGTTATACACCACTCATGGCCTATAGAAGGGTACCTATAGAATTTGGTGGATATCTCTAGGGTGATGGTCACCTCACCCAATACCAAGTGGAATGCATGTGCTTTTCTTCGAGTGGAACTTCTCTATGAGTGTATTCAGTAAATCATGATTCACAACTAATGAGAGAATCTGGAAAAGATGTGATAGGTTGAGAGAGTCAATATGTGCTAGCTCTATGGCATCTAACTGTCTAATCAATGCTCCATATGGGGTATAGTGCAATTTGAAAGTGACATTAGGAAATGTGACCTACAAACATGAAGCGACATGAACATGATCAGTATTAGACATGCAAAAACAACAAATGAAACTATAGAGCAACAGTGAAAAAAAATTTCAAAGAATTTTTTTTGCAAATAACACTAGTTTTTTGCACAAGATTACACTTTTTCACATGAGGAATCAATTTTTTGTTTGAGATAATTCAATATACTCAACAAAAAATCAAATTATTTTAGGGTCTCTCATGTGAGAGATGGATATCTCCCACATGAGGAAGCCAAAACTCATGTTAATGAAGCATCATTTTGGTACTTCCTTGTGCAAAAGGAGATTGAGGACCATGTGAAGAATGAAGTCCTCTTGTAAAGTCTGATAGTAGAAAAAATTAAAATGCTAAAAAAAGTGCTAAAACTGATTTAAAGACACAAAAATTTGAAATGCAAAGTAGGTAATTGATGACTCACTGGAGGTCCATACTCTATCAGCTAGTTGTGTTGCTTGGAATGTTCAAATCAATGTGAATACATGGGAACCACCATCTTTCTCCTTAGAGCTCTCCTCTCCACAAAAGACACAATGCACAAATGAATCGTAAAGACCTTTTTGGCCCTTATTTAGGTTTTGACCTAATTTTTCACAGTTATCAATTTGGCATGAAAATCAACCCCCTCACTAATTTGGCTACTCTGAACTCATTTTTAGAATTAAATTTGAAATCTAACACAATTGAATAACTCAAAATCACATTTTAAAATTTTGGGACTGATGTAATCAAATGGATGTGTAGTCCATTTTCTGATACTTTATGAATGTTGGAATACCTTCAAATCACATTTTCTTCAAATTTTCTTCAAATTTCTAAAAAAAACTAACCCTAGTCAAATTTGGTCAACTTTGGTCTGACTTGGTCTTTTGGACCTCAAAATCACTTTGAACCAACTTTAAATTTTCTTTAGGTTCTTCACACTTCTATATTCTTTTGAACATCAAATTTCTTCAATATATTATTCTGTATCACTATTCTGGCATGTGATCTTTTGATTTCACTCTGGAAGGGGGTAGGATGATTATATCATTAAATCTTTCAAAACTAGCTTCAACTCATTCTTAATCTTATGTCCTCATCACTCAGAGCATCTCATCACTTAGGGAATCTTGTTCCCCTCTTTCTAGCATCATATGTCATCTATCTTATCTTTTGATCTCCTAAATAATCTTATAGCAATTCTTGTTGGATTTTGATGGATAGGTATAGGGATAGTCTAACCCTCACTCCTAAGGATCACACATCATTTTGGGGATGCTTCTATGATTCATGATAGGTCTTATTATCTTTTATGTACTAGTATTCAAGTGTTCTTTTTGGGCATTTGGGGATTAAGCTCCATTCTAGAGATAATTCCAACTTATTTTTTGTGATTATGCTTAATTTTGGAGATAATCGTAACTCTTGCTGAGAACTAAGCTTTATTTTGGAGATAATTCTAATCTCTTTCTTTCAATAACTATTTGATGGATAGGTATCAGAATAGTCTAACCATGACTCATAGGGATTAAGCCTCATTCTAGGGATAATTCTATGAATCATGATTAATCTTGTCAGCTTCTAATATATAGGTATCAAGATAGTCTAACTCTAACTCTTGAGAAGTGAGTCTCTTTTTGGGAACAATTCTATGAATTTTGATAATTTTTGGTCTATAAATTTTGGTATCTAGGTGTTGTATATAGATTCCCTAAGGTTAAGCTTTGTTGTGGAGATAACCTTAAAAAATCTTATTGACATCAGTATCTAGGTGTTTTACTTGGATTCCCTAAGCTTAAGCTTCATTCTAGAGATAACCTTAGAAAGCTTATCAATTGGCCTCTATATCATTAATTTTGAAACCAATCTCATTTCTTGATCTATTCTTCATACTTCTAATTTCTTTGAATCAAATGTGTTTCTCACACATTCATTCAAAGAGGGGCAAATATAATACCCAAAAATTTGCACATTGCCATGCTAAATTAGTTTTGGTCTATTTAATCAATCTTAAGTCTTATTGTACTAGGTAATTCTAATTTTGATAATTGCTACTTGACTTAAGTGTCAAATGTAGAAAATCCCTAATTTGCATTAATTACATTCTTTATTTAATTCCTAAGTATTGACTCAAATTAGCTACACTAAACCTATTAATTAACTTTAATAAGTTTAATTTAATTATAAGTCTTCATACTTTAATTAAATTAAAATTACCTTCTAGCTAATGTACAAGGAAATAAAGCATAATTGAATTAACTAAATATATCCTCATTTTAATGTATTGAATTTAATTATATAATTAAATGAGATTATGCATTTATAAGGTCATATTCAATTTTACTATATTAAATATACTCTCCAAATCTCTCCTCAATTCTAAAATGGAAACTCTGAGTGAACTAGAATTTGAACTGGAATTAACTTAGTGAACTCTTTCTCACACTCAGAACTGAATTAGTTAACATCATTTGCACAAGGAAGTTTCCATTCTAACCAAATCTCATTTCTAATCTTGATCGTCCATCCAAATTGATCTTGACCATTTATCAATTCTATAATTCTATTTAAGAGACTCTCCATTTCTTATTTTAGAGGTTTTAAACGAATTGTATCAAACTTATGTTTAAATAATTACTCATTTCTTGCACTCATCATTTCATTATATCTTGCATATTAATCTCATTTTAGTTTACATATGCATTCATCTAGATTAATTGCTCTCTCCAATTTATAGATTGATTTGCATCTCATTTAGCTTAATCTTGGACATCATTTAGCTTTAAAAATCATTCATTCTAGATGTTTAGTTGCTATCTTCTTAGTCTAAGAGAAATTAGCAAAATCATTGTTTGGAGGAAATAGATTGACCTGTTGGACATTTCAAATGAAATAATCCCATGTTCATTCTAGGTTGATTCATCAAATAATGATCATGTTGAAGTGTGTGTGAATTATAGAGGCCTAAATTTCCCTCACATTTGGTAACATTTGACTTGCTCAACATATGATAAAATATGAACAAGTTCTCTATAGCTTAACCTTCTCTAGCTAGCTTAGTTGTGTTGATGACCATCCAACACTGCCTTGAAAATGACTAAGTGTTAGAGACTAATAGGAAACTTAGGCTTAGATATCAACACAAATTAAATTATAAACAATCAAATTATAACTATAATGCATCATGTTCATGGACCTATGTAGGGATTATAGTATATTTTTCTTTCATCATCTTCCTATTTTCTCCCTCACTTACTTGCACACGGCTTGTTTGTAGCCTTCCTCACTATTTTTCTAGGTTTATGCATTTTCCCTTTTAATGAGCTTACAAATCAATAATAAATTTGAAGACTAACTATTAACTAATCTCATTTCTTCCTTTGTCTTGTATTTTTCAATAATGATGATTTGGGGTTTTTAAAAAATTACTCCTTTCAATCATTTTGATTGAATATTTGTCAATGTTGATTTTTCTTTACATAGGCTAGTACCTCTTTAATTGAATATAGTATAATAATATTCCTTCAATGATAGAAAATTGAGGATGTAAATACAAGATATATTACTAACCCTTATATGTGCAATGCTATAGTACTTTTTTCTCTTACCTTGATTTCCTTACTACTCTTCAATGTCAATGTGTTGGATTCATCATGACAAATTGTTTAATTTTCCATCACAACCTAATTTTCTCTTTACTTCTTTTGATTGTATTGTCTTTGCTAGTAATGTATGCCATTTCATAGTGGGTACAACTATGGTCTTATTTTTCTAATGTCATTTTTTTCCTTGAAATTAGAGCCAACTAAATAATAGATCCCTAAATCAAAAGCCAGGTCACACAACCATATATTTTCCATATTTTCAAGATACCTATACAAATACAGAGGCTAACCTCTAAATTTATGAGGAAAATTATCATTTTAGTTTCTTTTTCTACTATATTACCAAAAATGTCTACTGTGCAAAATGAGTTATGATGTACAAAAAAAAATTTCTTAGCAAAGACTCCATGAGCATCCATGTTTTCCAAAAATTAGATTGTGTGGTTATTCTCCATAATCCTTCTTTCTAATTTATATCTACAAGTAAGGCTTAGATACCATGTTAAGTTTCTAAATATTGTTCATAGATATAATTGCACTATATGTTAAGTTATGTGTATTTCAAGTAAAGAAAACTCTTGCAATTATACATAGTTTAATATACGAAGAGATAGATCCCTTTAGGCCCCATTTGGTTGTGACAATTTCTGAATGTGGAATTGATTTATGCTAGAATAAGTTGTATTCTCGAATTTATACACTCTTAAAATCTATTTTGGATTAACATGTGGACCTCTTTGGTTGTCTTGGAAGAGGCGTTCAAAGATGATTATTTTGTGTTTGGTTGGAACAGTTAAAATAGGAATTGGAATTAGTTTCTTTTTAAATCTTTAATAATTTTAATTTTTTAAGTTTCCTAATATTTTAAATAAAAGAGCTTTTTATTATAATGATACCATTTTTTCACCAATTTTATTTACCATCCTTTTTCTTTTTTTAAGACTTTAGGTATGGCAAACCTTTGAAATTAACTAAAATTAAGTCAAAATTATTTTAAATCATATTCAATATTGAATATAACTACTTATATTGTAAGTGTGCTTTTTAAATATATATGATTTTTGTTAAATAATTCAAAAGTTAATATTTTAAATGAAAACTTTGTGATAGAATTTTCTTTCTTTTTTATTACATTTTGATAATTTCATTTTCAATAATATTATTTAACAAAAAATAATGGTATAGATTTGAATGAAATATTACAACTAAAATTACATTATTTTAAACTATATTAAAGAAAATAAAAATACAAATAACTCAACATCATTAATATGATATTTCAACATAATTTTAATTAGAAGGACAAAAATAATTTTATACAAGTTTATAGAAAGATATCAAATTTGATATTAGTATTTTTAGTCATTTTATAAAAATCCTTGTACAAATTCTACCTATATGTTTTTTGGCATATGTTCCCAACAAATAAGTGCAATTAATAAACAAAGAAGACATTGTACAAAGTTAATTTTAAACTTCATAATTTTGAATGACACTTCATAATCTATGATTATGAAAAAGAATATAGTGATGAAAATATGAAAAGCTTAGCTAACCAAGTTTTCAAGAATCATTATACCACTCATTCTATTCTGCTTCAATTAAAATAAAAACTACTAAAGTACCCAAACCATTCAATCAAGAACATAAAGCAAGAAGAAAAGTTAGTATGACACATTTGTCATTAGTCATGTCTTCTACTATTAACCAAAACAAAGAGCATTAGAAAGCTTGCAACAATTCTACATCTAAATCATTTAGTTGTCACCATTCAAAAAAACCAAACTATAAATTTATCATTGATGGCAATTCTCTATAAGTATTATAAAAGTTTTCATGTACTTCAAAAGAAGTACATAAGCCAGATACTCACAAACTCCAAGAATACGAGGAAGATTGCCTAGCTTGGCATAACCAATGCCCTCCAAACTATAGAAAGTTATTAGATCTTTAATAAATTCCATTGTTTCTCTAAAGAAATAAATAAAATATTACTCTCCAATTAATGAAAATTTCATTGTTAGAATAGTAAATCATTAATTCAAACTATAGAGAAAAAACACAAAGCTTTTGCATCTTGATGAAAACAACAATCTAAAATTCTAATCCAAAATTTGACTAAAGTTTCCTTGCATGTGATATGGTGAAGCTTTCTATATTTATGCCAGAGATAAAACCTAACTTGAAAATTTTCAAGGAATAATTTGGAGCCATTCAAGGATGGGAAAGAGATATTGAACTCCTAGAGAACACTTTCTTTTTTTTGGACAAAATTTTAACTTCCTAAAGGGATCATTAGAAAATAAGGTCTCCTTTACAACCCCTTCAATTCAATGGAGTGTTCTTCTTGGGGGCTTAACACTAATGTTATGAATGTATTACATTTCTAACTAGTTGAATTAAAGGAATCCTTAGTGAAATTGAGCCTAGTGACCTTGCAAGTACAAAAGTTCCAAATTATGCTTCAAAAACTCTTGAAACTAGGGCTTCTTCAATCTATGTTTTCCCAACATGTCTTCCATCAAATGGTGGATAGAAATTTTTTTCCTCAAAATGTATAAGCACAATCCAACATAAAATTAACCCCTCCTTAAGGCCAATGTGCCACAACTATAACTAATCGAACAAATGCAATGCAAAAACCTTGAAATTAGTATGGTGATCACCAAAATACTTTACTTATCCCTCACAAATGCATATCAAATGGTTAGTTTTCTATTATACATGTCAAAAAATAGTCATTCCATGAGAATTACGGTCCTACATCCATAGAATGACTATTTTTCAACACAATTATCAAACTTGCCTAGAAAATCTAAACAATACTAAGATAGTCATCAATAATGGATATAAATACTTCTACAAACCCTCAATCCAACCTTCTAAGTCTAGCAACACTTGCACTCTAGTCCTTCATCAGGAATTGTACTTTTTGTTTGTGAATCACTATCCCAACCAAAGAATCCACACTCATCATGTCCCTATAATAGGAAATCTTCATTAATTCTTACAATAAAAATTAATAATTCATTATGCTAAAATTTAAAAAAGTTAATCATGTCAATAACCTTTTTCCTATTTGTTAAACACCAAAATTTATAACCAAGATTTGTTTGTGTGTTCAAGGTCTTTACCAAACATGGCCCAACACCACATCAACATGTTGGTACATTCATTAAAGTCATCAAACCTGCAATATCAAAAGTACATTTATTGTACAAAAAATACACCAGTTCATCCCATTGGGCATGGAAAACATTTTTTTTGTTAGATTGATATATTTAACATTATGTCCAACAATACTTATATGTTAGATATAGGAAAAAGTTTGGAAAGAGACAATAGTTAAACCCAAACATATTGAACTATCTTAGTTGAGGTTTAGTGACAACATCCTCCATGAGGTCCACCATTAAAAAAGTTGCCAACTCTTTTGTATTTCAAACAACACCACAATCTTTATTCAAGAATCCATACTAAATTTCTTTTATTATCTTTTGATTACCAACATAATTCATAATAATATGAGAATATGAATGTTTGTGTATGATTTTTTGTATGAGTGGTCATTTGTCCAAGGTTATACATATGTATCTAGTTGAGAAGCTACCTAAATATATCAAAGGAAACAACATTTAAATAAAACCCAATAGCAATCAAATATATAGGCCTTCAAAATAAGGTAAATATGATATAGTCACAAAGGGTATGCCTCCAATATTGAGAAGAGCTCCCAAGTAGAGGTTGCATGCACCCAAAAATGGTCGCCTAGACTATGGGCCCCCATTATTCAATTTATCAATTTATCAAATTTTTTGAATCAATGGTTTGTAATATTTTATTAAATCAATTCAAATCAATTTCCTTGATCAAATTCGATTTATTTCATTTCTAAGATTGATCATTTTATTCCAAGTCTTATTTAATTAAAAGAAAATCTTCTCTTTTAATTAAATAAAATAAAATCCTCATTTAATTAAAAGAAAACCTCTCTTTTAATTAAACAGTTCATCCACATTTAATTAATTAAGAGAAAAACCTCTCTTTTAATTTAATTAAATATCTTCTATTTAATCAAAAAGAACTTGCTCCCTTTTAAATAAATAAAAATCCCACTTAAAAATCTCTTTTGATGAAAAAAGGAAATAAAATAAATTCTTTTTATTTAATTTCTCTACACTTTAAAATGTGATCTAAGTGGGATTTATCTTTCCACTTTCTCCTCAACCACTCCTCTTTTCTAATTGGTGGAATCTTGTCTCACATGGATCACCACTTTCTTCTCAACCACTCCTCTTTTCTCATTGGTGGAATTTTGTCTCACATGGATCAAGCTCTATTATCCCATATTGGTTGTGAGAAGCCTCTCACCTCCATAATTTTCTTTATAAGGGAGAGCCCTCTCCTCATGTTAGACACCCATGATTATGCTATCATTATGCTGCAAGTTTGAAGACCAATTTTTGAAAGAGTTTGAATACAAAAACTTTTTGTGGAGAACTTCTATTTTCTTGTCTTTTTCTCTCTTGCACCCATCATGGGCTTTTAGCTTAGATCTTGCATTTATAGATTACATTTTGCTTTCATAGATTAGATCTTATTTTCATGCATATTTGAAGATCATGGAGACTAGCATTTTTGCTTTTCCTCTTTGAATCTCTCATCTCATGGTGTACTTGCATGGGCACAAAAATAGGTCAAACTGAGGGCCTCCATTGCAAACCCTTGCACTCTATGAGTAGAGAGCTATGGATCAATTTTTGAGGGCTCATTCTTGAGTTTTCTTACATGTAATGATTCATAGAAGTGTGACAACATTTTAGCACACATTTTTTGGCGCCCACCGTGGGGCTTGAGTCAAGTTTCTAGCTCCATTTGATTTTATTTTTTATCTCTGGTTTTTTACAGCATCATATTGGATCTAATCAAGTGCTTTTGTAAATTTTTCACTTTGGTTTTAAGGCCAACCCATATATAGATTGGTTTACAGGCAAAAAATCTAGTTGGTTTAAAGATTAAATCATATCTTTTAAACCACTTATAATTTGGTTCTAAATTTTTTTTTGTAGCTTGGGTATGTGCCCAATATGTCCCAGTTCGATTTTTAGATCATTTTGACATGATTTGCGTGAGTTATGAATTTCTCTTTATTTTTCATAAAAAGCTGTTTTTGATCGCAAATCAACGTATTTTTTGAAAAAATTTATATTTTCAGAAATCTTTTTGAATTCTAAGGGGGGTTATTTATTTGTGTTTTGAATTTTGACTCCGTATTAAGGATTAAAAACTCGATTTGATGAATCTGGCCTATTTTGAAAAATTGGGTCCCTAGAGCACAAATGAAGAGATTTTTTTGAATTTCTTACATTTTTGGAAATCTCTTTAGTTTTTAGTAGGGGTCTCTTTTTTTCATTTCTATTTTTGGATTCAAAATCATAGCAAAAAAAAAGGTCTAATCATGTTGACTAGGTTATTCGTATTTTTTTTGCAGGGATTTTCTGGTTTTTTCTGCTAACTGCTCACTATTTTGGGTTTTTCTGTGTTTTTTGATTTTTTTGGAACAGCATAGCAGCAAGTTGTTATTTCATTGGAAAAACATGCTAAATTTGTTAAAAATATGTAAGATCTACTAAGCGCGTTGCGAGGACTCCAGGTATTCTTCTTTGGCTAATAACACTTTGATTTGGAACCTTAAAATGAACCTCTCATGTGTCTAGCTTGTGTGTTTTTCTTATGCTTTTATTTTTCAAACACATGCATAATTGATACTAGGTTGTAATCTCCATTGATTTTTATTTAGCAAGCTTGATTATTAGTGATAGATTTAGATAGCTATATTGGGTTATTGGACTCGCTGAATCCGTCGGCCCCTCATTCCACCCCGTGGTTGCAAGATCAGTGCCACATTAAAGGGGAGGGGTCTACAGGATAGAAGCGTTAAGTGCTCCACTTGAAAAACCTCTTGTGCTTTCTAGAACTCACTAATCTTTGAGTTGTGGACTCGTTTTGGCTTGTGTGAGGAGTTAAGTGTTTCACATCTTTGGACTCACCTTGCATTAGTTAAAGCGTTAAGTGTACCACCTTATGCTTTTTGATTATTCTTGGATAGATTTTCTTTTAAGGAATTAACATCTGTACACACATAGTAATTAGGCCCCATGAATACTATTCATGGATCTTGAGGGAGTGAGTTCCTAGTGAAACTCCTCTCAAAGACAGATTCCTTGTAGGTGGGGAGGATACTTTGAGAATCTCTTAGATAGATGGATCTTCAACTTGGTGATTGAGGCATCCTTTCTCCGGAGAGGTTGATAGATCACTAGGGGTTGATATCATAGATCTTGAGATAATCTTAGTTAGTGTGTCGGATTAATCTGCTTGCTTTGATTGGGCTAAAAGTGAAAAGGTGTCAAAACCTTGGATCTGAAAGCTAAGTCCCCTTGTGGTTCACTATTGTGAGTCAGTCGCCTTTAGAGAGGGTTAACCATAGCAGACAATCCCTGTACAGGGAAAATTGCGGATGAAACCTCAAGCGGTAATAGCCACTTCTGCCGTGGTTGCAATAATCGCTATATAAATGTCCTCGTGGAAGAAATCTCCATGGGGTATGGTTCATTGTGGGTTGTTAGATCTCCTTAGCAGCTCTTGAAGATTAAGTTCTCAGACTGTGTCAAAACCTCGGTGCACCGGGATTGGAGGTCACCCTTGTGAATCATAAAAGTTGCAGAGTCAAACCATTACTAAAAATCTTAGAGAGGCCAACTTTTATTTTCTAGGGATGTACGCAATGATTGTGAAACTCTTTGAGAACATACACAATTAGCTCTCCTAGGGATTAGCATAAACTAAGTCACTTGATTGCTCATGTGCAAGGTTGCTTTGCCCCTTGTTCATTGTTTGAAGACTGTTTTCTTGAAATCCTTGTTTCCTATCTTGCGTGCTTGGTTTATGATAAAGAATCTATAGATACATCTAGTTGGATATTTAAAATGAACAAAATCTGAGTTCTTGAGTTGAGACTTTACGATCAAATAACTTTGTTATCCCATTATTTCTAGTCTCCCTAGGTTGGTCCTATTTGGATTAGGCTACTTTTCTCATTGTTAAAAGCCTTTTTGCACCATGGGTTATTGTGCTTTGACCTCTTGAATTAGTAATCATTGATTTCACAAGAGACTTTGTTTGGAGTTGGTAAGTTAGAAACCGTCCTTATTGAGAAAGATATACACTTGGATCCTTTGATATTACACTTGGAGAGTCTTAGTGATCTCTTGTCCATTCACTTTCATCAAAATTCAATTTTAATTAATTAAAATTTGGGTCAATTATCCTCCTTGTCCATATGTGCTAGGGTATTCACCCAAAGTTGTGAGCACCTCTGTGGCAGTGTTGGTTTACACCTATTGCAAAATTCTATCTTATCACATCTATTTTGGACAAGTGAGAGCTTTTACTATCCTAGTTTGGTACCAACATTTCTTAGGGTTATCCTATCAACTAGTACCTTTTCTTTCATGTTGATTACAAGTGCTATTACATGTTGCTCAACATTCAAATGATCTCAAATGGTATCAAATTTTCCAAAATGACTCTTGGTCTTCTTTCTTCTTTATCTTCCATGTCTTTCTAATCTGTCATTTCCACTCTTTCTCTTCTTCATGTCTTCTTGATTCTTTTCCTCCTATTATCTACCTTCTTCTATTCATCCTTTCTCTTCTTCCATACTTGATTCTTCTTCTTCTAGAACCATGGATCTTGGATATCTTTTTAGGGATCCTCATTTGAGCTCAGATGAAATCCACCTCCTTCTTGAATTTGAAAAGTGTTGTCACTCCAATAGATGCATGGATGCTAACGTTGCAACAAAAATGATTAAAAAATTGGATAAATCAGACGCTTTTGCTAGGATCATGTGCAAGATTAAATCACAATATCCTTCTTCCAAATATTTTCCATCTTCCAAGTCTTATCATGATTCTTCTAAATATCATACAGATTCTTCATCCTCCAAGTCTTATCATGATTCTTCTAAATATCATTCAAATTCCTTATCTTCCAAGTCTTATCATGATTCTTCTAAATATCCTTCATATTCTTCATCTTCTAAGTCTTACGATAATTCTTCTAAATATCATTCACATACTTCATCTTCTAAATCTTACCATGACTCTTCTAAATATCATCCATCTAGGTCTTCACCTACCTCTTTTTCACGATATCATTCTTCTTCTACTTCTACCAAGAGTCTTATTCCTCTTATTAAGACATATGATAATGAACAACATGAAAAGTCTTGTGATATGCCTATCTATAATTCCTCTAGTGATAATGATTATGATGATGATGACTGTTATACTCTTACACATCCTAAAAGTCCTTCCAGTCCTATGTTTTTGCTTAAAGGGGATGAGTCACGAAAAGATATTGATGGTAATCCATATGAATCAAATATTGAAAAAAACATTGATAAATTTTGTGAACAATACCTAAATGATAAATTTGCATTTTTTGATGAAGAGAAAGCATTTTTTTGTGCTGAAATACAACATCAATGGGATAAGAGTTCCTCTTCTAAGAACCCTCATTCTGAAAATAAAGATTACACTCTTGAGCAAGATCATGTTAATGTTGAACCTTTGTCTTCTGATGCTCCCCTTCCATCTTCTACTTCCTCCACTATCCATACATTCCCTAAAGATTCTAAGATTCTCAAATCTTCTACCAATCATTCATCCAACAAAGATCCTAATGCTTTTCATGCAGTTCCCTATAGTTATCCTCAAGGGCTACCTCTTAAAGAAACTCAAGCTAACCTTCACTTGGATACAAATACCTTTGACAATGCTAAACCTAAAGAGCCTAAGCCTTCATGCACTATAATGCCTACTTCAGCTAGTCCTTCATCATCTATTCCAAAGTCTTCCATACAATTCCAACATGCTTCCTTCTCCTTAGGAGTGGCTTCATGTCAAGAGGACTCTAAAAATGATAAAGAAAAGAATATAAAAAAAGATCAAGATCAAGAACCTTCCATGTCATCCAATCCTTTTCACAATGTTTCTGATACATTTCATGGTTCTTTTGATCCCTTACACCCTTTCTTATTCATTCCACCATGTCTTAAGTCTTCTCCTAAGCAAGATCAAGATATTGCTGGCACCACTGAGCTTATTAACAATAAAAATGACCTTAGTACACTTACTCCTTCCAAAGATGATACTTCCATTAAGGTTATTAAAAATGATGCTATTACTTCCAATGTTGAGCCTATTGAAAATCAAGAGAACAACTCTACACTTATGCTATCCAAAGATCCTTGTCAAGATCAAAGTCTTCCATCTTCTTGTTCTACCACTCCATGTTCCCTTCCACTTTCTACTTTTCCTAAGTCTTCTCAAGCTATAAGTTCTCCTATCAAAGAAGTTGTTCCTATTAAAGATGTTTATGTTCCTATTGAAAATCCTGATGCTCACTCTAAAGATGCTAATGTCCTTGATTGTCATATAGATGTTGATGAACTTATTGATTACCCTTTTGCATCTTCCACGTCCATCCTTGGACCTCCGCCACCAATACTAAATCCTTCACATTTTCCTTCCATCTTGGGTCCTTATGTCCTTTCACTTTCCCCTCCCAATTCTCCTAGTTCTTCATCCATTTTGGGTCCTTACATCCCTCCCTCTCCTATCTTTCCTCAAGATCAACATAGATGCATATCCTTGAATCCTTTTCATCCACCCACTCACCTAAACCAGTCATATCATCCTTCTTCTTCCACAAGTCCCAAGTCTTTTGGAAGTAACTTGAATTTTCAATACAAGAAAAAGAAGCAATTCAAGAATCCATATAAAAAAGAAGACCACCATGTCTCTTCTAATCAACATGGGGGCATTAAGTCAAAAGAGATATCTAAGAAAAAAATTACAAGACAAGTATGGGTTCCAAAATCCATCATTGAATCATCAAAAAGAAATGAAAAGAAGCCTAAGGCTATATGGATTCCAAAATCTCTCTTCAGAGAGTCTAATGTTGAACAAAAATTAAATTTGACATTGAAGCTTCCAAAGAATTCCGCTTCATCTTCTTCCAAAAGCATTCTTCCATTCCATGTGCCTAAACTGCAACCTTTTCTATCCACTCACCATATTCCTTCACATATTCCTTCATTCACATTTTCTCCATCCTTTTGCCACCCTTCAAGGTGTGTGTTGACATTGATCTTGCCTTCATTTCCATTTTTCAATCTCACTCACTTCGCATAAAGCCATATCCTCCATTTTTGTCTCCCATCTTCCTTTCCCTATTAGCATCTTTGAGCATATCATTTGAATTCCTTTGTATATCATGGTTTAAACATTCAAAGAGCATTATTTCAAGAGCTTGACCTCTTCCAAAAAAAATAAAAAATTTAAAAAGATTGAAAAAAAAAAAAAAAAAGAAAAAAAATGAAAAATTTGAAAATGTGCCTTGGTGAAAACTTGGTAATCAGGCACCTTGGTAGCAAAAGTAAAGAGAAATAAATTCATCCTATGGTGAAAACCACTCCCTTGTGGTGCCTTGGATAAGTACCATGATGAAAACCTAACAAATAGGCATCATGCGTACTTCTTCTACATCTTTCATTCATTTCGTCTTCTCTCTTTGATCTTGACAATGTTGACCTATAGAAAAACATTTGGCTATCTTGTGAGATATCTTATGATGATCTTTTTTTCATTCCTTTCATGTTTAGCCTTTATATCTATTTTCCTCCATTCATTCTAGTCTTTTTCTACCCTTTTCCCATTTACCCCTTTGGTCTTGATCTAATAAAATAGAGTAAAATATGATGCTATAAAGTCTCTTGACATGTCTACTTCTTTGGATTGCATCTTTCCCACTTTTACATTATGCTTTCTTGAATTATCTTATACTGGCCTTTCATTTCTTGTCCAAATGTTCTTTACATGACAAATTTTCCCTAGCTTGGGTACTCTTGAGGAGTCAACCTTTGAAGATCACTTTCACTTGCTTCATACACTCCTTGCTTATCCATAATATCCATTAGCTTATTGCTTCATCATGTCCTCCACCTTGTTAGACACTGGGACTGCACAATGTGATCTTGCTTAAGAGTTTAATGCCCATTCTGTCTAGGGGTATCTTTGTACATATTTATTGATCCTGAAAAAAAAAAATCCAAAAAAATTGATATATTTAAAAAATCCAAAAAAATGATATATTGTAAAAATTCTAAAAATTGAAAAATGTCCTGAAAAAATGATCATCTTAGTGACAACCTAGCAAAAGGCACTTTGATGTATCTTCAAAAAAATAATATATTCCAAAAATACAAAAAAAAAAAAAAAACAATTCAAAAATTCAAAAAAATAGAAAAAGTGCCTTGGTGAAAACCTGAAAACAGGCGCCTTGGTAGCAAAAAAAAAAAATTAAAAAAAAAAAAAATCCAAGTGGTGAAAACCTGGAAACGGGCGCTACTTGAGGTCTTTGCACCCCTGTTTCTTAGCACATGTCCTCGACACTTAGCCTTTCTCCACCATGCCTTGTCCTTGTTACCTTGATTTGGAATTGGTCTTTGTCTAGGGGGCATAACTATGTTAGCTTTGGTTTTTTTTTAGATGTTTGAGTCTTTAGGACACCTCGCAAATGGTGTTTTTCAACACCCATTGACATCGAGTGTTTTTCAACACTTATTGGTTTGGTCTTACCCAGTATCATCATGTGATCTTACCTTCCTGCAAGCATTTGATCCTTGTCCTCAGAACTCAGTATCAGTTAACACACTTAAATTTTTAAACGCAACACTTAATGCTTGACTTATGTCATGATTTTTTTCTCTGTGCACTAATTGTTATTGATTTTTGTTGAGTGTCTTTTTCTGATAAGTCTCTCCATGATGCACCACTAGAAAACTTGGGACATGAGACATGTTTTTATTTATTTATTTTTTTTTTCTTGTGGGTGTGGTCTTGAACTCTAGAGTGTCTTTTGTTGTCCCCTTGAAACACTTAGGAGATTTGAGACATCATCCTTGATTGTTTTTGCACAACCATTCTTATAGTCATCTTGGCATCTATGCCTTGATGCGAGCATAGTTTTTCTATATTAAATTGGGTAAGCTAACATCAAAGTCATCTTGACCTTTATGTCTTTGATGCTTATGTTAGAATCTTTCCACATTTCAATCCAATATAAATCGCATTCATATCTTCATAGTTGCATTTGTAACTAGTGATGATTGTGTGATTTTTCGATGTCCGTTAATAATGGCCCAATGATGAAAATAAGTTCTTTTACATTCTTTAATGAATGATGAACACAAAATCCTATGTTATAGGTGCTCTTTTGCAAGTACACCATTGCATTTCATGTAGTTTTCATTATTAGATTTCATGTTAGTTTGCATTTGTAGGCTGCATTATGAGTTTGAGAGGGTTCTCCTTTCATCTTTATTGTGGACATTTAATCAATTGTAGTCACATTTTGATCTTCATTTCCTTATTTTCTTTCGTGATCTCAATCAAAATTTCTATCTTAAATAGTTGATTGATTTTTGGAGCATTTTCTTTTCTTATTTCTATTTCTTTTCATATCTTTCAAACTTCTATCTTCCATTTTCTTTTTCCCCACTTCTTTTCTTCTAAATCACCTTTGGGGCATAATATTTCATGCTTGATGATCTACCTTGGTTCTATGATTCTTATATCTTTCATCTTACATCAAGAACCTTATCTATTGTTCAATTTGATCAAATTTATCAATTTGTTGTTTCTCCTCTATCTCATTTCGATTTCGATCACGAGGGGGCAGTAATTATCAATTTCAATCCTTGATTCAGTTTTATCAATTTTATACTCGACTTTTTCAAGTTAAAATTTATTTGTATTCTTTGTCCTGATGTGTTCCCGAGTCGACCACACATCTGGGTTGTTTCGTGATCCCAAATTGACCTCACACTTCAATTTCTTTCTTTGACTACATGTGTTCCCGAATCGATCACACATTAGTCAAGGAGGGGCAAATGTATGCACCCAAAAATGGTCGCCTAGACTATGGACCCCCATTATTCAATTTATCAATTTATCAAATTTTTTGAATCAATGGTTTGTAATATTTTATTAAATCAATTCAAATCAATTTCTTTGGTCAAATTCAATTTATTTCATTTCTAAGATTGATCATTTTATTCCAAGTCTTATTTAATTAAAAGAAAATCTTCTCTTTTAATTAAATAAAATAAAATCCCCATTTAATTAAAAGAAAGCCTCTCTTTTAATTAAACAGTTCATCCACATTTAATTAATTAAGAGAAAAACCTCTCTTTTAATTTAATTAAATATCTTCTATTTAATCAAAAAGAACTTGCTCCCTTTTAATTAAATAAAAATCCCACTTAAATATCTCTTTTGATGAAAAAAGGAAATAAAATAAATTCTTTTTATTTAATTTCCCTACACTTGAAAATGTGATCTAAGTTTGATTTATCTTTCCACTTTCTCCTCAACCACTCCTCTTTTCTAATTGGTGGAATCTTGTCTCACATGGATCACCACTTTCTTCTCAACCACTCCTCTTTTCTCATTGGTAGAATTTTGTCTCACATGGATCAAGCTCTATTATCCCATATTGGTTGTGAGAAGCCTCTCACCTCCATAATTTTCTTTATAAGGGAGAGCCCTCTCCTCATGTTAGACACCCATGATTATGCTATCGTTATGCTGTAGGTTTGAAGACCAATTTTTGAAGGAGTTTGAATACAAAAGCTTTTTGTGGAGAACTTCTATTTTCTTGTCTTTTTCTCTCTTGCACCCATCATGGGATTTTAGCTTAGATCTTGCATTTATAGATTAGATTTTGCTTTCATAGATTAGATCTTATTTTCATGCATATTTGAAGATCATGGAGACTAGCATTCTTTCTTTTCCTCTTTGAATCTCTCATCTCATGGTGTACTTGCATGGGCACAAAAATAGGTCAAACTGAGGGCCTCCATTGCAAACCCTTGCACTCTATGAGTAGAGATCTATGGATCGATTTCTGAGGGCTCATTCTTGAGTTTTCTTACATTTAATGATTCATAGAAGTGTGACAACATTTTAGCACACAGAGGTAAATGGTCAATCCATTCTTACATCTTATAAATCTTCAACCTAAGAATTGTTGCTAAGAAGCACAAGAAAACAACATTCATTCAAAGCATTGACAACCATATTTAAAAGAACATAGTTGCTTTTACATTAAAACTACAATGGTTTAAACCTAAAAACATGCATACTTATCCTTGGTTCAACAAGGTGCAAAAGCTCTATCACAAGCCTAAAAATACAAAAATGTTCTATTTTCTATAGTTCCTATAAATTCAAAGCATTGACAATCATATTTTAAATAAATAAGATGCATTTACATGGAAACTACAATGGTCTATACCTAAAAACATGCATACTTATCCCTGGTTCAGCAATGAGAAAAAGCTTTATCACAAGCATAAAAGTATGGAAATGTTGTGTTCTCTAAAGTTTCCATAAATTCAAAGCATTGACAACCATATCTAAAAGAAAGGAGACATGTTTAAAATAAAAAAACCATACCCATCCATATTTTAAAGAAATCATATCTAAATCTAATTATAAATGTATATAATTGCATATTAAGAAACAAAATTATATCTTAAGCTGATTAAAATCATGTGGGTTGTCATAAGGCATGCTTGAAATAGCCAAATATAAATGTGACCATAAATCAAAATAGTTTTAATAATGACTCAAGAGCCCTCTATACTTAAGTTATATTTATTTCACTGTCTCCCCCTCAATCATTCTCAAAAAGCCTTTTTCTCTTTTAGTTTTAACCAAAAAAGTATCATAGGCCTTTATCATACAATCTTCAATAATCCCAATAATGGCTTTGAGGCCATCATATATTGTCTCTTCAATAGATTCATAATCATCTTTATCCACTTTGATAATGTAAGGCTTTAACATGCCTTCATGGATCTTATTCATGGCTTCACAAATGGTATCGATCGAACCAACCATGCTCACCTTTTTCCTCTTTCCATTCCTTGGTGAGAATGGTGATATTATTTGTTTTCCAATTGCACTTGATTGGTTGGATTGAACAAATTCATCATCCAAATGACCATCAAGATTAGTTTTTGTATTAAAATCTCCATCATCATCAAGATCAAATGCCTTATCCATAATGCACCCTTCTTTAGTCTCTTGAGTTGTGGCAGCTGTATTACCATCTTCTACATCATTTCCAACAATGAAGGCTAACTTATTATATTATTTGAATGATTTACTTTAATACACTTTTGCATTTATAAATTACATCAACAATTTGACAAACAATTAAAATGGTTATTTATCTTTCAATGCTAACTTTACAATTAAATGTTATACTTAAATCAAATGAAAATTATAGACCATTTTACCTTCAAAAGCTAATTCCAAACACTATCTTTAGCATCTACACATTGTGTACCTTCATTCCAAGAAAAATTTCTTGTATTTCCTAAATATTTCATAACTCTAAATCTTGTCTTCCAATTTTCAACTTATTCTTAAAATCATCCTTGGCCAGATTTAGCTTTAGCTCATCATTAAACAACCTTTCAATGTATATCCAAGCTTATATTTTGAAACCACCTTCACCTTGACCAATATGGACTTGATCTTGAAGAAACTAAAGGAATTTTTGCTCCATATCTCTACTCTAGAGTACCCTACTTGTAGAAGAAGGACCATTATTAACTTTTATATATTGAGCCATCCCAATGAAGATAAGAAAATGGGGTAAAAAATACTCAAGCATATATTAATTTCTTCCATCTCTTACATCTAAGTTTTATAAGCTAATGAACCTATGAAAAAGAGATATAAAATCCAAGTCATTCCTAAAACTAGCAATGATGCCCTCATAGTGCAATGACATAAGAAAAAGATATATAAATTATAATCCATTTTCATTACCATGTTGCTGAATGGTTTTCCTGACCTACTATTTAAATAAAAATCCATTTTCATTGCCATGTTGTTGATTGGTTTTCTAGACCTATTTAAATCACAATCCATTTTCATTACCATGCTCTTGATTTGTTTTCAAAATTTTCTATTTAAATCACAATCAATTCCAAAACATAAGATTCATTTTGTCATGCTCAATAACTAGACATTCTTGCAATGAAAAACGTTGGCCAATGCCCTTGAGATTACTTTCAATAATTTGACCACTATCAACAAAAAATAGCCTATAAATTTTTTAAATTTTGGCAAGCTTTACATATTACTCTTGGATACATATTAGTTTGTGTAATTTGTGGTTGGATTCAACTCACATATATTGACTAGATTTGTATGGTATTGTGGTTATTTGAAATTATGACATAAACAAATGAAGTCAACCTAGTTGGGTATAGAAATCCATTGGATCTTGTGCATAAATTTTTTTTGGAGAACCATATATGGCATGATTTCTATGACTACCATTGTGACCATTTGTGACATGGTCAAATACTTTTCATTTCAACAAAAGAAAGGTAATTGTGTGTTGATATGTATCCATACAGATTATGACCAAATAAGGAAGCAAAAAATAAGTATATAATCCAATAAATAACACTATAAATGCCTTAATCCCTTGAATTTCAAGTATCCAGTATCTTAAAAAAAGAATGGAAATGTTTAGCTTCTAGAAAAAAAATGTTTATGTAGTGACATAACATGAAGGCAAAAATAGTGATTCAAATTTTACAGTTTTAAACATGTCACTAATACAATGTGTATAGTCATTATTATATAGACTAGGAACCAATATCAATGCTTATACTATTCTAATTTTTCAAAAAATGACAACCTAGCCCCAAAATCATGAGCTACTAGTTGATAAGACAAAATTCCCTTTGCCCTAGCTCAAAAATAGACTTCATAAAACACTTAAATTCCCAAAAAAATCATTCAATGCACTAGTAAGAAAACATCAAGCAAAAATAAAAAATTTAATATTAAAAATCCAAGTGTGCATATGATTCTTTCATCAAAGCTAAACCCCCATAGAGAAGCATAACACTCATTAAAATGTCACGCATCATTCATTCATTTAAATACAATATAAGTGTCAAGATATATATATATTGCCAATATATAGGAAAATAATAATATTTAATATTTAAAATAGAGCTATACTTGAAATCTATAGTCTTGCCACATCCTCTGAGCTATTTCTTCTCAAAAGTTTCCCCAATCATCTCTATCTCATTGAGTCATCCCATATGTCTCAAATATTGATACATTTATCCTATCATGCACATCATCTTCAAATTCAACTTTAGAAGTAATTCGATCCTCTAGTGCAATGAAGTAGTGCAAGATGCAACATGGTAAGATAATCTTAGATTATGTCATGATTCAATATGATTTTGCATTCATCAAGATAGGAAAATGTTGCTTTAGAATGCCAAATGTATTCTCTATTGTGTTCCAAATTAAGGAGTTTCGATGATTGAATAAATCTTGTGGAGAGTTAATCAAATTTGTCCTACAAAACTCTTTAAGATGGTACCATGTACATCAATATGGGGCAAGAAATCTAGGTACATTTGGATATCTTACATCAAAAAAACAAAAATACCTACATAAATGCACAAAAAGTATATTGTTATAACCTTGACATGTCTCTTAAAAGCTTCACTACATAGATACCTATATGATAAGTCCACATACTAGGGGGAACTACTAGTGGATCTAATCTCGACAAAGTAGAAGCAAGAACATGGCTATCTACTGTAGACCCTTTCCCATCCAGCAAGAATGTATTGGAACCTATAAACAAAAGAACACACACACATAACATTTTGCCATAAGTTTCCTTTTCTATCACAATATCTAGCTTGTATGTCCACATCAATAGTAACTGGTATATGGGTTCCATCTATTGCTCCAATACAATCCTAAACAATATGAATTTGTAGTCAGATTTGTATTAGAACAATTTATAATCAACATAACAAATATGTGCCAATAGGCAAGCTACCTTGAAGTAGGGATCAAAATGATCCTACCCAAGAATTTCAAGAGGAGTATTTGGGGTAGAGGGAAACATATAGTCAGCATGGAGTGCTAAGATAGCCCTCAAGACCTTGTGGAAGTATCTACTAATTTTCTCTCATGAGTGATAAAAATTATGAGAAATCTAATTATTCCGTAAATTGTGTCCAAGTGTATGGACAAACATCACTAATTGTTCTTCTAACTTGATGTTTTAAGAATCTCCAATGGTTACTTTCTATCTAAGAATAGTAGATAGATGAAAGAAGGTTGTTCTAGTCATGCAAAGTTGGTCATGAAAACCAATCTCATTTTAATGAATTATACTCTTGTAAAATGGGATTCCATCTCTTCTATGCTTACAACTCTCCCTTCTAGCCTCTTTGAAGATGTTGCAATGGATATTGCGAGGGTAACAAGAGCACCTAAAAGAGAAAACATGATTCTAGTCCTCCTAGCAATGAGACTGTGAATCATGGGATTGTTAGAAAGATCCATCAATGACCTATACACAACTCAGAAACAAAGATGAGACACTTGAAATATATTTCAATGTAAATCAGAAAAGAAAAAATAGTAGCTAATACCAACATCAAGAACTAATATTGGCTATGGATTATATACATGTCATATTTTTGGATAGTTTAGATGTAGATAGGTATATAAATATTTTTCCTTAGGTATAAAAAATTGTCTTAATGTGCACCAAGATTAGTCAAAACCAATGTAGTATACTTGGTTGAACTATCTCACTTATTGAAGGTGATTTCAAAATTAATTGTCTTTAAATATTGAACTTTATACAAGTTGCTAAAAGATTGTCATGAGCATGAATCTTACACACACACACACACACACACACACACATGTATAGATACATATATGTATATATACATGTATATATATATGTATATATATATTTGTATATGTATATATATACATATGTATATATATGTATATATATGTATGTATATATACATATGTGTATATATATGAATATATATATATATACATGTATATGTATATGCATATATATGTATGTATATATACATATGTATATATACATGTATGTATATATACATATATGTATATATATATACATATATATACATATATATATGTATGTATATACATATATATACATATATATATGTATGTATATACATATATGTATATATATATGTATATACATATATGTATGTATATATATGTATGTATATGTATATATATATACATATATATATATATATATACATACATATACATACATATATATATACATATACATATACATATACATATATATATATACATATACATATACATATATACATATATATATATATATATATATATATATATATATATATATATATATATATATATATATTCACACACACACACACACACACACACAGAAAGCAAGAATAATTGTTCACTCTATTACAAATTCATGAAATCATGTACAATTGGCCAACAACATGTAAACTTACAATCTACACATTACAAAGAGAATTCTAGAGTATCCTTCTAATTGAACCTCAATAATTTAGTTGTTTTGTTGATGGGCTTACAATTTATTTATATTAAACTTGGTGAAGCTCATCAAGGCAAAGGAATTCAAAGCAAATGATATGTCTTTAGCTACATCACTAGGAAGAAATAACAACCACAATATGAAAGCAAAGTCAAAAAGGATTTTCACTATAAGTCCAATGGTTGCTTATGAAATAGCAGTTACTGTAGCTTTCTATTTGCATTAAAAAATAGAGAATTTGCATCTAATCATAAAAATGAGCAAGATGTCAATGAAAATTTGGAATATGGGACCACATAGGCTAGAGAAGTAGACCAGAACTGTGAGCCACTAAGGATCAAAGCAGTTTCAAGTGAGGAAGAGGTTACAATAGAGGGTGCTCCTATTTGTTAATATAATGGAGCTTTTAATGACCTCTTCAACATACACTAAATTTTCCACTAGGATTTGTAACCTTTCCAAGTCATAGGTCGCTTCATTTATAGCTACTAGTTTAGTGACTATAGTGTGTGTATATATATATATAATTTATAGATTATATTTATTAATATACATACCATAAATTTTGTTATAAATATTACTTGAAAAATATAAATATAAATATAATAAAAAATTAAGATTATAGAAGTAAAATTAGGCCGCTTTTAAAATCTTTTATGAAAAAAATTGGAGTAACCACATTATTCTTCACAATAGTCATTGGGATTGATAATGTTGGAAGAATGGTTTCAAAACTAAACATCTTTAAAATGTTACATATAAAAAAATCATATGAAATTTATATAATTGATCTGTATTGCTAATGTTTAGGTTGATGCAAACTTAAGGAGCTTATTAATTAATTAATTAATCAGAATTATATAATTAATACATAAAACATGAGATTTGAATTGACAAGTTTCGATCCATCAAGAACCACTGATGTTCACTAAGGAGGTATTAGATTACTATCTACTATAAACCACAACATAACTGAGAATTACAAGTTCATTGAAAACCCTTTGGCCCTAAAAAGTTAGCTCTAACTAGGGTCTTTATTCTATCAAATTTAATTTTCATTTGCTCCCACTCTTCAGACGTCCATAAGCTTTTGTCTAGTTTGGTGCATGAATTAGAGTACTCATGTAGTCTAATTTCCACTGATGTAGCTGAGCATGATTCAGTGGGATTTTCCATTGATGTGGAAAACTATGGAAATAATGGGAGATTCATCAATCACAATTTTTATATGCACATAATGTGGTGTACAACCATGCTAATACAAGGGTGTCCCACTATTGGGGATCTCATGGTGGCTGCGAAACCACTATAGTATGAGTGACAACTAGTTGAGAGAATGCCTTATTACAAAGTCATACATCTCCTCTAGGTTTGTAATCAATATTACAACTTCTCTATCTACTCAAAGCCAAGCATAACCTCTATCTATTTGTAATGAAGCATTTGTAATCGCAACTACATTGCCATGAACATAAATTCCACATTTACTTCACTAAACCCTGCAAATCTACCACAACCTCCTTCGAAGGGAGAACTCAAACAAGTTGTAGGTATGGGATTCCTGTTTGTAACTCAACTAAACTATATTTTTAAGGATAAAATTTTGAAATTTTTTATTACAAAAATGAGACACACAAAAGCAAGAAATCCATAGTAAGAGATGCACAAAAATCACCAAAACTCATATCAAGAAACACATAAAGGACCAACAAAATAGCTTAAAATCACATATTGAATTACAATGTAATAGTAATCTTGCTAAAAAAATAGAAAATTCCTAATCTATTAGATGCATAGAATAAAACCCCAAAAAGATAAAACTTCAACAAAAATTATAGTAGGGAAGGGAAAATAACACTACCTGATCTGTTGTTGAAGAAGATAAAATGAAGACTCGTCCTAGGAAATGGTATCTTTGCAATTGGTGGTGAATGGAGGAAATGATATATTGAAGTTCAACAATTTGCATTTGATCGCAAAAGGAAATCAAGTGGCAAGGAAAACTCATAAACCTGATAGTTCAATCAATTGGGTTTATAAAAAAGTGAAATAAGAATAGCTTATTCTTATTCCAACTTTTATTAGGAATACAATTATGTCCATTTTCAAGTGAAATTAGTAGACACAAATTCTTATTCGAATATTTTATTTTTTGAAACAAACATCGAATTAGAAAATGCAAGTTTTGAATTTTTCCTATTGCCATCAAATTCTCGCTACCAAATGTGACCTTAAGGAACATGTCTATTCATTAATTTAAGATTAATATGTAAGGATAATAACTAGATAATAGTTATTATAATATTACATACATACATACATACATACATGCATACATACATATATATATATATAGACATATATATGTATATATACACATAGATGTATAGATATGTGTGCATGCATGCATATGTGTATACTTCTATACATATATGCATATATATATACACACACATTACACATATATGTTTATATATGTATGTGTGTAATGCGTGTATATATACATATGTACATCTATATATACACATATAGATACACAAATATATATATATATATATGTATGTATGTATGTATGTATGTATGTATGTATGTATGTATGTATGTATGTATGTATAGACACAATAGCTATTTAATGATTATTAATTATAATAATCAGTCATATCAATGTATCTCATGTTAAATTGGTTTGATTGAAGTTACAACATTAACATAAAGAGTGATTGTTTCTCCTAAACTTGCTCTCACAAATAGTGAAACATGATTTATATATTCTTTCTTTTTTTATGAATCTCAAGATTTTTTGTAAATGTCTATAGAACTTGTATTTTCATAATACATGTTACATGATCACTCACTTCTTCTTGCATACCTTCAAATAATTATTTCATCCATCAAAAAATTGAATAATTGATTAATGACACTACATACTCTACCTTATCAATAGACTATGAAATACAACGTTCTTTCTTTCTTATCAATTATTAAAATGATTTATAATAATTGTGGGGGGGGGGGGGGGGGGCAAAGTGAATCAATTATCCTTAGATCCAAATGTATAAATTCAGCTCTTAAATATTTCAAATTATGTAAATAAACTTAGATATCCACTCGGTCTTTGTATGATATCATCAACAATTTAACATTTCATGTAATATATTAACTCTCTATCTCTATTATGCCAACTACCAATAAGTGAAGTACTATTAAATATAACATGCAAAAAAAATATACACACATGATAATAAAACTTTTGACACTAGGATTTAACATGGAAACCCAATTTGGGAAAAATGACCAAGTAACATGCTACCACTTTTACACTCTTCTAAAGTGACCTTAGTTAAGAGATAACCTTTTAAAGGTTATGTGACACACTATTAAAGTTGATCCTACTAGAGGATTTATGGAGTAGGAGCATGTAGGTTAGGTGGTGAAAAAGCAATAATAGTCTTGAAAATACCTAGGAATAATAAAGAGGTCCTAGTTTTGGGGGTCCTTATGCATGTGAAGCATGAATGTAGGGCATTATAGGCAACTTGGTATCTAAATGTTGCATTCACAAAATGTTTTCAATTAGGGACAAAATTGCAAAAATTGTCTTGAAGGGATAGATAAGAATAGAAGAGTAGGTAGGCATGTAAATGACCTAAACACGTTCTAAATAACTTCCATGGATTATTTGTAGTCATAATATATATTCCTTACAAGTCTAAGGTGTAAAAATGCAAAAATTGAACATTGACAATTTTGCAATTTTTGCAATTTTTTTGGTCCAAAGTTGAAAAAGTGGTTAGAATGTACAAGGAGGTTATCAAGGAGTAGGATTTATTTTAGTTAGTTGTAGAATGATTTTTTAAAATCCTCAGTTTCACCATTATATAGGTTGGGAGTTTGAGTATAGATGTACACAACACATGTATAAATGAATGACAATTCAAATGAAAGAGCAAAATTTTGATTGACATGTGATTGAATTGATGTTTTGGAATTTGGTTTTAGTTTTTGAATATTGATTAGTTTATTTTTATTTTTGTTTTAAGGTTCTAAGAATCTGGTTGTGCCTACAATAAATGTTTTGTAAACTACATGTTTATTGGCTAGTACTAGGGCAGACTATACAAAATGGTGTCTACCAGCATTCCCCATGGTTGAAAATCTTAGAAACCTTGATAAATTATATTAGACACATAGTACCCTGTATAATAGGAAGGATTGAGAAAGAAGAAAAGGGCCAAACCTTTTCCTTGGAAGCCCTAGGAAATATTAGGTTGATCTTGGCTAGAAATTGAAACAAGGAGTGCATATTTCTTACAAGGGTAAGTCTATTTTGTAGGAATGGATGTAATAGATGTTTAAAGAATAGAGTAAATATTGTATAAGTCCAAACAAAAGTGGTAGAAGACATTAGTAAGGGAGAAAGTACATAGTTTCTTCTAACTAGTCTAGATTGCTAATAAACCCTTGTAAACAATCAAAATTAGGTTAGGGCATCTGATATATCTTGGGAACCTAAAACCTCATGAATATTGAAGGTCTTTGAAAGGGTATCTTAAATAGGAGTTATTTTGGGACCTTGTTAAGGAAATATTTTCAAAATTCCAAGATCATTCTATTAGGAGGGATAATTGGGAGCTACTAGACCTAGAAGGGGTTTTCCCTTGTTTTGAAGGGATCTTAATACAAGTTAATAAATGGATTTTGAAAGATGGATGGAAATAATTCCAAGACATTGTAGGAATAGCCTCCAATCCTTATAAGATTAGACAAGGCATTAGGGAGGCCTAGAAAGAAGTTTTAAGCTAATGTGGAACAAGTTAGGTACAAGCCTATCATTTGGATCTTCCTACCATTCTTACATTGATGGGTAGATAGAAGTGGTTAGCAATAGCATTGGAAACCTCTTGAGATTCCTAACCAAGGAGTATAGATAGAGTTGGGATCACATTATTACACAAACATAGTATGCCTACAATGATAGTATTAATAAGACTACTAGGAAAATTTCTTTTCAAGTGGTCTATGTAGTGCATCCTGGAGGCATTCTTGAACTAAGAGACATGAAATTAGGTGGATAGGTTAGTAGAGTGGCTGACGACTTTTCTCTTTCCATCAAAGAGGTTCATGATATGCTAAAGAAAACTTTGGAGTAGAATACAATCAAGATGAAGCATGGGTTGATGCGAGTAAGAGAGATGGTCAATTTGTAGTTGGGTACTATGTCATGGTTTATCTTAGCAAGAATAGGTTGTCCTAAGGAGGTTCTCACAAGTTGTAGATGAGGAAGGTGGGACCATGTAAGATTCTGGCCAAGTATGGAGCCAGTGCATATAAAGTTGATCTGCCAACAGATATGGTCTTTTCCACTACTTTTAATGTTGTAGATTTGGTATCTTACAAGGGTCCTATTCCGCCTTCCATTCTAGAATGAGATACATATTTTTAAGACACTGTATCCACCTTCCCAAAACCATATATGAGCAAGCCCAAAGGTAAGAAGATATTAAACTAAAAGGTGGATAAGATGACTAGGAACAAAACCTACATGAAGCATCTCGTGAAATGGATGGGAAAGCCATATAGTTAAGCCACTTTGATTCTAGAACAAGACTTCAAGAAGCAAGGAATTGATCATTCTTTGATTCCCTCCTAAAGTCCTAGAAAGACTTTCAGCTCTTTGGGGAGTATTTTGAAACAACACCTAGGTTAGGTGGTTAGAAATAAATAAGAGTCTTGAAAGACTTGGAAATAATAAAATTTCATTGTTTTATTTTTCGGGGGGGAGGGTCCTCATGCATGTGAAGCATCAATGTAGGGCTAATATGCAAGCCTAAATATGTAGGTTGGTTTAAGGGAAAGTTGTCTCTAAGTGATTAGTGTTAACCTTGTGTAGTAGGCGATATCAAGGACTGAACATAATCTATCTACACTATCCTAGAATAATCCTATCAATTTAATCACCCTACTAGAAGTGGCCTTGTTATAGGAATTTAGAACATACCATTAGAATATAATCTTGAATAAAGGATTTACAAAATGATTGCTAGGTCAACCTTGATTAAAATATTTTGGACTAATGTAGTGGTTAGAATGTAAGAATAAGCTTGAATTTTAAATTATAACTCCTTTGGAAATTTAGACTTCTATTCACTCATCTTTTGTGATGAAGGGTGCTCCCCTTAATACCATAAAGACATAATAGAAACCAAGAAACAACAAAAATTACAAGAACAAAATATGGGATTCTTATTATCACCACAAATACAAAATTATAGAATTTAGAATTACAATATGTTAACCCACATGGGAGCCTTCATTATAGTTATTTTCAAGACAAAGCTATGAACTATCACTTAAGGTTGTCTTAGAAAATGTTAAGGCCTTTCTTACATAGGAAATTTTATGTCACCCAGGAAGGTTCTAGAAATATAAACTTAATACCTAGGGCTAAAAAACCCTAACAATACATATAGAGTCATCCAAATACACTTTTGATATTTATTTTAGAAATTTTGGGTTGCCCAAATTTAGAAGACCATAACTCTCAAGTTGTTGCTTTGATTCAACCACTTTTTGGAAACCTCAGCTCCTAATCTACATGCTCAAATTTGTGCAATCACCCATCTATTGAGTTTCCATGCCTCATCTGGGGCATTTGAGGGCTTTAGAACTAAGTTTGAAGATTTTATACCAAAATTAAACACCAAAAATATATAATAACTTCACAAACACATATAATTTGGCCATGAAACTCCACTAAAAAATTGATATAACTAAAATGAACCTTCCTGACTGAAATTAGAACATTCTAAGCTTGTATTATTGACTTATTAAGTAGAAAGCTTCCACATACAAAAAATCTACATTAAGACAACCCTTATTGAAATAACTAAAAGGAAATTTTTTTTTGGGTGATGCTAATTTTCTCTTACAGCTAGTATGCTCCTACATTAGCAACTAAATGTAATTTAAGAAGTAATCCCATCACATTTTAAGTATTAAGTGGAAAACCAAGATGGTTAACCTCCTCCTTTTCTAGCCATGATGAATATTCTACTAAACTCCCTTTTCATTTGACTAGGTATCCTTCATAACTTATGTTCTTGGAACTTTTGCCAACATGACTGTCCAATATCTCCTTAATCTCTTTTGAAATTGAACTAGCTATTGGAGTACTTCACTACACTTCTACAACTTCATCCCAATTACCTCCTTTGTATTACTTTTCCAAATATGAAATATTCAATACTAGTAAAATATTCAATTTAGAAGGAAACTCCACTTCATAGACATTTCTAGAATCCTGCATTTTTACTATCTTACATGGTCCAAACTTCTTCATTTTCAACTTATTATATGTATCCACTAGAAAATGCTCCTTTCACAAATAAATCATGACATAATCTCCAATCCAAAATTCCTTATACCTCCTTTATGTCTTCCTTATCCTTATATTTTTTATTCAACTTGATAATGTGTGTCCTCACCTCCTCGTGGATATTCTTTAAATATTTTGAAAATTCTTCTCCTTCTACACTACTTATCTCTTCTATATCTAACTACCTTAACTCAAATGTATTTCTATGACTGTTCCCATATACAACTTAGAATGCTGATTTGCTAGTACTCCAATTGATAGGATTATTGTATGCAAATTTTTCCTATGATAGAGTTAAATCCAAGCCTTTTGGCTTATCTTCAACCAAACATCTTAGCAAATGTCCCAAACTACAATTCACAAATTTGCTCTTCCCATCACTGTGTGGATGATGTACTGAACTAAACTTCAAATTTTTCTTCAATTTCTTCTACAATGCATGCCATAAATACCTAACAAACTTGGTGTCTCAATCTGAAACCATACTCTTTGGAAAACCATGTACTCTCACCATTTCTCTAAAAAAAACCTCTTCCACATAAGTATAATCACTAGTCTTCTTATAGGGAATGAAATGTGCCATCTTTGAAAACTTGTCATCCACCACACAAAATAGAATCATGCCTTTATGGAGTCCTTAGTAATCCAAGAACAAAATTCATGCTGACATGCTCTCACGACTTCTTTCATACAAGTAATGGTTAATACAACCCTATATTCTACTTTACTCCTTTTTCCATCTGAGATACTCTATAACTCTGTACAAACTTCTTGACATTTTCCTACAACTCTAACCAATAATAGTTCTTAGCAACCAAAGCAATGGTTTATCTCTACCAAAATGTCCAGTCAATCCTCCACTATGCTTCTCCTTGATGATATTCTCTCTCATTGAACTTCTTGTAATGCACAATTGACTTCCTTTGAAAAACATACCATCTTGGATTATCAAATCCTACCACTTTGTCCTATCAAGAGTAATGGGTTATGTAAAAGCATTTCACGCTTCACCAAAATCAGGATCCTCTAGATACAAATTACTGAGTTCCTTGAACCCAACCACCTCAATCTACATCTTTGTTAGTAAAATTTATCTTCAACTAAGAACATCTACAACTCTATTAGAGTTCCCACTCCTATGTTTCAAAACAAATGTATAACTCTACAAAAATTTAACCCACTTGAAATGCCTTTGGTTTCATTTTAATTCACCATTCAAATATTGCAATGCTTGATGATTAGTATGCAAAAAAAAACTCCTTATGAAGAAGATTGTGTATCTACTTCTTCAATTCCTATACTGTAGCATAAAATTCTTGATCATACAAATAATAATATATTCTGGCATCATTTAACTTCTCACTAAAATAAGCAATAGATCTACCTTCTAGGCTCTAAAAAAATCCTATTTTAGTCCCACTAGCATCACAATCTACTTGAAACACCTTGTTAAAATATGGCAGTGCTAAAATAGGCTTCTTTGTAACTTTTTATTTCAACAATTTGAAACTCTTATCTTCTCCTATAATCCACTTAAATAATTTCCTATCTCCTTTCGTTATTTCAATAAAGGTTCCACAAATACTACTAAAACCTCTTATGAAGTTTCTATAAAAACAAGCCAATCCATGAAAATATCTTACCTCTGTAGCACTGTTTTAAGTAGGAATTCAAGAATAGCCTTAACTTTCTCCAGGTCTATTTTTAGACCTACTGCTAAGACTAAAAATCCAAAGTACACCAACACCTTCTTTAAAAAATTGAACTTCTTTAGGTTTATCAACAACTTTTCTTCCCTCAACTTATCAAAAACCTTTCAAAGATGCATCAAATGATCCTCCAATGTCTTACTAAAGATCAAAATATCATCTAGGTAAATAATGAAAAAATTACCCAAAAGCTCCTTCAATACTTCATTCATGAGCTACATGGAAGTATTCAGTGCATTGGTTAGCCCAAAAGGCATGACTAACTATTCATACAATCCTTCCCTTGTCTTGAAGGTAGTCTTCCACTCATCACCTTCTCTAATGCAAATTTGATGGTATCCATTCTTGATATCTATCTTTGTGAAATACTCAACTTTACTCAAGCAATCCATAATATCATCCATCCTTGGTAATGGAAATCTATACTTGACTATGATCTTGTTGATAGTGTGAGAATCCATAATATCATCCATCCATTCTCCATTCTTTTTGGTACTAATACTACTAGTACAACACATGGAATTTGACTCTCTCAAATCAATCCCTTCTACTACAACTCATGAACTTGTCTATTCAACTCTTCACTTTTTGCTGGTATCATTTTGTGTGCTACCTTGTTTGGCAAACTGGCTTCTAGAATTAAATCCATCTATTGACTCATCTTCCTCATTGGGGGTAATCTATTGGCTACATTATCTAACACAATATCAGAAAACTCTCCCAATATTTCTACAAATTCGACACATACCTCCCCTACTTCTTCTTTACCATCTTTTTGAATTATAAAAAAAACATATGCCCATGCTTTAAACCTTGAAGAAACTCCTTTCCATAAAAAAAAAAATTCTAGTAGCACTACATACCTTTTTTTCTCTCCTTTAATAAATTTAACTTATGTTTCACTCCATCCTTTGTTAGAGTGTAGGTATTTTATCACCCATTGTGTATAAGATGTTTTCAAACTTCCATGACCTGAACAAAAACATATGACATATGTCCATCAGTATTATATTGCAAAGGACATCATCCTAGTAACTTCCAATCTTGAACTTCACTGAGAATTTCACACTAACCATGATCTTGTGGTCATCTTGCACCCAAGCAATCTAGTATGGACATAGGTATCTTCATTTATAGCTTTGTGCCCATCATTTCTAACACTAGATTGTCAATACTTCCACCATTAATGATAACACCATAACACTTATCTTTACATCTGCACCTAGTGTGAAAAAAGATCCTTCTTTGATCAGGTTGATTCTCACCACTCAATAAGACTCTTCTATTAACTAGGATTTCTCCTATTTCAGCATCTTCAGAATGTGATGATTTAGAATCTTCATCAAATTTGTAACTCTATCCTAGCCTTCTACTCTTGAATTTTTCCTTCCTTGGCACTAGAAACATTCAAATTCTCTATGCCCTTCTTCTCTTCAGGGAAGCCTCTTCTTCCAAATCCTTGTTGTCTACCTTTTCCTCTTTGATCTCTATTTTTTTATCATAGAAATGAGTAGAATTATTTCCCCTCTCATTTTGAATACTACTTACATTAAGATAACATGCCACTTTTTTCTTATCAGCTTTTGCATGGCTAGTTTTGATGAGAACTCAGTAGAACTCTTCAATATACTCTTGAACATATTTTCTTGCTTTCTTCTACCCTTGCATTTTCTTCAATAGATCAAGCTCATAATCCATGGGAATGAACTATCACTTTCATTTAGCTACCATCCAATCCTATCTAGTGATTTTTCCCTTTCTTTCGTTATTTCAATCCAACTAGATTTCCTACTACCATGTCTTTGCATGACCCTTCAATTTGGCCTCACCAAACTTGAACCTATGTGGATATACAATATCTTCATATTCTAAGTACTCTTCTAATTCATTAACCCATTTGATCAATTCCTTTGGCTTGATATTTCCTCAAAATGTGGGAATATCAAACTTAGGTCTTTTTTTAATACTAGAAATGGCCTTAAAAGTCTTTGCCTCCTCTAGGTTAATAGCTTCCTCCACTGCAGCTTGGTCCACATTTTCTTCCTCTTCTTTTTCATCCTCACTTTCATCATCTTCTATGGAAAGAATGATTTATTTGTTCATTTGTTCCTACAATTCTTGCATTTTCTTCTGGAGGGTTCTAAAATCCTCAAGTGTAATACCTTCAGCTCTTCCACCACACTTTCTCATGGGCAAATTTTCAAGCTTCTACCAAAACCCTTGTGCCAACTACCTCACCATGGTCCTAGTGTGAACTACCTCACAATCATTAATCTGTTCACACACTTAATAAATCTAGCTCTGATACCACTTGATGTAGGGTGGTCCCCTTAATACCATAAACACATAATAGAAATAAAGAAACAACAACAATTGCAAGAACAAAATATGGGATTCTTATTGTTACAAGATTGTTGCAAGCTTGAATGCTAAAGATATTCCTATCAGGGAGTATTATAGATATTTTACCATAATGATATGTTATATTCATGACTGAGTTTGTCATTGATGTCAACATAGTAGTTTTCTATTGTATTTGACAAGAAGAACAATACAATGATCAAGTTGGTATGCATGACTAGTTGGGCATTCTAACCATCCAAAGTTATGGGAGATATGTCTAAGTATTTGGTATATGTAGTTAATGTTGAAAGAAGAAACCTAAGTTTAGAAGAAGGTATGTAAGTTTTGGTGATGTCTATTTTGAGATAGAGTTTATAGAGGCATGTTCTGGTAAACATTTTATATATCTTAGCAGAGTTGATATTCTAAGAATCAAGGTTGAGGACATGAAGAAGACATGTTGATGATAACATGGCTAAGTTCACTCATCATAATATTGTATGTATTTAAAGTTATGAAAGTAACAAGGTAGAAGAATTATGTTATTGCTGACTGTAATGTGTTCTATGTGTGATCTTATAATAATTAATTGAGAAGGTTTAACTAATAACTCAAGAAATTGTTTTGGTGACTCAGTATAAAGGAAGGAAATTTTCCTTTATCATGGTATGGAATAATATGGCATTTCAAATTGATGATAAGAAACAAAGTAGTGTAGAAGTGAAGGAAACTTCATTGCCAAGGTTTTGCTAAGTGATCCGAGGATTGTGACCTAGTCTATAAGGTCAGATAGTGATTGATCTAGTTAATAGAATAAAAGAAAGAATAAAATCTCTTCTTTTAGATGAAATTGCATGTTTGGATAGTGGGCTCATCTTCCATACATTGTACTACAACTCCTAACAAGGTTGGAATCTCCTAATAGGGTTCAAATTCTCTTAACAAGGACTATATGTACTAAATGTTGTAATAGACTCTTAATAGGGTCCATCCTCTAATAAGGAATATTTATGTTAGTACATTATCTTGTGGGAATCATTCCCACTAGGGTTTTACCTCTAATAAATGGTTTCCCTAGTTAACATATCTAGTGTAATTATTTATGTGCATTTTATAATGGTTGATGTTTACTTTGGTTGAATGGTTAAGTTTGTTTAAAAAAAGATAAATATTTTAATTATCAGCTAACTAATTCACCCCCCTCCTATTCTAAGTTATCTTGGTGGACTATTATTTCTAACAATTGGTATTAGAGCATGAGGTCCTTGAAGGTAAAGTTCAATAACTTTGGGAGATCCATGGGGAAAATGTTTAGGAAACATAGTTTAAAGTTCAATGGAACAAATTATGATAGCTAGAAAGAGAAGATGAAGACTCATCTATTGTGTATGGGTTTTGGATATTAGATCTTGACAAAATTAGAGAAAACAATCGTTTCTAAAAAGGATTTGGAAATTTACACCAAGGTAGAAAGAGATCTTTTCATGTGTAACATAAGAGCTAGAGAAGCACTATTGATTGCACTTCCTAAAATTGACTACAATTAGGTAAAATCACTTGCTAGTTCACATTTGATTTGGAAATCTTTGGAAAATACTTGTGAAGGTAATGCACATTCTAAGAAGCTGAGGCTACAAATTTGGATTTGTATGTTTCAAGATGCTAAAATGATGGAAGATGGATATGTAAGAATATATATAAGTAGGATATTAGAAATTATTGTAGGTATCAAAGTTCAAGGAGGAACCAAATAAAATGATGAGGTTATATGGAAGATATTAAAGACTCTAACACCACCATATAAGTTAGCAAAATTTAGATGATACAATTGTTGATATCTTGTAGCAAAGATTTCACAAAGGAGTCATTGCTTTGAAGACTTGAAATAGTTGAGAATGAGCTCAGACAATCCAATGAATTGACCAAAACAAAGACAACTTTCAGTGTCTTGAATATTTGATCTAGTCTTTCAAGGAGCACAAGTACTAGAGGAGATATTGCTAATAGTAGAAGATCTAAGGAAAAAAAGAGATTAAAGGAGTAGCCCTTTTGGTAAAAAGAGAGAAAGGAGGTGAGAAAATCTTTAAATGTTGGACTTGTGATGAATATGGTCATTATGTATCTAAGTTTCCTATAAGAGAGAAAAAGTATAAAGGAAGTTACAAGCCCAGAAAAGATAGACAGTGTTTGTATGCAAATGAAGATAATGATTCTGGTGTATAAGCACTAAGTGCTAGGATGATGAAATTAGATTTCTGGAAATTAAAGAAGAAAGTCCAAAAAAGGTAGCTTTAGTGTCACAGGTTGAGAAGAAATCTAATTGGATAATTGCCAATGGTTGTTCACATCATATGACTAGTGATATGAAAAAGTTTATTAACTTCAAAAGTTAGGATGGAGGAATTGTCAAAGTTGGAACCAATGTAGCATGCCAAGTTAAAGGTATTGGATCTATAACTCTTGATGGAAAAAATTAACACTAAGGATGTATACTTTGTTGATGGTTTAAAGAACAATCTTTTGAGTGTTGGACAACTCGTAGATACAGGTTATCATTTGTAGTTCATAGAAAAGACATGCATGATCAAAGTTAAAGATTTAAAGGTAATTAGAATAGGAACCAAGTCTAGAGGTAATGTATTTCAATTGAATCCTGCTAAAATGACATATTTGGTTGCAAAGGTAGATGATAGTTGGTTATGGCATAAGAGATTTTCTCATATAAACTTTCACAGTATTGTGAAGACTAGTAGAATGTTTGTAGTTAGCGATTTTTTGAACTTTATAAAGTCTACTAACAAAATTTGCAAGAAGTGTGTTTTAGCAAAGCATAATAGAACTTCATTTCCTAGCAAGAAGTTTACCACTATAGAAAAGTTGGAGATTGTATGCATAGATCTCAACAATCCTAAAGAATACTATGGTGAAAGGTATTTTATGATTCTAGTTGATGATTTTTCTAGAATGATTTGGCTTGCATTTCTTAGAGAGAAATCTAAGGCATTTGATAAGTTTAAGATATTCAAGAATAGGGTTGAGAATGAATCTATTATGAAGATTAAATGTTTAAGATTATATAGAGGACACAAATTTACTTCAAATGAGTTTAACATGTTTTGTGATTACAATCAAATTAAAAGATAGCTATTAGCTCTAAGAACCCCTCAATAGAATGGTGTTGTAGAGAGAAGAAACAAGTCAGTCACAAAAGCTGCAAGAGCTATGTTAGTAGAGAATGATGTATCCAAGATGTTATGGAGAGAAGCTTTGAATATAGTAGTCTATACTATGAATAGAGTGCAAGTCAAGAAATACACAAACAAGACCCCTTATGAACCATGGTTTGGTCATTCACCTATAGTTAAGTATTTCATAATTTTTGGGAGTAACTATTATTTCAAAAGAGATGATGATATTTGTATGTTTAATGCTAGAAGTGATGAAGGTATGTTTCTTGGATATTCATTGAAAAGAAAGGCTTATAGATGTTATAATCAGAGAACTAAGACTATCATGGAAAGTGAAAATGTGAGAATTGATGAGAAATTTAGAATACAAGAGAGAATAGTAGATTACATTTTAGATGATGATGTAAAGAATTTCCCATCCAAGCAGATCATCGAAAGCAAAGATAAAGGTGTGATGACAAGAAGCTAAGTAAATGAAGAACTATGCTTGATATCTCAAGTCAAGCCTAATAATGCAAATGAAACTTGTAAAAATGATTATTGGAAACAAGCCATGAAATAGGAATTGGATCAGATAGTAAAGAATGAGACATGGGAATTGGTCCCTAGACCAGTAGACAAGAATGTGACAAGAACTAAATGGGTATTCAAAAACAAAATGAATGAACAAGAAAAGTTGTAAGAAAAAAAGAAATATTGGTATGGAAAGGTTACTCATAGCAAGAAGGGATAGAATATGAGGAGACTTATGCTCTAGTGGCTACAATAAAAGTAGTAAGATTATTCTTAGCCTATGCAGAATAGAAGAAATTAAAAGTATATCAGATGAATGTCAAGTTAGCATTTCTAAATGGACAACTTGAAAAGGAAGTATACATTGAGTATCTTGAAGGAACTCCTTTGATAGATGACAAGGACATAGTATGCAGTCTAAGGAAGGCACTATATGGATTCAAGTAAGTAACCAAAACCTGGTATGCATGGATAGACAAACATTTGACAAAGATTGGATATAGCAAAGGTATGGCAAAAAGTAATCTGTATTGGAAATAAATTGATGATGGTTTGATGATTTTGGTAATATTTTTTGATCATATCATATTTCAAGGAAATAATGAAGAAAGTGAAAAAAAATTTAAGGAGATGAAGAAAAAATTTGAAATGAGTATGATAGGAGAGATGGAATATTTCCTAGGATTATAGATTGTACATAATAAAGAAGGAATCTTTATTTCTCAGACTAAATACTTGAAGGACTTACTAAAAAGGTTTTTCTTGGAGACATGCAAACCTACTAAAACACCTATGGTAACTAGACACAAGTTATTTACATAGGATGAGACACCTATTTTTGAGTAGAAAAAGTACAAATCTATGATTAGAGGATTGCAATATTTTGCACACACAAGGTTTGATCTAGAAAATGTTGTTGGAATTGTTGCAAGATTCCAAGTTGATCCTAGAGAACCAAATTATGCATTAGTCAAAAGGATATTTAGATATCTGAGAGGAATATTTGAGTTTAGATTATGGTACGATAGATCTAATGATTTCACTTTAAGTGCTTATACCGATGCAAATTGCGTAGGCAATATGGATGAGAGAAAAAGCATCTGTGGTGGAACATTCTTTCTTGGAGGAAGATTGGTTTCTTGGTTAAGTAAGAAGTAGGATTGTACATTGCAAAGTAGAGTAGAAGAAGAGTATGTTGCAGTAGCAATTAATTGCAATCAAGTCATTTCAATGAAGTAGATGCTAAAGGACATAAGGCTAAAATTAAAAAACCTATAGTCACACATTGTGACAACACCAGCATGGTAAATATGTCTAAGAATCTAGTATTGCATTTTAAGACCAAACACATTTCTATTAAGTATCATATGTTGAGAGGGAAAGCTATACAAAAGGAAATCAAATTGGAATATGTGAGCACTAAAGAGAAAATTATAGTTATATTCACTAAGCCTCTTCCCAAAGAGACTTTTGAGCATTTGTGAGGTATGCTTGGGGTTATGCCCCTTCCTACATCAGAGTAGAAGATGCAAGAATTCATCAATCTAGTGTAATAGAGAACTATTGTTGTCTAGATTGAATATTGATGCTTCCTGTATGGGGGAGTATCCATGATGGATAGAGACATTTAGGACTCTTGATGGATGTTTTTTTGAATAGTGTCTTTTGACACTCGAGAAAATTAAGAATTAGTTGTTGTAGAATTTGATGCAATATAGTTGGTTGGTGAAATGTCAATGGGGGAGAATATTGCATGATAATCATTATGTTGAGGAAGAAGTTTGGCATGAAAAATAGTATGGAAATGTTTGGCATAAGATTAGCATGGAATGATAGTTTGGAAGAAAGTACATTGAGGTATATCAATGAGGGAGAATGATTGATGAAGAGGATTTGAAAAGATGAACAAACTTTTGATGGTATTCTTAGAACTAGATATTTTCCATCTTTGCTTCCATCAATGCCAAATGGGGAGATTGTTAGAAGATTTTTGTAAGCATAAATGATGATAACATGGATTTTTGAGTTGATGATATGTAGTAGAGAGTGTGGAATGAAAAGTTGAGTAGAGCAATGTGGAAGTGAAGGAAAATTTATTGCTAAGTGATCTGAGGTTTGGTTTTTGGATTTGAGGTTCATGACCTGGTCTACAAGGTCAGACAATGATTGGTTTGGTTTACATAACAAAGAAAAGAATAACATAATAAATTAAATTACATGATTGAGCAGTGAGCTCTTCTTGTAGTTGAAATTTCATATTTGGATAGTGGGCTCATCTTGCATAAATTGTACTACAACTCCTAATAGGGTTGGCAAAACTCCTAACAGAGTTTAAATCTCCTAACAAGGATTCAAAGTCTCCTAATAAGGACTCTATGTACTAAATTTTGTAATAGACTCCTAACAAGGTCCATCCTCTATCAAGTAATATTTATATTAGCACATCATCTTGTGGGCATCATTTCCACTAGGGTTTTCCCTCTAATCAATGGTTTCCCTAAGTCAACATATGTGGTGTAATTGTTTATGTGCATTTTATTATGGTTTTTGTTTACTTTGGTTGAATGGTTAAGTTTTTTTTTAAAAGATAAATGTTTTAATTATCATATTACTAATTCACTCCCACCTCCAGTTGTCTTGGTGTACGATTGTTTCTAATACTTATTATCACCACAAATGTAAACTTATGAAATTCAGAATTACAATATACTAATATTGACATTATGATCAAACCATTTTTCTATAACTTAACACTTGGTTTCATTTCTACTGAGCTCTACAATTTCTACTAAGCATACCATAATTCTTGTAGTGTTAACTAAGTGTTTTAGTTGTTGTTGAGCTAATTAGCTAGACTATAGTTCATGATGAGGTTCATAGTATCTACTAAGCATCTGAGACATAGTACAATTTGAAATGAGCTCTTTACTATCTATTGAGCTCGCAATGTTAACAAATTGAGTTCAATGTTAAATAGGAATTTCAATATTTACCAAGTTTTTTAGTGTTCACTGAGTCATATAGTACTAACCAAGTTCCTACTACTCAAACTAATTAGTATGGGCCAAGCTTCAATGTGAACTGAGTTTCATAGTCTGCTAAGTGTTGACATTATTCTTCAAATGTTAGAACATCACCAAGCTGTCTTTAGAACTAGAGTTATAGGAGTGGGCCAACTTAGTGAATTATGATAAATTTGGTATTATAGCTTACACTAGAAGGAAATTAAGTAGATTGGTATATTTATAATGTATTATATAATATACAATATATGTATTTAAACAAGTAAGAAGAAAATGAGTGTGAATTAAATAAGGCTAACAAAAGCATATTGAAAATAAAATACTTTTTTTTTATCATAGTCAAGTGATCATTATTATTCAAAGGAATCACATTCAGTAAACTAAGTTGTAGATTAGGGATCTACCACTAATTCATCCTAATAGGTGCATCAGTCAAATTCTTTCACAAGGTGGACCTAATAGTCTATATTGCTCCTAATAGGGAAAATCACCAAAAGTGGTCAATTGTAATCTTTAATCGGATAACTTTATATGTACAATAACAAAGCTTGTGGGTATTATCCCCACCCTAGTTTTACATTCTATTTGGAAGGTTTCTAGGTTACCAATATATTGTGTCAAAGTGTTATGAATGTTTTATTGATTTCATTCTTTCATGCATATAATTACATCATATTACATGGTGAATGTTTAATTCATGAATTAAAGTATAAGTTACATTGGTTCTTGATTCACCCTCCCCCCCCAATCACCTAGTCTATACTATATTTCCAACAATTGGTATCAGAACATTTTTTCTCACTTTAGAAGTTTAACACCTTGAGAAAAAATTAGAGATAGTGTAAGTCTATAGACTAGAGGAAGCCATTGAAAATGAAAAAAATGGATCTACAATTGGCCATGGATCAAGTCAAAAGAGTGAAGGAGCATCTCTCTCAATCCCTAAAAAGAAGAAAATATTTTGCAACACAAATGAATGAAAATCTTTACACTAAAGATAGAATTGAAGAAATTTGTCAAGAAAGAAGTTTAGATGAAGCTGATACATGAATCACATATCTGCTTGCAAAGAATCTTACCCTTCATGAAGAAGTCAAAAAGTTGAGAACAAGAAATTCAATTAGTTAGATTACATAAATTCATTGAATAAAAAGATAAAGCCCAAGAAGAAATACAAGAAAAGGACAATGAAATTAATCAGCTTGAGGATAGAAAATGAAAGATTGAAGAATTATATCAGCATAGAGAAGTAGACCAATGAGAGGATAATGAATTCACAAGAAATCATGAATCATCTAGATAAGAAAATTCAATTTAGATACAAAGGAAAAGTTGGATTAGGATATACAAAAGAAGGTGAATCTTCTTAGAAAAGATTGTCAAAAATACAATATGGGAAAAGTAAACTCTAAGAGGGGTGGGGGATGAATTAGTATGAAATAAAATAACATTCAAAACATGTATGACACAAGATATTTGGCTACCTCAAAACCCTCCAATTAGAAGGTAAAACAAGGGTGGGGATGAGACCCATTAATCGCCACTACTACAATAATAAAGTGTATCTAATGAAGGTTATAATGTGTGATCATGAAACATGATCTACCCTTTGAAAGGTCTTCCTTATTAAAGACTTACAAGATTGTTAGATTTTACCCTATTAAATGATTTCAACACCCTATTAGAAGTGTGCTTGCTAAAAGGAATTTAACTTATAATGAAGTAAGAACCATGTTAAAGGATTTATTACAACCTATTAGGACTACTCTATTAAGAGATTTAATTGATTCACCTATTAAAATGTCTCAACAATAATCCTATGGTTATCACTCTACTACTAGATAATAGATCACCTCTTTCTTGATGTGTACTTGATCCTCTTTGATCATATGTATCACTTTTGTCCTCTAATTCATTTCCTCTATTCTCCTCTAACTGATTCTACAATGTGTGTCAATTCACAATACCTTAGTCACCATGAATTCTATGTTTGTGCATGAAAACATCACTCTTTTCTCCTTCCCCACTTATAAATTTTTTAGAGTTTTTCCTCCTTAAGAAGACCTCGGTTACTTAGGGTTAGGTATGAATCAATAATAATGATTCACTTGTATTGTCACTTAATCCTTCCCTTTTTCTAATTGGTTGCATGTTTTGCATAGGGATTCTCAATTAAGATTCATCCTTATCATCCTAGAATCATAAAAAGATCCTCAAGTCAGCTCCAAAATGGTTTACATAATAGTTTGTGTCATTATAAATGACTATGTCAAAACAATATTACTCAACACTTGAAGTCCCTGATGCTCGACATCAACTACAACTTCAATTTTGTAACTTGACATCTAAATGACTTAGCATCTATTGGTTACTCAACTTCTAAATGACTCAACATCATCTATCTACTCAACACTAACTATTTACTCAACACATAATAAGTATGTCACTCGATGTGCACTCTATGACATGTTATGCTTGACATACATTACTTGTTTGCCATGAACTAAGTTCTAAATTGTAAATCACTTAAGTGTATAGACACTCATATGTCAAAACCAATCTAAGACTTAAAATCTCCCCCTTTGACATGAGTAGAAATTTTTTTAGTAATGCTTGAATGATCTTAACTTATGAGCATAAGTCAAATACTCACAATCTATGTTTGACACATATTTACAAAATTTCAAATTTTCAATTTTTTTCAAAGCTTGACTTAAAAATGATACCTCAAAATATTATAACTCCCCTTGAGATGAGTGTGATGTTCTGAGTCTAAACCTATGCTCCTTCTAAGTAAATATGCATATGTTGAATTGCATTGTGCTCTGTTTCTATCTTTGACTTCCCCTTTGTTTGATCTCCCCCAAAAACTTATTACTCCCCTTTTTAACACTAATGTCAAAGGGTTATAAATGTATAGTGTGTTTGTCTAAGAAAGATTTATGGACCTCAAGTATGATCTTCAAAGCTACATCCTAGTTTTCAAAAGCTACCTCCAATGATTTGATTTGGATGACTAACTCAGAACTAAGGTGAACTAAGCCTTCATGTGTAAAAGGATTGTAATCTATATTCAGTAGAGTTTTCATAAAGGAAAGTGTTTGATGTAATGTGTACATGTGTGGGGTCAGCATGGATGGGATTCTTATTAGTGTAGCCTAAATATTTGCATCTTGAGCATGCAAGACTACCAACTGACCTTGGGAATTCGTTAAATTCCTGAAGTGCTTTTGAATTTCAGCTGGAGAATTGGGTAGAGTAGTACCTATCATCTTCATATATCACTCCATATTTGCAATATGATGCTACACTTCTTGTGTGAATAAAGTTGTATCACACAACTTGGTGTAAAGTGAGAAAATGTTCTCTAAAACATTCTTTACATTGTCAATCTTGGTTGTTAACTCAACCTAATTATGTGCAATGGCACATTATATCTTTTCATTGAATTGGTTTTGAAATTTCCTCTCAAACCATTCAAGTAGTTTAACATTTGAATCTAGGTTTATATCATTTACCTGCTCTACAATATTCACCAATTGCTCCCTGATAGACTTGTCTTCTACAGGTGCAGGCAAGCTAAATGCATCAAGAAATATTTTCTTGATATCTTGCAATGGTTTCCTCTGCTTATGCTCCCTTCTAAGTAGTTCTTGGTTCCTTTTCCTCACAAGATCATCCTAAAGTATGCTCATCTATTCTATAGTGATTTTTACAAGATCAAATTTTGGCAACACAATCACCTCATCCAAGTTGACATCACCATACAATGTAACTTCATCTACCTTGGATGTGCTAGGACTAGTCCTTGATGAATGAAATGGTGTAGCTTCTATACTTAGCTTAAGAAGAGCTTTACTTGGAGGAGTAACAATTTTTGGAAAAGTAACTAGTGTTTGTATTGCTAATTTATCCTCATGCTTGGTAGTCAAGATTAACCATTTATTCCTATTCTTTTCTTTCTTTTCAATCTCAATTGCACCTTGAGTTTTTGTTATAGGTACAAAAGTGTCTTCCTGACCTATTTGATCTTGTTTCCCTTCTTGTGCTTCTATAGAAACTTCTTGTACTCACACATTTTGCACCATTGTGTTGATATTTTCCATTGTTTTCTCTCTTTTTTAGTATAATACAATGGGCATTTTAGGTTGTACCACTATTAAATTGAGAATTTTGAGTTATGTCTTTTTTTCATTCTCTTTAAATTTATTTTTTGCCTTTTCAAGTTCATCTACACTCACCAATATAGGATGACTTCATAATTGTGCCTTGGTGGTGGTGTCTAACTATACTTCTTCATGTCCTCCTCTATTAGGGGATTGATTATGAGCTACAATATTATAAATATCATTGATCTTTACTGTATCTATGTGGGCATCTATCACATGTTGTGGACTAACACTTGGCATTTATATATCTAGTATACTCTATTCTTTTTGCTTCTCATCTTTAGTTGTTGCATGTGTATCTGCATCTTTCTAAATGCCTTCCACATGTGAAATTTTTCTTAATTTCATCTTTAGTAACCTTAGTTACTTCTTGTTCACCTTTATCTTATCCTATTTCAATAGATGACTTCTCAATTGCCTTAGGTGTTGTTAGTCCATATATTGACTTCCATATTTGAGTGGACTTCTAAATAACACCCTTAATGTCCTTTTGAAAAATACTAAATTCTCTATATTTTGGAGCAAATCTCCCATTATATTTGTTAATTCCCTTTGACACTGTGACATTATCCAATTTTGGCATCACTTAAGAAAGTGTAGTTTCTCTAATTGACTTTTCTATAGTAAGACCGTATTGCCATTTTTGCTCAACTCTTTCATATAAACTTTTAGGTATAGAGTTGGCAAGCTCATATGGAGTATTCTTGAATGTTGCCATCATGGCATATATTGTTAGAGTGGGTTTTCTATTGTACCAAAATAGCAATCTACCAATATGTGATACAACCACTCAATCTATAGTACATAGAAGGTAGTTAATCCCTTGTCACAAATCCCAAGGGTAAAATAGAATAAATTTCCAAAAATATCCCCCTTATTGTTACCTAAGGGTCTAAGGATTCAAAACTATGACCAAGCTCTGATACCACTTGCTAGATTTAGATTGTCATTACAAAAAAGACCAATTTGTTAATGTCTGATACAACCACTCAACTTATAGTATATAGGAGGAAGTTAAGCTTTCATCATGAATCCTGAGGGGAGCACTAAACAAATTTCCAACAAGATTGACTCTTCCACTTGGTTCATCTCAGTCTTTCCAAGTTTTTCGAACTCAACGTGTGTGAATCTAGATAATTCCTTATATTTTTACACAAGTTTTCCAAACCAAAAGAAGGACTATGAATTACCACTTTAAATTGGTAGTTGTCATAAGATTCTATCCTCTCTTCATTTGACTTAGTTGGAGCAATGCACTTTCTTCTTCATCTCTTCTTAGACTCATCATCTTGTGTAGTTGTCCAAGTTCTCTTCCCTTTTGACTTTTTCACTTCTTGAATCTTCTTAGTTGTATCTCTTGTATTGGCCATGGTAGTAGGAAATGCAGCCTTAGGTTGTGTAGCTTTTACAACCTTGTTTTTTTTGCTAACTATTAGAGCTTTAGCTTTTCTTTTCTTCTTTTCTTTGGCTACAAATGCTTCATTGGCTTCTTCTCCCTCAAAACCTTCATCAAGCTTGGATTCCTCTTCACCTTAGTCTTCTCCTTGGCCTTGAATAATGGCCAATGGTGCTTGGGTAGGTGCATCTTCACCTTCTTCATCATCAACATTTTCTTCTTCTCCTCCTTCTTCTATCCCTTCACCAAATTTTTCTTTAGGCTTCTTAACAATTTTGTTCTTCTTCCTTATTATATATTCTATCTTCAATTCCATGGTTATGTTCGACTTGGCTACATTATAAGTACCAAAAGTTGTAGCATCTTTATCTACTTCTTTAGCCACTAAGGAAGTAATTTCTACAGATGCCTCATCCACATTTATCTCATAACCTAGAGGCTTGAACCATCTCACTCTTGGAATTACAACCTATACATATGTGAAATTAATATCAAATATAAAGAAAACATCATTGAAGTTCTTCTCAAATAGTGGCACTTGAATCCTATGTCTTTGTTTCATTGACTTCTTAAAGTCTTCAAAGTAGCTAGTTATTATAGATTCAAAGTTGTCTCCAAGTTTCTCAATGTATTCTCCTATTTGTACTACAATAGATCTATTTGTCTTCCATGCAACCTTACCAAAAGAAGAGAATGTGTTCTATACATAGAAAAAATATATATACAAATATTGAACCAAACCTACACTATGCACTTTTGGTTTTCCTTATGGTTCCCAAGGTTTCTGATGAAAATTGTAGCTAGAACTTGGCAAGGTCATAAGAGTGATCCTTCTTAACTATCTTGTAGCCTATGTCAATATAAGTGAAAGGTGCACTATTAAATATGATAGATTGAAAGAATTTATGTACAATTATCCTTGCTACAAAATTAATTAGGGGATCTATGATGGTTTTAATTTTTATTTCTCTCTTATTCCACACTACCCCTTTGTTTTTCTCAATAACCTCTTTTTCATTACTTCTCATGCTCTTAGGTCTATCTAGGGTTGGATACCCTATTACACTATGTACAATCCTCTTGGTGATTTTTATAGGGCCATCTTCCAACCATACATAATTGTCATGAATTATAGTAAGAACAATCTTAATCCATTCTATTTTGAACACATTTGGAAAGTCTAGGGCACGAGTTAACCCTTCTCTCTCTACAACCTTGAATTTAGTTTACAAACACTTGGAAAAATCTCTACAATTCACCTTAATCTCTTTGTTCTCTCTCCAAATTTGAATGATGTCAAATGAATCAAAAAATCAACCATATAGCCCTCAAACATTCATAATTAATTCTTAGTACTTACACAACTATAAGCTTGGCTATAATAGAGATTCTGACTCACTTGACTTCCATGTAGATTTCTTCACACTTGGAAACCACTATGAGCTTGGCCAATACTATCACTTAAAATATCTTGGCATCAGTTAGATTTAACTTGGTAGTTTAGGTGAAACTTTTCATGTGGGTGTCATGCCCAAAACTTGAAGGCAAAAACACACACACAAATTTTTTTTTATTTTTTATTTTTTTAAATTAATAATTAAACATGCCCTAGGTTTGAAATGATTGATAAAAGTTTTAGTACAGGTTCTTTACTTTACGTCTTAAGGTTATAAACATGAGGGCGATTACATCATTAAGATTTTGAAACTTTGGTTATAAGATTTATATTGATCAACTTATGTTCTTACATTATCTTTCAACAATAAGAAAACAATTATTTAAATGACAAGGCAATTGTATTCAAGTTTAGATTCATTGAAAAATGTATAATCAAAATCAACTATAACTTTTTTAGACAACAATCAATTTACAACCCAATCGATATTGAAAGGTCACTTTAAGGAAAAACAATTTGACTAGCATTCAACTGAATATACATATATCAAATTGATTACTTTAACCTTTCAACTATTTTTTTAACAAATTAATAAACCATCAAGATCTTACTAAATATAAATCAAAATACATTTAAACTAGTAAAAAAAATCATATCAATGTAGCACTAATATTACACTTATTCAAAAGATGGTAGAACCTATGATTAATATTAATTTAACATATTACTTAATTCATAACCAAACTACACTTACCATTTTAATTCTCATGCAATCGCAAAACCATTACCAAATTCAATTGGCACAAAAATAAAATTTTATTAACAACTAAACTATACTAAAATATATCTATATATATATATATATATATATATATATATATATATATATATATATATATATATATATATTCGTCAAAAAATCTAATCATTACGTTAAGATTTTCTAAGTTGATTTACAACTAAACTAATTGCAAAACTAGACTGATCACATCTAATGAAATCTAATCCTTAAATTAATTAAATACTATTTACCATTAACAAAACAACATAATCTAACATAATTAAAACAAACTAACTATGATTAAGCAAACCTAAACTATAACTAATCGAATTAAAACTTAACCAATTAATATTTAACTATATAAACATTTAATTACTAAGCATTAATTTAACTGAATAATAACGAACCCTTTTCTAAAATTTATTAAATAACTAAATTGATTTAACTAAACTAGCTAATCTAAAATATCTTGCAAATCAAATTAACTAACTAACTACTAAAGATAACTTACAAACTAAATAAATCTAAAATCTATCTCTAATTTATTTAAACATTTATCAGAACACTATTACAAATAAACAATAAAACAACAACACAAAAAAAAATCACTAAATTTTAAACTTCCTAAAAAAAACTACCCTATACCCCTAAGACCCTACACCCTATGCTATGGGCGGTGCTTCCCAAGCCCTGTCCTTGGGATAGCACACTGCCCCATACAACCTGCACAGACCCACAAACGGGTGGGAAACCAATGCACGCAAAGGGGGGTGAGTTCATTCCCAAATAAAGTCCTCCTTAATACATTGCAACAGGCTTTATTTTGATGATGCGAAAGCCAAGGAGGGGATAGGGTGACATCATCTGTATGATGACTAATTCCTTTGCAAATTTTAAACTAATAAAAAAAAATTCCATTCAAAGCTGACGTCCCCCAAGGAAGAACAAAGCATTAATGTTAAAAAAAGTTTTATTAGTAGCCAATTTGATATCTAGGATATTTACTAAAACCATAATATTTTGTCATAATGAATAGAATTTGGTTATAAGTTCTATTTTATTTTATTGGGATGTGAATATTTTAATAGTCTGTAATAGCATCAACCTATTTTGAGTTTTCCATACAATTTCCAGAATGAAAATGTGCTTCTACAGGCCTCTTTTATATGAAATTTTGAAACTTATTTGATGGTTAAGGTCTTACTATATAGTCTTACAGAATTTTTGTTTTAAATTCTTTAATGATATTAATCTACCACCTTTTATGCAATATGCTCAACAAACCAACTATTGCAAGATCATCAAAATCTATGCAAATTTCTTAAGAATTCATGCTTAATAATTTTCATGCACCTCAGATATGTATCTCAATGATACCTACATTTCATAAAATAACCATCTACATATTTCGTTTAACTATCTATTATAACTAATGGAGCAAAATTGAAATAACATAGTGACAAAACTAGTCTTAAGGCAATTGAGAAAATAAGAGATCAAATGATAATGCTCTATTCATTTTGATGGGAGTATCAAGACACACCAAGTTCTGTCCTCTATTATGTTTTGAAATTTAAGTTTGGATAACTTAACATGATTCTCTCCTACATGTTCTTGCAATTTCACTTTCAACACAACCATCCATAAACTAAATCATACCAAGCTCAAAGGAGATACCATACATTTACAATTTGAATCTTGCATAATTGAACATCATTGTTGCATCTTATCTTGATACACATTCATATGACAACATAGAATATGAAAATTTTAAGAGAAGTAAATTTACTCAATCACTTATTTTATTATCAACCTGATTCAAGGGCTCAACCGGGAAAGAATCAGGAAAAAAACCCGACTTCGTTGCCATATGCAATAAGGTTTAAAATACAAATTTAATGTAGGATCTCAATCCCAAATTTCAACAACTTTATGAAATTTTCTTCATGATCCAATCAAGGAGTTTGTTATATTTTCTGAATCTCATTTCAAGAACCATGGAGGAAAACAATAACTGATCGGGTGACAACCAAGCTAAATCAAAGAACATCAAGCATGCATAATCACACATGGTTTACACATTAAGATTCACAATGAATCAAGACTAGGGAGAGGTGGATTCTTCCAACTAGAGAAGTCAAGCACAACACCAATTCAGATGCCCAATTGGGGCCAATAACCAAGAACTTCCGTTCTTCCATTTAAACTTGCCATACTCATACCAGGTTTGTGCTGATGGGTAGGGGCCCATAACACCCTACCCTTTATCCCTCTTCTCATCCTGAGAAGAGACTCCACACAGGTTGGAGTCCAACTAAATAGACCTCTCCCAAAATTGGTCACTTCTGCCCTCTCCTAGGGTGAGTAATACCAAAACACCCATGCAAGGAAAACTCAAAATTTCAAACATAAACAAGAAAGGAAAACAACCAAAAAGACATGGTTTACAAATCTTCCCAACATACCCACAACCATACAACAGTAAAACAATAACAAGGTAACAAGAACATGAAACAAAACATAAAAACTGAATAAGGGAGATGGGAGTTTCCTACCTTCACAAAGAGGCAATGACAATGAACCAGTTTGAGTAGAGTATCCCTCCTTCCTTCAAGCTTCAAGAAATCTTCTCCAAATGTAGAGATTGGGCAACCCAAACCACTAGACCAAGGAAGGCCTCTAAATAAGCCTCCAACTCAACCACCCAAAAGGAGCAATAACTATTTCCACCCACTAGCCACTCTAGAAACTCCTAACTCAACCTACACCATGGTTAAACCCTAAAAGGAGGTGGGGTAAGACAACTCATGACAACCACTTGCAATTTTCGCACAAAGGCAAAAAGGGACTTTTTGAGTGGCCTCAAAAGTCAACAAAAGGGGCTTAGGGGTTGGAAAAGACCCCTAACCCATACCCATACCCCTTGGGTATAATTATTTCATGTTTTGAAGCCTTAGGAAAAGGTTTAGAGCCAAACAAAGGCTAGGAAATAATTAGGACCAACTAACAACTCTAACAAAGTAGAATAAGCACTAAACTAGATTAAGGGTTACTAAACTCGATTAAGAACCCAATTAGCAAACTGACATTGAATAAAATCAACCAAGGTCCCTGGGTTAAACAACTAACCCTAATCCACACACTGAAGCACATAAACAATTCACAAGTGTCAAGCGACACTAACAAACATAGTTACAAACATTATCCCTCACCGAACACAGAAATATATATAGATACATCTCACAGCACAATACATGAATTACAAACAACAAGGTTTCCAAAATTAGCACATATAGATCAGTTTTGTTCCTTCGTCGGTTTCCTTGACTAAAATATCTGCACACTCATTGCACACATCAGTAGTCCCGAAAATCACATGTACATATCTATGTATCCGAAATTTACATAAATTAGAACATAAATCAATAAGAGTTTGTTCATCCTACATAATTCTTAACCATTTGAAATATCTTAAATCAAATCTCAATTTTACTGATTTCGTCAATCATACATATATATGAACATTAAATGACAATCATCAAATATATCTGGAAATAACATCACACAACATGAAATAATAAAATATGTTCTAAGCATCAGATAATGTCTCGACATCTCGAGTCGCAGTTAACAAAAATAAGAGTAATGTATCACTATGCTATGATGGGTCAGGGCAAGGCCTCACAGTGTGGCAGCAACATGAAAAACTTAAAGATTTCTACCAGGTTCTAAACAATACTTTGCATCTTTCTTCATGCATATATAATCTTTTTAGAACTAAATCCTTGGAACTTATGCATGATATATAATTTAATATTAGTCCCATACATACCTTTTAATTTCTTAATTGAGGTTGGTGTGATCACTTAACCCATTAGGTGAAGTGATCCCATTTGAAATTGATGTGCTACAATCTTCCTTTTTCTTCCACGTTTTGTTCATCTGCACTTTGAATTCTTCAATATTTTCCTTTTCTTTTCCTTTTTTTAACTTACTACTTGGTGCCTTTGACTTTGTTGGAATATGTTTTCTTATGTGATCAGTCCTTAAGGAACTAAAACATGTAGTCTGACTTAACCATCTATTGTAATCACTTTTGAAATGTGTTCTCATGCAGTTCTTAGGAACATGTCCATATTTTTTAGAATACTGACAACTATACCTTGTATTATACTCCCAATTATAAGACTTTCCATTGTGATTTACCTTTGTCTTCTTGTTTGATGACCACTTGGGCTTGAATTTGCACTCATACGCTTTATGTCCATACTTTGACAATTATAGTTGTATCCTTCAAATCTTTGTGTGCTTATGGTCTTGGTTCTACATTCATGTGTTTGATGTCCTTCCTTGCTGCACTGACCCATGAAATTTTGCTTAGGGTTCAGATTTGTAGTCTTGCTTCTACAAACATTAGTAGTATGTCCTAATTTTCCATAATTATTATAAATAGCTTTGGGGTTCTTCCCATTGATACTATTTTGTTCACCACTAATAGATAATTCTCCTTCTTCAATACTGGTGGAACCCAATCCAATAGTACGAATTCTGGATCTAGGGGATCTCATCAATTTCTCCAAATACTTGATGGCTTCACTAGGTCTATTGAAATATTTAGCAAATTATTTTTCTCTTTTCAAGTCATTTCTTAGTTAAATTGATCTCAATATCTTTTTCATTCAATTCATGATTCATAATCATCATTTGATTTGATGTGCCTATTTGCATGTGAGAAATCCTATTCACCTCTGATGTCTTCTCTTCCAGTGTGTTAGTTAGTATCATTTTGTCATCCTTAATCATGGCTTTTTATTCTTCAACTTTATTTTCCTTCTTGGTCACCTCACATAGTAATATTGATTGGACTTCTTATTCTATTTTGAGATTTATGAACTCTTCATTTAGGGTACCATTCTTTTCCATTAGATTTGCAACTGCTACATCAAATTCACTTGCATTTCCATCTACAAATAATTTAGTAGTTTCAATCTCTTGGTAATGTGTGTCATTCTCTTCAATAGTTATATCTTTCCTTCTCTTTAATGATTACTTCAACTCATCTCTTGCTTTATTTAGTTGATGTAGGACAAGCTGGATTTCAATCTTCTAGCTCTCAATAGTCTTTTCTAACCTATAGACTTCCAATGCCAAGATCTTTCCTCAAAGTTGCAAAGCTTTCCTTTCCACAAAACTAGGATTTAATACCAATTGTTGGATATACAGTATAAGAAAAGTAAACTCTAATATTCATTCACCACACATCCATCTCATAATTTGCGTGTAAACTAAAATAATTAGCTAAACATATTCATCCACAATATAAAAATCAATAAAATTCAAAACATGTATGATACAAGATATTTGATTACTCACAAACTCTCCAATTAGAAGGTAAAACTAGGGTGAGGATGACACCCACAAATCTGCACTACTATAGTAATAAAGTGTACCCAATAGAGGTTACAATGCTAAAGGATTTCAACACCCTATTAGAAGTGTTCTTGATAAAAGTAATTTATTGTACAATGAAGTAAGAACCTTATTAAAGGATTTACAACATCCTCTTAAGACTACTTTATTAAGAGATTTAATTAATTCACTTGTTATAATTTCTCAACAATGATCCTATGGTTAATACCCTACTACTATATAATAGATGACCTCTTTCTTGATGTCTACTTGATCCTCTTTGATCAAATGTATCAATTATTTACTCTAATTCCTTCCCTCCTTTATCCTCTAATTGACTTGGTAATGTGTCTCAATTTGCAATACCTTAGCAACCATAAATTATTTGTTTGTGCATGCAAACTTCTCTCTTTTCTCTTTCCAAATTCATAAAAGGATTAAGTTTTGTCCTCCTTAAGATGAAAAGGTGACTTAGGGTTAGGTATGAATCAACAATAATGATTTACCCATATTGCCACTTAATCCTTCCCTTAATCTAATTGGTTGCATGTTCTGCATAAGGATTCTCATTTAATATTTAAACTTATCATCTTAGAATCATAAAACAATCCTCAAGTCAACTAAAAAATGATTTATATAGTATTTTGTGCCATTACAAAAAACTATGTCAAAATTGTATTACTCACTATTTGAAGTCCCTAATTATCGACACCAACTATAACTTCAATGTTATAACTTGACATCTAAATCACTCTGCATCCATTGGTTACTTGGCATCTGAATCACTTGGCACAATTTATCTTCTTGACACTTCAGTGACTCAACACTAATAGTTTACTTGACACATACTAAGTATATCACTCAGCATGCACTATCTAACATGTTATGGTTAGCATGCATTACTCATTCAGCATGAACTAAGCTATGACTTGTAAATGAATTAAGTATATAGACACTCATATGTCAAAACCAATCTGAGCTTAACAAGGAGCTCAACAGAAAAAAGGGCCTACATGTAGTCATTGTGTAAAAATAGGTCATACATCAAACAAGTGTTGGAGCAATGGTAAATCAAATTTCAGGGGAAAGTGTTACAATTACACAAAATTGGGACATAGAGAAAGTGAATACATAGAGAAACTCAAGTTTGACAGAAAGTGTCACAATTGCAAAAAACAAGGACACAAATCTTTAGAGTGCAAGACTAATAAATGAAACCTAGAAGAAAAAATTATTGAAGCTATATTAGAATAGGATTACAATACATGGCATAGATGTCACTATTATAGTGACCTTAGACACATTGGATAAAATTACATAAAACATCACACAAGGAAGAGAGATAGTAAAAGGAGATGCTTCATATGTACAAAACTTAGACAATTTTCTAAGAGCTATATAAAAAGTGAGGAAGAGTTGAAGATGAAATGAAAGCTAAGGCTAGAAATATGATTAAAAGAATGAGGCAACAATTGGTAAGTAAATCTCCTAAGGATGCAAATCATTGGAATGAAAATGTTGACACCAAAGTCAATGAGCTAGGTGACTCAACTATTTCAACCTAGTTCTATGTGGAGATTAATGGAACTATTATTCTTAGAGGACATATAACATCAATTATAGTTAGCAATAAGAAGATTGATATCAACATTAAATATGCACACGGATCATCAAATGAAGAACTTATTGAGCAAGCTTGGGTTATAAGACCTTACTGAGCAAGATTGGGATGCCTAACCTTACAAATTATTGGATGAAAATGCCAAGTTCATGACTCTATCAAGTACCAAGTCTAATTTGGTATTTTCTATCAAGTCAAGAGACCTTACCAAGTTGAAGGTGCTTTTGAGCATTCAAGAATAAACTAAGTGGAGGACAACCTGTCACCAAGAAAACATTTGTACATGAAGCATTAATGGAGATCATAAAGACATAATTTTTTTTAAAGGAGGAAATTGATCAAATTATTTCATAGAAATTTTAGAGCCCTCAAGTGATTTGAAGTAGTAATTGCTGAAGTTCACTTTCATGTTTAATGCTTAACCAAGAAAATGGTATCTTTTAGTAGCAAGGTAAAAAAGGGTTCAAAGATGTTGATTCAGGGAGTTGATTGTAAGGCTCATGTGTTCAAATTGGCTCTAATAGTTATAGAAGCACTTGACCCTACAGTTTTACAATCACATATTCATCCAAAGGTTCTCCTTAATCATGATTTCAGGTCATTTTATCATTGTTTAATTCAAGAATTGGGAATCCTAGAAATGAACCAGGCATTCAATGAGATGTGTGTTTATGGTATTTTGAAACTTGAACACAAGCATCTAGAGACTAAGGGTTTAATGTATATTCTACACATGCTAAGGGGTTTCCAAGGGAAATGGATTAAGCTCATCCTTAGTTAAGTCCATGACATGTATTTTTTGTTGGATTACCCTATTTTGATAACAAAGAAGATGATACATAGAATTTATGGGTTATTAGTGTTGAACAATGAAAAGACCATGCAAACCCTAGGTCATCTTGAACTGACAGATAGGACTCTTTCAAAATGGGATGTTGGAGGCATGAAGTTGCACAAAGTAACTAACATAGAAATTAAGTTTGTCATCCATGTTCTTGTGCACAAGATATACAACACAAGACATTTGAACAATGTTTTTTATGAAGTTGTTTACTTGTCTTACAAGATGGTGAAGAAAAATCTATCCTTCCACCTTGCCAAGCTATAGTTTAGCTAATTTAGTAAGAACATGGAAATAATTTGAGTCTCAAAGAATAATCCATGTAAGTTCAGTTCTTTGCTGACTTGTTTATTTTTCTATGTGCAAAAGTTTTTCCCTTCCAAATGAACTATACTATGGAGGAAGGACACACCAATATTACATTAGATAAATGAATTTATAGTAGAGATAGGACAAAAATTTTAAATTATAATGGATAACTATTTTGAGTCCCTTAAAGAGAAAATGCAATGTGACAAGGTTCATATCCAAGTATTCAGACCTAGAGTGGCATGGGTAAAACCTCTAGGATAGGAGGTCAATATTGATGGAAGTAATGACATAATTGAGGCTCTCTTAAATGAGCCTATAGTTCCCAAGGTTCCATATTTTAGAACCCATTAGGAATTAAAGGCTAGAATTGAACTTAAAATCAAGCTTCTCCAAGTAGTGAAGAGAGGAAGAAAGAAAATGAAGAGGATTCTTAAGGCCACAAGATTTTCTAATTCCCCTCTCTTGATAATGGAAGGACAACAAGATGATCTTGATGAAGAAGAAGGAGAGGAAGAAAAACCTAAAGAGGAGAAGCCTCCCAAGAAGAAAGGGAAGGCCAATTTAACCAAACTTGAAAAATCATCCCCTATCATATTCACAAGAAGAGCAATAATATCTAGGAAGAAACTAAATCTTGGAGAGGATGAAGATGAAGCTGAGTAGATAATATTTCAAAAAATCACAACTACCTTTGTAGAAAGATTGAAAAGATTAGAAGGAGGAGGAGGCATGGCATATTTCAAGTCTCTTAGGTATGACACTAGGAGCACAAAGGAGAAGAAAAAAATAGAGGATGCTCTAGTGGAAAAAATGGTAAAATGGAAGTACTCTCCTAATGAGCAAAAAGCACAAGTTCTTGATGTAATTTTGAAGCCAGTTCCACTAGTATGGAAAAATGTAGTAAATGTTACAAATAAAATCATAGAATAGACCTTGAGAAAAATCATGTCAATTCTTAGTGATAAGAAAATAAAGAAATCATTAAAGGAGAATGAAATTAAGATAACAAAAAAATTAAATGCATTACTGATCTTGTCAAAGGATATTGAGTCGATTGTAAATTCCAACACCACAACATGGAGAAACATTTATGGGTTGCATAAGCCTAGTGATCAGGTTGTGCAAATTGATGATGAAGGAGGTATTGAAAAATATTATGAAGAAATAAATGATGAATAAATTGATGACATTGAAAATATGGAAGGAGATGATACTGAAGGAGAAAATGATTAAGAAGTTACAAGATTTGATCTTCCTAAGATACAAAGTATTGAAGACTCAAATCTTGAGAAGATTTTATTAAAGGTAATGGTCTCTCTTCCTGATTCTCTGAGAAAATCCTTAGTGCAATCTAGCTTAGACAAGGCTTCTACTAAATTGGTTGAGGTAAAAACTACATTGCCAAGCACCCAACCATTCTCTAGAGAAACATTTCTAAGTACAACAAGGAGTGAAGTTTCTATCACTTCATCTTCTAGGTAGTAGGCTCCAATCCTTCTAGCATCATGCTTTACCAACCTACAACAAGATATTTCAAGCATTACTGTTGCTAGTGTTGTTACTTCTACATTTCTTGTTGTTTCTAATATTTCAGCTATTATTTATATACTGAGTATATCCACAATAAGTGCAAAGACAATTGAGGTTAAGCCTTAATTGAGAGGAGAAGTTAAGAGAAAAGGAAAAGAAATTGTTCCTTCTACTATTTTAATAGAAAGGGTTAAAGAAGAAGAAATTGATTTGGATAAGAAAATTGTTATACCAAATTGGGATACCTCTAACCTCACTCCTCAAGAAATAGATAGCCTAGGTGAGTTATTAAAAAGAGGGATAAATAGAAAAATCTTAAAGAAGAAAGGAAGATGCAAATCAAGTTTTTGAGGATATAAAAAGAATATTCATTGATGAACTAAGTATTGGGGTTGATGAAAAGAAGCTAATTTTGGATCAACTTGTTGAGTTTTTTGCAAGTATAATGAAGAACTTAATGTGAAAGAAAAGCTTCTATAGAGGGTAGAAAGAAATTTTGAAAAAAAAGTTTTGGAGCAAGTAGCACAAAAGATAGCTATTGACTAAGTAGAATTATCTACTATTCTTGCGAAACTTGAAACATCTATAAGTAATGTTGTTTCTCTATTTGTAAAGATAAGTGATGTATCTAACTTTTCTAAGGAAATAAAGGATAAACTATCCAAGATAGATGAGGACACGAAGGCAAGTGTGCAACAATTGCCACTTGATCCTAGGAGTAGATTTACACATTTTGTAAAGATTGGGTACTTGTCAGATCTTTAGGAAATATATTATGGGATGAAGCTAGGATAAGGGCCACACTTGTAGATATTCAAGGCATGATCCTTTCCAACATGGATGCAATGCAAAGACATTGGTCCGTGATAATAATATCTCCAAAGTTGATCATATGATGGTACTTTCAACACAAGTGCAGATAGCCTTGCATGCATCAAAGGTATTACAAGAAAATTGGGACAACATAGTAACAATAATTTTTAAGGTATAAAGTGATTTCTTGTCACATTTTTGTATTATCTTGTAAATATCTTTCACCTTTGGCATTTATGTCAAAAAGGGTGAGAATAAATATTATTGATAAAGAAGGATAATATTATCATACTCTAGATATATGTATGGGTGAGTTGTAATAAGGAAGGAAATACATATATAGATATAATAAAGTATGTTTACAAAATAAATTTTGAAAAATTAAAAAAAATAGAGTAAGAGGTTACTGAGCAGCAACAATAGATAGTAGTCAAAATTGAGTTGATGACCTAGATTGTGGATAGAGGGAGTTTTGACTGGTATTTTGAGCATTTAGATTTTTTGTATGATAAGATGTTTTTGTCACTAATTCCAAAGGGGGAGATTTTTGATCTTATGGTCAAATCATTTGTCTATTAGTGACTTAAAACTTATTCAGTTGGTTTCATTTCTACCAAGTGCTATAGTTTCTACCCATCTTACCATTATTCTAGTAGTGTTAACAACTATTTCAATTGTTACCAAGCTAATTAGTCAGACTATAGTTCATAATGAGCTTCATTTTATCTACCAAGCATTTGAGATAAAGTACAATCTTAACCAAGCTTTGTAGTGTCTATTGAGCTCATAGTTTTAACAAAGTGAATTTAGTGCTGACCAAGACATGCAGTGTCAACCAAACATTTTAGTATTTATCAAGTTTCTTGCTATTAACCAAGTCATTTATTGCTAAATAAGTTTCTCCTACTCAAAGTGATTAGTATGGACTAAGCTTCAATGTCAACCAAGTGTCAGAGTTTGTCGAGTGCTAATAGTGTTTTCCAAATGTCGAAACATCATTGAGTTGTCTTCAAAACTTAAGTGTTGGGAGCATGAATTATGATGATACTTCTATTGGTGAGTATTGTAGAAATATTATTAGATCATTAGCATGATTATATTTTACATTCATGACTATGTTTATTGTAGATCTAAACATAGAAATTTTCTATGGTATCTAATAGAAGAACAATGGTAAAGATAAAGTTGGTGTGGATAGATAGTTGAGTACTTTCACTAAGTGAGGTTAAAGGGAGATAATACTAAGTGTCTAGAATATGTAGCTAACCTCAAAAGCATAAGATATTAAGTTTGGAAGAAGTTATGTAAGTTTTGGTGAAGACTCTTTTGAGATAGAGTTTACAGAAGCATGTTCTTGTAAACTTGTTATATCTATTAATAGATTTGTTATTCTTAGAAGCTCAAGTTAAAGTTGTATAGAAGACATGTTGGAGATAACATGGCTAAACTCACTCATCATAACATTTCATATATGTAAAGTTATTCAAGTTAAAGGAAAATTATTTGTTGGTGTTTTAAAACATAATAGGTTTTAAATTACCTCGATGAGAATATAGTACATCTAGGGGCAACTAACTCCCATATTCAAGTTACTATTTTAGACACTGGGCCAAATATAAGATTAGACCCTTCTTCACTTAATGCTTTCCAAAACCTAGGTGGGTGGACCTCAAATTCAATCAATATGGTACCAGTGCAAAAACATACTACTAAATCTATTCAAAGAAGATCTAACCCTTATATCTCCTAATAACTCATGCAATAACATAGATCTACAGTAGAAAATTGTAAATCTAGGAAATTCATAAGTTGAGTGAGGGCATTCTATTGTAGCTCATCAACATCAAAGGGAAAAAGAATTTGATTAATAATGTTGAACTCAAAAAAACCCCTAATATGCAGTAGTATGAACAAGTGATCTTGTAACTGATTAGTGCCTTAACCATTGGGAAATTCCATGAATCAAATACATACATATGGGTACCTAAGACATATTTGTATCTTTAGATACTTGATCTATCCATTCACCTTGTAAATAGACATATGTGTTCAATCTAAATCTCATTCTTACTTGATATCCTCATCAGTAAACTTATAACCCTATTGATTTCCCTGAAGCATTTACATAACCCCTTGAGTTATAAGAAACAATGAAACAACATACATCCTTGAGGGACTGCAACTACAACCTAGGCTCTTTGTTCAAAGATCATAAAACATTGAAGCTCACTGAGAAAGGAGACAAGATTTAAAATGAAACTCAATCATCTACTATTCTTTGTATTAATTTCCTTGAAATAATACATTCATATGCATGAAATGAAAACACATAAAAACTTAATAGATTTGAACTATCTATAATTTGCACTACTATTATTCGTACAAGAGAATTATGCTGAAAGAATGGTGTCATAGTCAAGGAAACATGTCAAAAATTTGAACCAATGGTCTCAAAGTAAAAAATTGGAACCCCTAATGGTATCATAGCAATGAAACTTTTTCTTTCCAAAAATTGGAACCCATGCAATGATAAAGAATGAGAATGATATAGAGGAATGAGTTCCCAAATTTGCTTTGCATCTAACATGTGTCCACTTGAAATCCCCTCTCCTAACAATGAAAACACTCTCTCTAATCTCTCTGCAATGGGTGAATCAAATCCTTAACCATTTTGGCTTTCAAACACATAAAGTATCTCATAAACTTCATGATGAAAGAACATAATTGACTTTTGATGTTAAAATGAACTCAAGGTGATATGTGAAAATCAATTAAAATGGCCTCTAGAATGCAAGAAAATTGATTAAAGTCAATTTTCTCCACATTAAAACTTCAACAAGCCTTTACATCTGCCTCATGACAAACTTTGATGCTTCTTGACAAATTGTTCCCATTCTGCTAAGAATGCCCTGAAAATCACAAATTGGCTTATAGCATGAACCGATAAGCACTTGTACAAAAATCAACCTCAGATTTAGAAAACTTCGATCATTCTGGTTCAAACAGTATATTAAAGCACCCATTTTGGATAAAAATTGCCTCTATTATGCCTATTTGAAAATCGGGCTCCCATTCATGGTTTTGCAATTAAAAGATTAATTTGATTTTTTTATTTTAAAAACTATATCAAAACTATAGAAAGTTATAATTTTAAATCAAAATTTCAAATTTATGGAGGTCTGGAGGGTTGCATTGGAAAAACATAAAATATTAATTTTTTGACTTTTCCTCCACCTTTTCACCTAGGTCAAACTTGGTTTGACCACCTTGTGACACGTGTCAACATCTAATTCGCTCCAATCATGCATAGCTGTCAGACCCCTCCAATTGGGTGCCAAGTGTTAGCATCTAATTTGTCCTTACGTTCTACCACATCAATAGACCACCTCATCATGCCACATCATGGTCACTATGTCACTATGTTATCTATCAAGAAACTTTTCTTTGGTGACATTGCGATAGTCGTCAGATGTGCCTCATGTCACCATCTAGTTCATCTGTGTGATCAGCTTGTGATGGTACCACTTGTTCTTTTGTGATTCATCATTGGAATGCCCCATCACCACTAAGTCAGTGCTTGCTTCCCACATATCTTTCATTGGTTCACTATCAAACTACCACATCACATAGACAGGACCCATGTTCTCCTCTTGTCTCTACCAGATTTCTAAGTTTCCCAGTGGGTCGCTAGCCAGAATCTCCATTTTCCCAGGAGATTGCCATGTTGCTACTAGTGAGACCCTCCCATTTTTTAGTGGTGACATGGTGACCACCAAAAACTTGAACTTTTCCAGCATTGTTTCTAGCTTTTAGGCAAGCTTTTTTGGCACACCAACAATGCTGACATCATCCTCTTGTTTTGTGTGTTTTGTCAAAATTTGATGAATTCATCTCTAGCTAGCAGACTAGGACCCTCGCAAATGAGGCCACCTTCAAAATGGCACTTGTCTTAAGACAAAAAATGTTTTGTGTGCACAAGTATTTAAAAACTAAAAGTTCCTCCACCACAAGGCATGTGGGATAAAACATTCAAATCCCCTTTTGTCTAAAAATGTCTCCTACAACAAGGGGCTAATATTTTACATTGGGCAATTTTTTCTTGCTGGCGTACACCTTCCTCTATCATTGGTAGCTACTCCTTTATATACTGTGTGTAGGCTCTCCTTTTAACAAGGCATGGATTCTTTATTTGACTATCTTTTTTATTTCTTGTGTGAGCTTTGATGTTGGGTAGCTTCCATTGTTGACTATGGCTTTTAATCCTTGACTGGGGCTTTTAATCCTTTGCCTTGCTTCTTTTCACATCTTATTTTGCTCTAGGGTGTCCTTGTCTTCTCCTATAGCTCCCTTAGTGTGAGCTCTTTTGGTATAGCGTGGGTTGCTCTAATTTCATGGCTTTTATGATGTTTCCTCCTTTGTGCGTGGATCTTCCTATTGAACTTTTCTTTGCATTTCAATGCATGGGTGATCTTTCCCATCCATGCGTCTTTCATGCTACGACTTTTCCAAGCCATGGTCAATTTTAATGCTCTACTACCATGCATGGGATTTTCTTCCCTTTATTGGCACCTATTTCTTTTTCATGGTTGTTTTCTTGCCTTGGACTGCCCCTATGGCTACCAAGAAGTCATACAGAAACAATGGCTCTAATTTTATTCAAATAAGGTTTCCTCACTGAATGCCATCAACAATTCATATTTGAAAATTTAAAAATAAACATTGGATTTAATGAATTGAGTTTCTTTATGAATTCATGTTCATCCCAAATTCGAAAGGAAAGAGTGGATCATAATGCTCATCTCCAAAGTTCATAGGCAGCTGATCCACATTCTTAAACTAGGTCCTTGATAGTCTTCCGTGAAAACCATCGTCCCCAAATATGACATCTGTCACACCTTGCCCTTCACTTCTTGGTAGCCATGCAGCCACAAAGGCATCCATTTTATTCAAGTAAGGTTCCACCACCAAAAGCCTTCCTGATATCATTATTACAAGGCATTTAATATTCTTATTGCAAATAGTGCTTATCACCTCTATTCCATTAAGAGGGATTGTGAGGTCAAAACTATCACCCTTGTTCTTAGCATATGGATTTTCTCCAACAACAACAATGGAACAAGAGAATTATTTCACTTCAAGAAAAATTGAATCTGAATTTTCTTCATACACCACTTCAGTTGCCAGACTAATTTCCTTTTTTACTGCTTCTAGAATAGTGGTTCCTATTAAAACAAATATAAAATTTTATTTGAGAAGTGCTTTTTAATTTCAAACACTTCACCATATCATATACATCAAAAGATAATAAGTTCATATGCCACAATAAAATGTGGACTAATTGGATACATGGCATTTTCCATCATATTGACTACATCCCCTATCGTGGGATTCCACTTTTTAGTGCCATGGTCTTGGCTGGCTCTTTTATAACTCTATCCTACAAATCCATTTGAAACTCTTTCTCTATAGCCTTTTGCAATTCTGCCTGTGCAATAAAAGATCTTAAGCAATGTAACATCTTGTGTGACTATGCAGAGAAAATTGGACAAAATATGCCACTTTCACAGAAGCTAGCATGGCACAGATCATAGTCATCTTTCACAATTGATTTATATCATGGACCAATTATAGGGCACATTGTTGGACAATCCTCGACAAGCTTGATTAATGCTTTTTTTTAACAGCTTTGTCTAACTTCTATTAGTAGGGCTAAAGAAATATAGCTTTGAGCCTATCCCCAAAATATAAGATTTGCTAGGCACTCCTAAAGTTCACACTTATATGGATCCAGTCGATCTCATATTGATACTTTATAATAATAAAAAACATTATGATCATTCTTTCAATATATCTTAAAACCTTATTTGTTGTCACAAATCTAATGAATTTAGCCAGGCCCCAAAGTGGGTCTAGCTAAAAAAAAATCATTTTTGAACAACTAAATTCTCAAACTACCTTATTGAACATCCAAGGTTGATTTGATTCAAAATTGATCAATGCTTTGCTATTAAAAACTTGTTTTATCATTAATCCGCAACTTTTCGACTTTGTGCCAAAAGGTCCTTTGACTAGCCTTAAAAACTAACCAAAATGACTAATCGAGCTCTAAAAATTGGCACACTAATTCTCTGTTTTGCATACTCCTACCTTGTAAAATCTTGTCTCATGAAAAATTCAGGGTCAAAAGATATTGACCATCAAAGTTGACCTTTTCAGAATTACCTACAAGAAAACATGTCAGAAAACATAAATCGTGTTCAGATTTGGCTCTAGAAATTGGGCAAACTGACACTTAGGGAAACAAAAACTGGGGCATTGTTTCACTGTCATGAGGAAAGTATGGATCTATGATTTGGGGTCATGACTCATTACTAGGCACAAATGGAGAGTAGTCAAAGTGGGTTACTCAAATTTACTGACTGGAAACAATAACAACAAAAGAATTTTTGCAAATGGAAATGACCTGGGAAAGTGTGCTGATGGATTCGTCATGATTTGAAAATTGGCACACTTGAATTATTTTCAAAGTACAACATAATGATACAATCCATTTAATCTCACCTATCATATACTTCAAGTTATAACATCACAAACATGGGTACTGATCAGTCTCCACTTACACCAGTAACTGAACAAACAGAACAAACGGAATTTTCAAAAACTGAACAAACAGAATTTTCATGAACTAAAACTTGAAACGTAACAAGTCTATGACCTCTACAATGCAATGTAAAAGGAATTTTAGCATTTTGGTCAATTGGGTCAAAATTATAACTCATCAAACAGGGCTTCCCAGAATTATGTGCAATGTGCATCAGCATGAAAATAGTAAACTACCAACTTTGAGGGATTCAAAACCTAGTCAAACAGATTTGAAATAATTCAAAATTTGAAACATAGGCTCTCTAGTATGGAAACTAAACACTCATACAGTAGTCAGTCATGAAACATTACTAGGTTCGAGATATTTAGTTGCAAACATAGGCTCTTGTTGCTATTTGACACATGCAAAAATACAGAATTGACAAATGCTCAAAATGAAACTTCACAAACTGACTCAGAATGGTAGTTTATCATCGTGGGATGCATAGACACACTAAATGAAAGGTGTTAGAAACATTAAACACCTCTTGGGTCTCAAAAGTAAAATCGGGTACAAACTCATCAAAAAGCATTTATAGGGCTCAATTTCATTAATGGTACTCAAAATTTGGGCGTCAATTTTAAGTCCCAATAGTGGCTTTTTCTGGGGATGCATGTCCCTTGTGGGCATGGCAAGGATTCAAATCTCTGGGAGAAGTAGACCACACACCTAATAGCAAAAAGCTTCCTCTTACACAACTTTATTGAAAACTGGAAAATAACTACCACTACTATGTACAAATGATGACCCTGGGCCACCAAACTTCAACAAAAGCTTTTACCTCTATCAAAAATCTAGTTTTTCTGAACATGCATGAAGTAAGCTAGAAATAACATTCATATAAGTTTCACCAATCAGAATAGCATCATGAATTTATTCAATTGGCAAAACAAAATCATCACCATTACTTTCATAGTGCATGTAACAACTTGACATAACTTCAACCTTTTGCTCACTATGAAAGAGAACATCTGCATGCTCATGAACATAAAAATTAAACTAAAACTAATCCTTATAATCTGATTCATGAACATCATCAAATGGAAATACAAAGGCCTTATACTCAACTTCATCAAATTAGTCATATGTGTCGCTCATAACTTGACTTTGCATCTCCTCACATGTTGTCAGTTCATACATAACATTATTATCAAAATCTGAAATAATTCACAATCACCTGATGTATCTTCACAATCAAAATGCTGATTAGTTTTTACCTTGTATGAATCATCATAAAAATTACTATGTAGTATTAGATCCTCTTCAAAGATAACTCCATCAAACACCTCATCTTCAAGCTCATAAAATGCAACATCATTTGAAAATTCAATATCACAAATGGAAGAACAATATTCTAATTCATTATAGTAGTATGACAGTGTATCACCATTTGCATTTAGCCCCACTAAACCTAAAACTTCCATGTTATCTTAAAACAATGGATTGATAACTCCATCCAGGGATCCTCTTTGAACATTTGGACAAAATATGGGTTGTTCATCATCACAACCTTCATCATATAAAGCATTAGTATACACTTTGAATTTGCTACCCATTTCATCCTCATGGAGATTTTCAGCACATGAAGAAAGTTCAGAACTATATGATGAATCACTTTCTATTTCTTCTACCAAACATATAGTGTCCACAATTACATTTTCTTTATTATCTTGTTTAGGATAACCATTATGGATAGAGCGTGATTCATTCCTAAACCCCTTACCACATGTTGGAAATTCACTATCCAATGTAGGAACACTTGACAAACCTTCATTGAAATCTTCATATTCAAATTCATTAATATTCACAAGATTCACCATTTCTTTATCTTCATACCTTGTGGGAAAATCACTCTCAAATTCTTCATTGGATAACTGATTTGTATAATGCAAAAAATGAGATGCACTTTCCTTTTCAAATTCAAAAAAAGCATTCATACTTTCACCTTCAAATGAATGTTCACTACCATCATTGCTTTCTTCTTCCCAATTTGCATTAGACTCATATGAAGATGAACATGTAGTATCATTTTTCTCACTTTGATTCGAGTAACCACTCTCATCATCTACTTCATATGATGCTTCTTCATAATACATCAGATCAACAACTTCACCTTCATCATTTGAAAGATGACTTTTAGCTTCTTCATACTCATATTGAGATGCATATTTTTCAACTTCAACCTTTATAACATTCTAAACATAATGCAATCTCTCAATAAGAGAATTCACTTCTTGCATATCTAACTGGTTAAGTGAATCCATCTTATTATCCACTACTAAAACATTACAAACATGTGTGCTCTGTTCTTCCTACTATGACTAAGATAAATGTGACTTACACTCTTTATCTTGTGTTGTCTCTCCATGGCATATCAGATTAGCAATATCAAATTCATGACTAGAGACATAACTTTCTACCTAGTCATTTGCACAAAACCAAGATCTAGGTGCAACAACTTCATTAGCAACAACATCATGTACATAATCAACATTACAAGAACTCATTTCTATAGCTAATTCTTGATCTAAAATATCATTACATTGCTCATTTCTACCAACATTTGATATACATCTTACTGTTGTAACATTTGAAATATGTGTAACTTCATTTGTAACTAAAGTAACCTTCCTTATACACATAGTCTAATCAAAAAATTCCACTTGATTAAAACTTACAACAGGGGTATTCATAAGCTGATTTGAAATTGAAGCATCAATACCACATTCATCCTTTCTTTCAAATACATTATACCAAGACACATGTTTAGAAAAATGACTTCTAGTCAAGCCATATTTCAAATTATTTTCAATATCACTAGTGTTCATAAAAGCATGATATAATGTCTATGGTTCTTTATCCCTTAGTAGATAGTTCATTTTCTTGTCAAATGCATCAAAGTAAATAGATAAACACATTTGATCATCAAGTCTATAACTCTCATGGATCTCAATCAAAACTTTTGCAAATCTGATATTGAATTGAGGAACAAGTTCACCATCCTCAATGTGAATCCTTAAAAAATTATTATAAGAATCAAATATGCTTACCCTTTCTCCAAATTGCTCCATGAAGGCAGAATGCAACTCAGATGAAATAGAACATGTTGGTAGAAAAGAAAACCAATCTCCAGCATCACATTCCAAAGTCTGAAGAAATAACTTCATATGCATGTCCTAATGAGAAATCTCATAGTCACCCATCAAATCACTAAATAACTCAACATGATGACTAGTTGAAACAAGATGGTTCCCACTAAACTTAGCCAATTTATTTCTAACATCATTAGGAATGACATTTGGGAAACCATGAATGCCAATGAAAGTTAATGGCATATACCACTGGGTAGAAATAGATCTATAAATTTCATTGATAGGTTGCATACTAGATTAAAGGAAACTTGACATTCTTCAAATATTTGAAACTCATTCATCAACAATAATTCTCAGATTTGCAACTTACAGTAAATCTACACAACTCTCTACCAAATGAACATTTCAAATACACTTCACAACTTTATTTGACAAGCTGAAACTTAATCTAATGAAGTGTATGAAACTTATCAAACTATTCTCCCCCTCTTAGTGCTGAAACTCACTTGATCGAGAATACACTTGTCATAATCAATTTTCATGAAAAGAAAATACATGAAAATGAGAATACTTCAAGATTCGGATGGCTAAAAGTTCTTTGCCTACCATTTACAATAGCAGAACCAAAATCTTATCAAATCCTTACCAAACCTTTTGAATCAACACACCACAAATCTTGCAACCATTTAAATGTTTCAACCTATTTAGATTTGTTCTTCTCCTGTAGGAACTAATCAAAATTCATGTATAATACTGCACAGGTATAGAGATTAACTTTGAGTCACCACTCACATTAAGTGAGACATGAATTGAATTAGATTTGAACAGAACTATAAACTGATTTGAAACAACCACAGATAGAAGTAACCCTCTTCAAAGTTATCTTGAATTTGAAACCTCTATAAAGCTTAAACATAACTCTTCAACACCATTAGATCCAAACTACACTTCTCTTTTCAAACAACAATTTCAACAAAAAATTCAGATCTACCCAACAATGTGTTGAAAGCCCTCAACAAAATACACATATAATTAAATGCCACTAGTTGTAGAGATAGAGTCGCCACTCACAATTGTGAGAAAAGATTTTGAGACACAAATTATTACTGATCTAATTTTGAACCAGACTTTCAGCATGAAATAAACTTCTACAACCTCAACCATTTTTAAAAGAGAACAAGATACTAATCAATCCTTTGACTCTGAAACTTAATAACAACAATTCACACCGAACTAAACTAATTGAGAATTTACTCATTCCTCAACACAATTTACATCCAATTTAAGAACTACTACTACAAATGAATAAATCTCATTGGGGAACAAATCCTTGCATACAAAATTGAATATGCATAATATATCAAAGATTTCTAGCTCCTTATCAACGAATTCCTTCATACACTCCCTAGCAGAGTCACCATTTTGTTGGTGACTTAGATGGGCAAAACCATACTAAAAAATAGGACTAAAGTTTTCAATTCACACTAGAGGTTCTTTTCCTTTTAACAAGATGTATTGCCATCTTATCTCCCCAATAGAGTCGCCATTTTGTTGGTGTTTTAAAACATTATATGTTTTAAATTACCTCAATGAGAATATGGTACATCTAAGGATAGCTAACTCCCATCTTCAGCATACTATTTTAGACCCTTCTTCAATTTAGGCTCTGCAAAACCTAGGTGGGTGGACCCCAAATTCAATCAATATGGTACTAGTGCAAAAACATACTACTAAATCTATTCAAAGTAGATCTAACCCTTATATGTCCTAATAAATCATGTAATAATATAGATTTATAGTACCAAATTGCAAATCTAGGAAATTCATAAGCTGAGTGAGGGCATTCGATTGTAGCTCTTCAACATGAAACAGGACAAGCATTTGATTAATAATGTTGAATTCAATAAAACCCCTAATATGCAGTAGTATGAACAAGTGATCCTATAACTAATTAGTGCCTTAACCATCGGGCAATTCCATGAATCAAATACATACATACGGGTACTTAAGACATATTCATATCTTTAGATACTTGATCCATCCATTCACCTTGTAAATAGACATCTATGTTCAATCTATATCTCATTCATACCTAATATCCTAATCAATAAACTTGCAACCCTGTTGATTTCCTTGAAGCATTTACATAACCCCTTGAGTTATAAGCAACAATGAAACAACATATAGCCTTGAGGGACTACAACTACAACCTAGGCTCTTTGTTCAAAGATCATAAAACATCGAAGCTCACTAAGAAAGGAGACAAGATTTAAAATGAAACTCAATCATATGTTGTTCTTCATATTAATTTCCTTGAAATAATACATTCATATGCATGAAATGAAAACATAGAAAAACCTAATAGATCTAAACTATCTATAATCTGCACTACTATTGTTCATACAAGAGAATTGTACTAAAAGAATGGTGTCATAGTCAAGGAAACATGTCAAAAATTGGAACCAATGGTCTCATAGTGAAAAACTGGAACCCCTAATCGTATCACAACAATGAAATTTTTTCTTTCCAAAAACTAGAACCCATGCAATGAGAAAGAAGGAGAATGATATAGAGGAAGGAATTCACGGATTTGCTCTGCATTTGACATGTGTCCACTTGAAATCCCCTCTCCTAACAATGAAAAGACTCTCTCTAATCTCTCTCTATAATGGGTGAATCAAATCCTTAACCATTTTTTCTTTCAAAAGCATAAATTATCTCATAAACTTGATGATGAAAGAACATAACTAATTTTTGATGTTAAAATGAACTCAAGGTAAAAAGTGAAAATCAGTTAAAATGGGCTCTAGAATGCAAGAAAACTGATCAAAGTCAATTTTCTCCACATTCAGATTTCAACAAGCCTTTACATCTACCTCATGACCAAATTTGATGCTCCTTGATGAATTTTTCCCATACTATTGAGAATGCCCTAAAAATCACAAATTGGCTTATAGTGCGAACTGGTGAGCACCTGTGCAAAAACTGACCCGAGATTTAGAAATTTTAGATTGTTCCAGCTCCAATAGTATATTGGAGTGCCCATTTTAGATAAAAATTACCTCTATTATGCCCATTTGAAAATTGGGCTCCCACTCATGGCTTTGCAATTAAAAGATTAATTTAAATTTTTTTTTAAAAAAACCTATAGTCAGAACTATAGAAAGTTATAATTTTAAATCAAATTTCCAAATTTATGAAGGTCTAGAGCTTTGCACTAGAAAAACATAAAATATTAATTTTTTGACTTTTACTTGACCTTTTCACTTGGATCAAACTTGGTTTGACCACCTCGTGACACATGTCAACATGTGATTTGCTCCTTTCATGCACAACTATCAGACCCCTCCAACTGGATATCACATGTTAGCATCTAATTCGTCCTTACATTCTACCACATTAGTACTCCACCTCATCATGCCATGTCATGGTCACTGTCACTATGTTATCTGTCAAGTAACTTTTCTTTGGCGACATCATGACAACCATCAGGTGTGCCATGTGTCACCATCTGGTTCATCTATGTAATCTGCTTGCCATGGTGCCACTTGTCCTTCTATAATTCATCATCAGTCTACCCCATCACCCCTGTCTCACTACCTACTTGCCACATGTCACTCATTGGTCCGTTGTTAAACTGCCACATCACACAGATAGGACCCACATTCTCCTTTCATCTCTGCCAGATTTTTTAGTTTCCCAGTAGGTCGCTAGCAAAAATCTCCATTTTCCTGGGAGGTCACCATGTTGCTCTAAGTGAGACCCTCTCATTTTTTAGTGGCAACATGGTGACCACCAAAATCTTGAACTTTGTTGGCATCGTTTCAAACTTTTTAGTGAGCTTTTTCGGCACATCAACAATCTTGACATCATCCTCTACTTTCTGGTGAGCTTTTCTGGCACACCAAAAATGCTAATGTCATCCTCTTGTTTTGTGCATTCTATCAAAATTTGATGAAGTCACCTCTACCTGGAAAACTGGGACCCTCACACATGAGCCCACCTTTAGAATGGCACTTGTCTTAAGACAACAAACATTTTTTGTGCACAAGTATTTAAAAACTAAAAGTTCCTCCAGTACAAGGCACATGGGATAAAAAAATTCAAATGCCCTTCTACCTATGAATGTCTCCTACAATGAGGGGCTAATATTTTACATTGGGTAGTTTTTTCTTGCTGGCGTAGGTCTTCCTTTATCATTGGCAGCTACTCCTTTGTATACTACATGTAGGCTCTCCTTTTATAAAGGCATGGATTCTTTATTTGACGATCTTTTTTATTTCTTGCATGACCTTTGATGTTGGATGGCTTCCATTCTTGACTGCAACTTTTAATCCTTGACTATGGCTTTTAATCCTTTGCCTTGCTTCCTTTCACATCTTATTCTACTCCAGGGCATCCTTGTTTTCTCTTGTAGCTCCCTTAGTGTGAGCTCTTTTGGTATGGCATGGTCTGCTTTAATTTCATGGCTTTTATGATGTTTATCTCCTTTGAGCATGGATCTTCGTATTAAACTTTTCTTTTCATTTTAATGCATGGGTACTCTTTCCCATGTGTGGGTCTTTCATGCTACAACTTTTCCAAGCCATGGTCAGTTTTCATGCTTTGTTGCCATGCATGGAATTTTCTTTCATTTATTGGCACCTATTTCTTTTTCATGGTTGTTTTCTTGCCTTGGACTACCCCTGTGGCTACCAAGAAGTCATGTAGCAACAATGGCTCTAATTTTATTCAAATAAGGTTTCCTCACCAAATGCCTTCAACAATTTGTATTTGAAAATTTAAAAATAAACATTGGATTTAATGAATTCAGTTTCTCTATGAATTCATGTTCATCGCAAATCTAAAAGGAAAGAGTGGCTCATAATGCTCATCTCCAAAGTTCATAGGCAATTGATCCACATTATTAAACTAGGTCCTCAACAATCTTCCATGAAATCATATTCCCCAACTATGACATCTGTCATACCTTGCCCTTCACTTCTAGGTAGCCATGTAGCCACAAAGGCATCCATTTTATTCAAGTAAGATTCCACCACCAAAGGCCTTCTTGATATCATTATTACAAGGCATTTGATATTCTTATTGCATATAGTTCTTATCACCTCTATTCCATTAAGAGGGATTGTGAGGTCAAAACTATCACCCCTGTTCTCAGCATATGGAGTTTCTCCAACAATAACAATGGAATAAGAGAATTCTTTCCCTTCAAGGAAATGCAATCCATTTTTTCTTCATACATTGCTTCAGTTGCTGGACTAATTTCCTTTTGTACTACTACCAAATTAGTGGTTCCTATTAAAAAAAATGTAAAATTTTATTTGAGAAGTGATTTTTAATTCAAAACATTTCATCATATCATATACATCAAAAGATAATAATTTCATATGCCACAATAAAATGTGGCCGGATTGGATGCATGGCATTTTCCTTCACATTGACTGCCTCCCCTGTCATGGGATTCCACTTTTTAGTGTTGTGGTCTTTGCTAGTTCTTTTATAACTCTATCCTACAAAGCCATTTTAAACCCTTTCTCTACATCCTTTCACAATTCTACCCATGCAATAAAAGATCTTAAGCAACGTAACACCTTGTGTGACTATGCTGAGAAAATTAGACAAAATATGTCACTTTCACAGAAGCCAAAATGGCATAGATCATAGTCATCTTTCACAATTGATTTGTGTCATGGTCCAATTATAGGGTGCATCGCTACATAGTCCTCAACAAGCTTGATTAATGCTTTTTTTTTAATAGCTTTGTGTAACTTCTATTAGTAGGGCTAAAGAAATATAGCTTTGAGCCTCTCCCCAGTATACAAGATGTACTAGGCACTCCTAAAGTTTGCACTTATATGGATCCACTCACTCTCACATTGAGACTTTATAATAATCAAAAACATTATGATCATTCTTTCAATATATTTTAAAACTTTATTTGTTGTCATAGATCTAATGAATTTAGTTGGCCCCGAAGTGGGTCTGAGTAAAAAAAAAATTCATTTTCAAACAATTGAATTCTCAAACTACCTTACTGAACATCCAACATTGATTTGATTCAAAATTGATCAATGCTCTGCTCTTAAAAACAAATTTTATCATTAATCTGCAACTTGTCAACTTTGTGCCAAAAGGTCCTTTGACTAGCTACAAAAATTGAGTAGTACAGTTGATCGGGCTTTAAAAATAGGTACACTAATTCTCTATTCTACATACTCCTACCCCATCAAATCTCGTCTCACGAATAATTTAGGGCCAAAAGATATTGACCATCAAAGTTGACCTTTTCAGAATTGCCTAAAAGAAAACATGTTAGAAACCATAAATCACATTCGGATTTGGCTCTAAAAACTAGGCAAACTGACACTTGGGAAATGAAAATTGGGCATTGGTTTAATCTCATGAGGAAATTATGGATTTTTGATTTGGGCTCATGATGAATAACTAGGCACAAATGGAAAGCAATGAAAGTGGGCTACTCAAATTTGTTGACTGGAAACAATGACAGAAAAGCAATTTTTGCAAATGCAAATGACTTCAGCAAGTGTACAGATGGATTCGTCATGATTTGAAAATTGGCACACTTGAAGTATTTTTGGAGTATAAAACACTAGTAAAATCCATTAGATCTCACCTATCATAAATTTCAATTTATAACATCACAAACAAGGGTACTAATCAATCTGCACTTACACCAGTAAAATGTTAGAAATTGTGTTTGGAATCACATTCAAAAACTAATCAAACATATTTGTCATGAGGTGAAACTTGAAACATAAGAATTATTTGATATCTAGAATGCAACACAAAGGGAATTTTATCATTTTGGTCAACTGGGTCAAAATTATAACTCATCAAATAGGGCTTCCCAAAATTATGTGCAATGTGCATCAACATAAAAACAATAAACTACCAACTTTGAGGGATTCAAAACCTAGTCAAACAGATTCAAAATGATTCAAAAATTCAAACATAGGCTCTCTGGTATGGAAAATAAACACTCCCAAAGATGTGATTCATGAAGCATTACTGGGTGTGAGATATTTAGTTGCAAACATAGGCTCTTGTCACTGGTTGACATGAGCAAAAATGCAGAATTGACAAATGCTCAAAACGAGACTTCACAAAATGACTTGGAATGGCAGTTTATCATCATGGGGTTCAGAGACACACTAAATGAAAGGTGTTAGAAACATTAAACACCTCTTGGGGCTCAAAAGTACAACCGAGTACAAACTGATCAAAAAACATTTATAGGGCTTAATTTCATCAATGGTACTCAAAATTCAAGCTTCAATTTTGAGTCCCAACATGATTATTGTTATGGCTAAGTGTAACATGTCCTTATTCAGGTCGTGTAATAATTAATTGTGAAGGTGTAATAGCTAATTCAGGGAATTGTTTTATGGATTCAATATAAAGGAAGGACATTTTTCTTTGTTATGAATTATTGAAAATGGATGCTTGAATTATTACAAGAATCATGACAAGTGAAATGTGAAGACAAGCAAAGAATAATGAAGTTGTAGAGAACTTCATTATTAAGGTTTTATTTTCAAATCCAAAGTTTGATATTTGGATCTAAGGTTTGTGACCTGGTCTACAAGGTCTACTAATGATTGGTCTAATTGACAAGATAGAGGAAAGAAGTCAAAGAAGAGTATAGATAACTATTCTATAAGGAATAGTTGCAAGATTAGATGGACAACAAGTTTAGTGGTCTTGCCCCAAATTTTTTTTGGATAGTGGCTCCTTCTGCCTTCTACAACTCCTAACAGGGATACAAAGTCTCCTAACAAGGACTCAGATGTACTAAATCTTGTAATAGACTCCTAACAAGGGCCATCCTCTAACGAGAATATTTTATAATAGTACAACATCTTATAGGCATCATTCCTACCAAGGTTTTCCCTTTGATCAAGGGTTTCCCAAGTTAACAAAGTTGGTGTAATTGTGTATGTGCATCTTAGTATGGTTGTTGTTTACTTTGATTGAATGGTTAAGATTATTTAAGTTTGATAAATGTTCTAACTAGATAACTAATTCACACCCCCTGCCCTCTCATTTATATTAGTAGACTATTGTTTCTTAAAATTTGTATCAAAGTTTTAGGTACTTGAAGATAAAGTTTAACAACATGGGAGCTTAATGGAAAACATATTTTGAAAGGATAGTTTGAAGTTTGATGGAATAAATTATGATAGCTAGAAGGAAAAGATGAAGACACATCTATTGTGTATGGGTCTAGGATATTGGATCTTGACAAAATTAGAAAAGACAATTATTGCTAAAAGTTCACTAGATACTTGTACGGATGATGAGAGAGAACATTGCATGTATGGCATGAGACCTAGAGAAGCACTATTGTTTGCACTTCCTAAAATTGAGTACAATTAGATAAAATCACTGGATACTTCTCATAAGATTTGGAAAGCTTTGGAAAATATTTTTGAAGGTTATGAACATTCTAAAAAATTGAGGCTACAAAGTTGGATTTATGTGTTTCAATATGCTAAAATGATGGAAGATGAATCTACAAGAACATATGTAGGTAGGATATTATAAATTACTATTGGTATCAAATTTCAAGGAGAAACCAAGGAAGATGATGAGGTGATCTAGAAGATATTCAAGAGCTTAATACCACCATTTAAGCAAGGAGTTCAAATGATATAGTTGTTGATCTCTTTTACCAAACATTTTACAAAGGAAACATTACTTTGGAGACTTGAAATAGTTCAGAATGAGCTTAGATAGTCTAAATAATCGACCAGAACAGAAATAGATTTCAATGCCCTAAATATTTGACCTAGTTTATCAAGAAGCATAAGTGCTAGAGGAGACTTTGCTAGCAGTAGTAGATCTAATGAGAACAAAAAAATAGAAGGAATAACCCTTCTGGTAAGAAGAGAAAATGATGGTAAGAAAAATTTAAAATGTTGGACATGTAATGAGTTTTGTCATTATGCATCTAGGTGTCCTAAAAGAGAGAAAAAAGTATAAAAGAAAATTAAAAACTAGAAGAGACAGAGAATATTTATATGCAAATGAAGAAGATGATTCTAATGAACAAGTAGTAAGTGCTAGTGATAATGAAATAGGATTTGTAGCTATTAAAGAGGAAAGTTCAGAGAAAATGGCTTTGGTATTATAGGTTGAAAAGAAATTTGATTAGATAATTGATAGTGGTTGTTCACATCATATGAATGGTGATATGAACAAGTTTTTTGACTTCAAAAGTCAATGGAGGCATTATCAAAGTTGGAAATAATGTAGCATGCTAGGTTAATGGTATTGGACACGTTAGTTTGTGGTGACTGATCAAGAAAGTACTGTCATGCCCAAAAATTATGGCCAAAAAAACACACCAATTTTTTTTTTTTTTTTTTTTTTTTTTTTTTAAAATTTAAATGTATTTATTTAAACTTAAGTGCACTAAGTTGATACAGTAAGTTCACATGAACAAGGATGCCAAGAAGGCGGTTACACGAACTCTTAACAATCAATCGATTCAGTTAACAGCTACTCTTATTTAATTAGAAGACCCAATTAATTAATAGATTTAATAAATCCCTTTAAAAGATTTACACTCTAAGAACATTAGTAAATTCCTTAAACACAATTTATTTCAATTTTGCATATGAATTTGTCGTCAACTTCGACAAGGAGTAAAACTAAAATTACCATTCATTTTATGAGCTAATCTGGATTGCATGTCCCTACAATTGACATAGGTCAAATTTTAAACTATGTAATTCTAATGTTTAAGACATATAAATTTAAGCTACATTTTACTAACCCCGAAAATAAACTTCTCATCAAGAATTGCTAATCAAATAATTAAACTTAATTACATTAAATAATAACTATATTTGCATTCACTTAAGTTAATAATTAGCGTTACAAATTAACAATAAACAGATAAAATTATTTTAGAAAGATTCTTTAATTAATAATATTCATTAATAATTAAATTCGTTAAGTCAGTATTATTAAATTTATAAATAATAATGAGTAGTTCATGAACTTCATTAATACACATTATAAATTAAACTAATAATCAAATAAAATAAAATAAAAACTACTAACAACTATTTTTAACTAACTATATTAAACGGATTTTAATTCTAACAAAAAAAAAAAAAATTTAAAAAAAAATTAAAACGTGCGGCCCCACGCATTTATATGCGTGGGGGATCCCACGCAATATATGCGTGGGCCTCACGCATACACATGCGTGGGCCTCACGCATACACATGCATGGGGATCCCACGCATTTAAATGCGTGGTCCTCACGCATGGGTATGCGTGGGGTCTTCCACGCGTACGAGAACTGGGCTGCCGGGTACGAGCCGCAGGCTCTGCCCGAAATTCGAATTTTTTTTGTTTTTGTTTTTTTTTTTTTTTTTTTTTTTTTTTTTTTTTTTTTTTTTTAAACTGTGGGGTTGCATTTAATAAGGTAGGTCACCCACCCTTTGAATACTCATAACAAGAGGGTGGTTTTCTATATTTTATTGACTGTAATAGATGGGTCTCTTTTTTTTTTTTTGCCCATACATTTTCCAGCAAGTTTGAGCACCTACAGGCCTCTATTTTTTTTTTGGAGTTTAAGTCTTTATCAAATTTCTCCATTGATCTTGAGACATGGGTGTCAATAGATTGGTGAATCTATACATTGCATATTACATCATGAGCACAACCATACATTAATCAAATGATTTTCTTATAACAATTTTTATATACTTACTTTAGTTTCTCTTCCTTTGTGGTTGGATCAATACAATTCTCAATTTTATTTTTTTTACATACAAATGCAACAACTGTATATGAATTCAAGTTTATACCTAATGCAACAAATTACTCTATGAGAATGGAAAATAGAAAGATCACAAAGGATGTTTAAATTCTCTATAGATTCATATGCATATATTTTCTCCATACCATTCTAATGTCTATTTGAACTCAGCCTTTCCTAACATAATTCCTGCATATACAAGATTAACATTCAACATTCTCAATCCATCATACAAGATATAAGATGACTCAATACATCTTTCCTTTCTTCCTTCAATACATCCCAAGGCTTGAGAGTAAATAATATAGTCTCACACAACCAACAATTCTCCCTTACATATCCATTTTTTTTTTTTTTATACATCCATCACAATAATATGCATGAACAAAAAGGTGGTTGAATTGGCTATAACAAGTTTCACACAATGAGAAGACCATTTAACATACATTACGCAAATTTTCCAAAGAAACATGGGAGCAATGCAAGGAAATTCTCATAATCTCTTTTTTTTTTGTATTATTCATCCTGGTTCAAAGGCTCCACTCGGGAAAGAACCAGTAAGAAAACCCGGGGTCATTGCCCAATACTTCCAAGTTTCCAATCCATTTTACATCATTTTACAACTCACATAAATCTCTACAAACTTCCAACATGTGCTATCTTCCAAATAACTTCAAAATTACAATAAAGGATAATGGGGAAGACAAAACTAAAACAAGGTGGATAATCACAACAACATCAAATCAAACATACACTCCAAACCCGGTTTGCACAATAGATCTATACATGGAATCAAAACAAGGGGGGAGGTGGATTTTCCCAATGGGAGAAGTCAATCACCATTCCATTACATGGCCCTTTCGGGGCTTGAATTTTAAGAATTTTCATTCTATTATAAGGCCCTTTCGGGGCTCCAATCACAAGGATACTCATTTGCTCTTCATACACATGATTTCACAACCTCAATAAGGAAGGTGATGACAAGTAGGGGCCCATACACCCTACCCTTTTTCCCTCCTCTCACCATGAAAGGAGACTCTCACCAATGAGGTCCAACTAAAGCCCTACCCCCATACATGGCCACTTCTTCCCTATCCAAGGGTGAGTGATGCCATCACAATCCCCATGAAAACTCAAAGAACAAGGTCTCAACAAAGCAAGAAATGAAATCCAAAACAAGGTAAAATTCCCTCCAATATCCTCCCAATACACACAACATAAAAAGACAAGAACCTTCACAATACTATAAACAAGATTCACACATGATCAACAAAAAGGAAGGCTAAGCCCATGAGAGAGAAATTCCTACCTCCACAAGTGTTATGGCAACAATGGAAGTTTTTGAGAAGAGCTTCTTTCCTTTCTCCTTCCTTCAATCTTCAAGCTTGCTCTCTAAAACTAGAGATTGGGTAACCCCCTTCACTACTTCCCAAGTGCCTCTAAATAAGAATCTACTTAACTAGGCTTAGGGTAAACCCCTTGGTGGAGTCAAGGTCACCAACCTATGAAGTGACAACCAATTTTCGAATTCAAGCAAAGATGGAGTGTTTGAGTGACCATAAAGGTCACCCAAGGAGACTTGGGGAGTGGAAAACACTCCCAACCCAAACCCTTACCCTTAGGGTAATTAATTTTGAAGTTTTAAGACTTAAGGATTTAATATGGACAATAAAACTAGGGAAAACAAACTACCAAAAAAAACATACACCTTAAAGATGGACTAGGTAAAAAAAAGAATATAGCAGAAAATAAACATGGGGTCCAGCTTTTGTCTTCCCATTGGATTTCCTGGCTAAATTTCCTGCACACTCATTGCACACGTCAGTAATTCGAGAAGCACATGTACATATATATATAAAAATACGCTTCAACAATTTTCATGAAATTTAAAACATCCATTCTTCTATGACCTATTCATTCATCTCATTCTACTCATTAAAATTAGAGATTCAAAGTGTTAGTTTGCATTCATTCATTTTTTTTTTTTACAGCATATACGTTATAAAACATTAAACTACAGAAATCAAATATCTGAAATAAAGCATCATACATCATAATCAGCAAAATAATGTTCAGTGCCACAAATAATGCTCTGACATATCGAGCCATAAAAAAAATATAGAGTATCATCGAGGCTAGGATGGGTCGAGGCGGGGCCTCACAAGTACTATACATACTTCAAATATTTTTGGGCCATGGCCAATGTGTGGTTGATGTTGTGGCCAACATATGTCCGACATATTGTAACCCTAAAGTGGCATAAAATTACTTGTATAAAAGGGCTTAGGGTTAGGTATTGTTTATTAAGTTGTGATGCAAAATTGGTTCTCGCAAAATTGGTTCTTGCAGTAGTATTGAGCTGTAAGGGCTTATGGATTGAAATCAGGATGTAATCATTGGATTGTAATAATATTAGACTTGCTATTTGGTGGATATAGCTGTGGGATTGGGTGAACCATGTTAAATCTTGGTGCCTTGTGTTCTTTTCTATGTGATCTATTCTTTTTTTGTTTTTAGCTATATTTGCATGTAATTTTTAGTTCTGTCGGTGTTTTAATCCTAACAAGCAGTATTAGAGTGAAGTTTTTTTTTAGTTATCCTCCATAGGAAATTCTCACAATTGAGTGGGAGCAATGGTAGATGAGGGTAAGTTGAGGGTTGAAAGGTTTAATGGGTAGAACTTGTAGTTATGGAAGATGCAAATGGAATACTATCTTTATCAGAGGGATTTAAAGAAGTTGTTGGAAGGTAAAGCCAAGAATTAGGGATCTATGTCAAATGATGAATGAGATCTTTTAGATAAAAAGGCACTTGGAAGTATTTGATTATGTTGGACACCATCGATGGCATTAAATATTACAAAAGCAAAGACAATAGAAGAGTTGATGAAAATCCTAGTGACACTATACAAAAAGCCCTCTGCTTCAAACAAGGTATTTCTCATGAAGCATTTATTTAATATGAAAATGGAAAAAGGTGGATCTATTAAAAATCATTTAAATGAGTTTAATACTATTACTAGTTAGTTATGTTCTATGGGTATCAATTTTGATGAAGAAATTAGGGCTCTCTTGATTTTGTGTTCTCTGCCTAAAAGCTAGAATGGCTTGGTAATGGTTGTGAGTAATTCTATTCTTGGATCTAGTACCCTAAAATGTGAAGATGTGATTGATGTTTTTTTGAGTGAGAGAAATTGTAGGAAAATTTCAAGTGGATCTACATCAAGAAGTGCTTTGAATGCACAAAGTAGGGGTAGAACAACTAAGAGAGGAAGTAATTTTGGAAATTGTGTGAAATGAAGAGGAAAGTCAAAGGGGAGGAGGTCTCAATCGAGAGCACCAAATGACTATTGGTACTATGGGAAACTAGGTCATAAAAAGAAAGATTGTTGGAATCAAAATAAAAATGGAGCTAAATCAAATGGAGACGAGGAAGTAAATGTGGTAAGTGACAAATCTGAAGAGGATGCTTTGCTTCCATCTTTAGAAAGTGTTAATGATTCCTAGGTTTTAGATTCTGGTGCTTCATTTCATGCTACAACTCATAGATGCTATTTCATTAATTATTTCCAAGGGAATTTTAGGTTTGTTTATTTGGGGGATAATGAACCCTATCAGATTATTGGAAAGGGAAAAATTAAAATTAAGTTGCAGAATGGGAATCATTGGCTAGTACATGAGGTACGACATGTTCCAAGGCTATGTAGTAATTTAATTTCAGTAGGGCAACTCGGTGATGAGGGTTGTGTAGTTACTTTTAATGTTAAAAATTGAAAGGTTTCAAAAGGTTCCCTTGTAGTAGAAAATGTTGTAAAAGTAGGTACCTAATATCTTTATATAGGTCATATTGTTCATTCTACTTTAGTTGTTTCAGAGAAAAAGGAATGTTCAGGAACAATTGCTATAGTTGAGCAGGGATAACAAATAGCTACTGTAGATTCTGATAAAGTGTTGTGGCACAACAAACTTGGGCACATGAGTGAGAAAGGTATGATAGTACTTCATTCAAAGAAAGTTTTACCAGGTCTAAAATGTGTTAATATGGATTTTTATGAAAGTTGTGTGTATGGAAAACAAAAGAGAGTGAGTTTTGTGAAGACTAGGAAGGAAAACAAAAAATGAGAAATTAGAGCTTGTGCATACCAATGTATGGGGACAAGCTTAGGTATCTTCCCTTGGTGGCTGTCATTATTATGTTACATTTATTGATGATGCAACTAGAAAGGTATGGGTTTATTTCCTTACACAAAAATTTGATGTATTTCAAACTTTTAAGAATTGGAAATGCTTCATTGAAAATAAGACTGGTAAGAAATTAAAATGTCTTAGATCTAATAATGGTCATGAGTATTGCAATTGTGAATTTGAAGATTATTGCTCCACTAATGGTATTCATAGATAGAAAATTGTTCCAAGGACTCCACAGGAAAATGGAGTGGCTGAACACATGAATAGGACTATAATGGAGCACGTAAGGAGCATGATGTTGCATGTTGGGTTTCCCTTACACATGTGAGAAAAGGTTGTCAATACTACTATATATTTGATTAATAGAGGTCCCTCTACTCCATTGGGCTATTGTATTCTAGAGGAAGCATGGACTGGAAAGAAGCCGAGTTATTCTTTTCTCAAAACCTTCAACTGTGAAGCATTTTCTCACATAGATTCTAAAAATAGAACCAAGCTAGAAGCTAAGTTAAAGAAATGTGTATTTGTTGGATCTGGCATTAATGAATTTGGTTATAGGCTTTGGGATTTTGAAAATCATTAAATTTTAAGAAGTAGGGATGTCATATTCAATGAGAAAGTGTTGTACAATGATCTATTGCAGCAACATGAGAAGAAAGAAGATGATTATGTAGTGTAGGATGATACTCCAAAAGTTGATGTTCCAGCCATTCCTCATGATGTGCAACAACTACAACAAAAAATACCACACACACTAGTGAATGTTAGATGGTCAACAAGGCACATTAGACCTCCAAAAATATTCTCTCTCTCTCTCTCTCTCTCTCTCTCTTTGTATTCTATTTTACTTACTGATGCTAGTGAACCTAAAAGGTATGATGAAGCTATGTAGGTGGATACTAAGATTTAGTGGGAGTCTATAGTAAAACATGAAATTGGCTCTTTGCTAAAGAATAAGACATGGGATTTGTGTAAGTTGGCTATAGGTAAAAGACCTTTACAGAGTAAGTGGGTTTACAGGTTAAAAGAATAGGAAGGAGGTAAGAAAAAATTTAAAGCTAGGTTAGTTGTGAAAGGATTTGCACAGAAAAAGGGAATTGATTTTGATGAGATATTTTCTCCTGTTGTTAAAATGACTTCTATCTGTATTGTTTTAAGTCTTGTGGCTACTGAAAATTTTTATTTGGAGTAGCTTGATGTTAAAATAGCCTTTCTTCATGATGATTTGGATGAAGAAATATATATGGCTCAGCCAAAAGGTTTTGAGGTCAAAGGTAAGGAGAACTTAGTGTGCAAATTAAAGAAAAGTTTATATGGCTTGAAGCAAGCACCTTGGCAATGGTATCTGAAATTTGATAGTTTGATGGATGAGCATGGATATAGTAGACATCATTTAGATCATTGTGTTTATTTTAAGAGTTTGGATGATGATAGCTACATTATTTTATGTTTATATGTTGATGATCTGCTTGTAGCTAGGTCTAACATGGATCACATTAAGGGGTTGAAAAGCTAATTAGCGCATCCATTTGCTATGAAGGATTTGGGGGTAGCGAAAAAAATCTCGGATATGAAGATTTGTAGAGATAGGAAGAATAGAACATTAATGCTATCTCAGGCTAATTATGTTGAGGAGGTGTTGCAAAGTTTCTCTATGGAGAATGTTAAAGCTATTAGCACACCTTTACCTAGACATTTGAAGTTGACTAAGGAGATGTGTCCCAAGACACAGGAAGAGGAGGATAAGATGTCCAAGGTACCCTATGCTTTAGTTGTAGGAAGATTGATGTATGTTATGGTATGTACTAGGCCAGTTATTGCACATGCAATGGGAGTTGTTAGCAAGTATATGAGTCATCCAGGAATTGAGCATTGGAATGCAGTCAAATGGATTTTTAGATATTTGAGAGGAACATACAATAATTTTTTACACTTTGGGGGCTCTACTACTGATTTACAAGGCTATGTTGACTCAAATTTGGTAGGGTATATTGATATCAGGTGGAGTACTATAGGTTATGTATTTACTATTGGTGGGGTAGCCATGAGTTGGGTTTCTAGATTATAGAAGGTTAATGCTTTATCCACTAAAGAGGTAGAGTATGTAGCTACTACAGATGCAACCAAGGAGATGATATGGCTTCAGTTCTTCTTGAAAGAATTGGGACATCCTTAGAAGGATAACTATTTGTTCATAAACAGTCAGAGTTACATTCATCTTGCAAAGAATTTAGCTCTGCATTCAAAGACCAAACACATATAGTTGCGGTACCATTTCATTCGGTTAGTTTTGGAGGATGGACAGTTAAATCTAGAGAAGATACAAATAAATGACAATCTTACAGATATGTTGACAAAGATAGGAACAAGGGAGAAGCTAAACTCATCTTCAACTTTAGTTGGTCTTCTAGACTAAACATGCATAAACAAACAATAGAGTCCAAGGTGGTTTGATCCAGTGGGAGCCCCATGTGGTAGCAGCATTGCTACATGATCAATCTCCAAGTGGGATATTTTTGTCTAATGTGGAGTCTAATCAATCCCCAAGTAAGATATTGTTAGTTTGTGGTGACTAATCAAGAAAGTACTATACATACTTCATAAATTCTTTGGGGTTAAGGGGGAAAAAATTTTGGGTTGTGCCCAACGTGTGGCCGATGTTGTGGCTGACATATGGCCAACATATTGTAACCCTAAAGTGGCATAAAATTACTTGTATAAAAGGGCTTATGGTTTGGTATTTTTTATTAAGTTGTGATGTGAAATTGGTTCTTGCAGTGGTATTGAACTATAAGGGATTACAGATTGTAATCAAGTTGTAATCATTGGATCATAATAATATCAAACTTGCTATTTAGTGGATGTAACCCATGGACTGGGTGAACCACATTAAATATTAGTGCCTTGTGTTCTTTTTTGTGTGATCTATTATTTTTTGTTATTGGTTATATTTGCATGTAATTGTTATTTTTGTCTATGGTTTAATCCTAATAGGACCTGTAACTCTTGATGGTAAGACTAACACTAAGAACATATATCTTGTTGATGGTTTGAAACACAATCTTTTGAGTGTTGAAAAACTTGTGGATGAAGGTTATCAATTACAATTTGTAGAGAAGACATGCATGATCAAAGACAAAATGGAGAGGTAACTAGAATAGGAACTAGATCTAGAGGTAATGTATTTCAGCTAAATCCAACTAAAATTACAGTTGATTATGGCATAATAGATTTTGACATATAAACTTTGAAAGAATTATGAAAACTAATAGTACGGTTGCATTTAGATATTTTTCTAAGATTGTTAAGCCTACTAACACAATTTGCAAGGAGTTTGTATTGGCAAAGCATACTAGAACTTATTTTCTTAGCAAGAATTTCACTACTATAGCAAAGTTGGATGTTGTACATACAGATCTTAGTGGTCCTATGAAGACTAAAGGATTATATGGTGAAAGGTATTATATGATTTTGGTTGATGAACTTTCTAAAATGATGTAGGTTGCAATTCTTAAAGAAAATTTTAAGGCATTTGATAAGTTGAAGATATTCAAGAATAGAGTTGAGAATGAACTAAGTATGAAGATTTAAACATTTAAGATCAAATAGAGGAGGAGATTTTACTTCAAATGATTTTAACATCTTTTGTGAAGATAATGGAATCAAAAGACATTTTTAGCTTTGAGAACCCCTGAACAAAATGGCATTGTAGAGATAAGAAATAGGTTAGTAATAGAAGAAGCAAGAGCTATATTAGTTGAGAATGATGTATTCAATATGTTTTGGGGAGAATCTATGAATACAACAATCTACACTATGAACAGAGTGCAACTCAAGAAAGACACAAACAAGACCCCTTATGAACTATGGTTTGGTCACTCACCTACAATTAAGTATTTCAGAATTTTTGGTCACAAATGTTATATCAAAAGAGATAATAATCTTGGTAAATTTGATGCTAGAAGTGATGAAAGTATGTTTCTTGGTTTTTCATTGAAAATTAGAGCTTATAGATATTATAATTTGAGAACAAATACTATCGTTGAGAGTGCAAATGTAAGAGCTGATGAGAAATTTAGGATACAAGAAAGAGTAGTTGATTACAATTTTGATGATGAAAATAATAAACTAAGGAATGATGAAGTATTCTTTGAGACTAATAATGGTTTTCAGAATGAAGGAGAGAAAATCCATGAACAAAGCTTGGAAACTTCAAGAGAGCTAAGAGTTGAGATAACAACTCCTACTTTTGGTAAGAATATGACAAAAAATCATCTACTAGAGTAGAACATCAGAAGTAGAGATAAAAGTGTGATGACTAGAAGCATAATCAATGAAAAACTATGTCTAATATCTCAAGTTGAACCAAAGAATGAATATGAAGCATGTAAAGATGACTATTGGAAGCAAGCTATGAAAGAAGAATTGGATCAGATAGTAAAGAGCAAGACATGGGAATTGGTCCTTAGACTAGTAGACAAGAATGTCATAGGAAAAAAATGGGTATTTAGGAACAAGATGAATGAACAAGGTGAAGTTTTAAGGAAAAAAGGAAGATTGGTATGTAAAGGTTATAGCAAGAAGGAATAGACTATGATAAAACCTATGCTCTTGTAGAAAGAATAGAAGCAGCAAGGTTATTCCTAGCCTATATAGCACATAAGAAATTCAAAGTGTATCAAATGGATGTCAAGTCATCATTTATGAATGAAGAACTTGAAGAAGAGTTATACATAGAATAGCCTAAAGGTTTTCCTTTAATAGATGACAAGGACTTAGTATGCAAATTGAATTTAGCATTGTATGGCTTGAGTCAAGCACCGAAAACCTAATATGCAAGGTTAGACAAGAATTTGACAAAACTTGGATTTAGCAAAGGTATGACATACAACAATCTATACTAGAATGAAATAGATGATGGATTGTTGATTTTAGTAATATTTTTTGATGATATCATTTTTGGAGGAGATGATAATGAAAGTGGCAAGTTTGTAGAATAAATGAAGAAGGAATTAGAAATGAGTATGATAGGAGAGATGAAATGCTTCTTTTGATTACAAATTGTGCTCATCAAACTAAGTATTTGAAAGATCTACTAAAAAGGTTTGGTTTGGAAACAAGTAAACTAGTTGGAACACCTATGGTAACTAGACACAAGTTATTTATAAAGGATGAGACACCTATCTTTGAGTAGAAGAAGTATGAATCTATGATTGGAGGGTTGCAATGTCTAACTCACACAAGGTTGAATATAGAAAATATACTTGGAATTATTGCAAGATTTCAAGCTAATACTAGAGAAGCACATTATGTTGTAGTCAAAATGATATTTAGGTACCTTAAAGGAACACTAGAGTTAAGATTTTTTTATGACAGATTTAATGATTTTACTTTATATGCCCATATTGATGTTGATTAGGCAGACAATATGGATGATAGAAAGAAAACTAGTGGTGGAGCCTTTTTTCTTGGAGGAAGATTGGTTTCCTAGTTAAGAAAGAAGTAATATTGTATCCCATAGTGTATAGTAGAAGAAAAATATGTTGTAGTGTCAAAATTTTTTTAATCAAGTTGTTTGGATGAACATATGCTAAAGGATATAAAGATGGAATTCAGTGAACCTATTGTCATACATAGTGATAACACAAGCATAGTAAACATGTCTAAAATCTAGTGTTGCATTTTAAGATTGGAATATATATGAATCACATGTTGAGAGAGAAAGTTGTAGAAAATGAAATTAGATTGGAATATGTAAGCACCAAAGAGTAGATTGTAGATATTTTCACCAAGCCTTTTCCCAAAGAGACTTTTGAGTACTTGTGAGGTATCCTAGGGGTTATGCCCCTTCCTACATCAGAGTACATGATGCAAGAGTGCATTAGCCCAATGTAATAGAGAACTATTATTTGTCTTGATAGAATGCTAATGCTTCTAGTATGGAGGAGTATCTGTTACGGAGAGAGTCATCCAGGACTCTTTTTGGATGTTATTTCTAATAGTGTCTTTTGACACTTGAGAAAGTTAGAGACAATTGTTGCAAAGATTGATGGTTATTGAAACCTTTGACATTGATGTCAATGGAGGAGACATTATAGAATGGAAAATAGCTTGATATAGAGTACATTGAAGGGAGAGATTGCAACTAGTATAGAGCACATTTAGGTATATCAATTTGGGGGAGAATGATTGATGAAGAGGATTTGAATAAAAATTTTAACAATCTTTTACTATTTGTATTTTTGGAACTAGATGTTTTTCATCTATTCTACCATCAATGCCAAAGGGGAAGATTGTTTCAAGCATGAATGCTGATGATAATTCTATGGGGAAATATTGTAGAAACATGATTAGATAATTATCATGATGATATGTTACAATCATGACTATGATTGTCATTGATGTCAACATAGTGGTTTTCTATGGTATCTAACAAAAGAACAATGGTAACAATCAAGCTAGTATGGATAGATAGTTGAGTACTTTCACTAAGAGATATTAAAGGGAGATAATAATAACTATATAGTATATGAAACTAACCTCAGAAGCATAAGATATTAAGTCTAGAAAAAGTTATGCAAGTTTTGGTGAAGATTATTCTAAGATATAGTTCATAGAAGCATATTACAGTAAACTTGTTATATCTCTTAGCAAATTTTTTATTCTAAGAAGCCAAAGTTAAAGATGTTTAGAAGACATGTTGGAGATGATGTGGCTAAGCTCATGTGTCATAATGTTACACATATGGAAACTTATTCAATTTAAAAGGTGAAAGATTAATGTAATCACTAAGTGTAATGTGCTCTTAATGAGGTCCTATAATAATTAATTGAGAAGTTGTAATAGCTGAATTAGAGAATTTTTTGTGGATTCAGTATAAAGGAAGGAAATTTTCCTTTGTTATGAATGATTGAATATTGATGTGTGAATAATTGTAAGAAGCATGAAGAGAGGAATGAAAAGATAAGTTGAGCAGAGAGAATTTGGAGAGAACTCGATTGTTGAGATTTTATTGTGAGATCCAAAGTGTGATATTTGGTTCCAAGGTTTATGACTTGGTCTATAAGGTCTGACAATGAATTGTCTAGTTGATAGGATAGAGGAAAGAAGTCAAAGAATAGTATAGACAATTATTCTACAAGGAATAGTTGAAAGATTAGTTGGATAGTGAGTTTAGTGGTCCTTCCCTAGAAGTTATTTGGATGGTAGGTCCTTCTACCTTCTACAACTCCTAACAGGGTTGGAATCTCCTTATAAGGATTCAAAGTCTCTTAATAGGTACTCATATGTACACAATGTTGGAATAAACTCCTAACAGGTTCCATCCTCTAACAAGGAATATTTATATTAGCACATAATCTTGTGGGCATGATTCACACCACAGTTTTCCCTCCAATCAAGGGTTTCCCTAGTTAACAAATCTAGTGTAATTGTATATGTGCATCTTAGTATGGTTGTTGTTTACATTGATTGAATGGTTAAGATTATTTAAGGTTGATAAATATTTTAATTAGATAATTGATTCACCCCTCCCTCCCCTATCACTTATCTTGGTGGACTGTTGCTTCTAACTCTGAGTTAGAATAGTGGGCCGACTTAGTGAATGATAATAAATTTGGTATTGTATTTGAGACCAGAAGATAATTAAGTGGATTGGTCTATATTTAATATATTATATCATATCCAATAAATGAATGTAAACAAGTAAGAAGTAGATGAATACAAATTGGAGAAAGATACATGAAGTATAAGGAAAAGAATAGACTTATCTATTACTATTAGGTAATCTTTGTTATTAAAAGGAATCTCATTCAATAAACTAAGCTGTAGATTAGAGGTCAGCCACTAATTCACCCTAACAGGTGCATCAATCAAATCCTTTCACAAGGTGGACTTAATAGTCTCATTGCAAATCTCCTATAGAGTGCATACTTCATTGTATGTTTTAAATCCTTTCACAAGGTGGGCCTAATAGTCCTTATTGCTCCTAACAAGGAAGGTCACTAGAAGTGGTCAATTGTAAGCTTTAACAAGCTAACTTTATACTATAGTAATAAAGCTTGTGGGTATCATGCCCATCCCAGTTTTACTTTCTATTTAGAAGGTTTTTAGGTTACCAATATTGTGTCAAACTATAATGAGTATTTTATTGGTTTTAGTCTTTCATGCATGCAATAAAGATTAGATTGCATGGAGAATGTTTAATTGATGAATTAAAGTATAAGTTACATTGGTTTCTAATTCACCCTAGCGCCCCCCTCAATCCCCTATTCTATACTACATGTCCAATAAAAAACCCATGTGGGTGCCTTCATTACAATAATATGCAAGACAATGCTATTAACTGCCACCAAAAACTATCTTAGATAGTGTTTAGGCCTTTCTTAAAATAGGCTATTTTATGCCTCTTGAGAAGGTTCTAGATATGAAAACTTCAAAAACCCATAACTCTTGAATTGTTGCTCTGATTGGCTATAATAACCACTTTTTCAAAACCTCACATCTCTATCTATAGGCTTGGATTTTTGCAAGCATCCATTCATTGAGTTTTTGGGCCTCATCTAGGGCTCTAAGGACTTCAAAATTAAGCCCAAATTTTTTATACCAATATTACACACACGAAATCTATAATAACTTCACAAATACATATAATCTAGCCATGAAACTCCACATAAAAATCAATATAACTAAAATGAACCTTCATCACTGAAATTAGAACATTCTGAGCTTGTATGACTAACTTACTAAGTAGCCATCCTCCATAGGCAATAATTCTACATTAAGAAAACCCTTACTGAAACAATTGAAAAGAATTTTTTTGGGTGATGCAAAATTGATCTTACACTCACATGCTCTTTCTTCATTTGGGTTCATTGAATGGCCTCCATTAACATTTCTGTCATTGATTAGCTTAGCACCTCCTCAAGAAATCACTTCTTCACAAAATCTTCACACTTCACCTCTATTTTTCACCTCTTTATGGATTCTCCTTAAGATTGCCAATCAACAATGAACTTAATTATAACTCATTCCTTGTGCCTCTTTAAATAGGTAATTTCAATCTTTTTTCACTTAAAAATTACCATTTATCCTATGGTTAGGTCAAATTTATTGAATCCTTCCATCATTTTGTTCTCCTTCTTCTAGAAAATTCTAACTTTGATATTCTATGCATAAGTGTGTGTTATTCTTCAGTATTCTTCTTGTTGACTCCTAAATCTTTATCTCCAATAATTTGGTCTTGTGCATGATGTCTTCTCACATATGTTGCCAATATAGGTTTAGGTCTTGGTTTCTATTATTTTTGTTACTAGATTCTACATGTTAAGTTCATCTTGTTGTCTATGGCTATAGCTCAGTTTTCTTTTTCTATTGTTTAGTGGTCATGGTCTGTGACACAACTCTTATAGCCTAATGCTTGGTAGATTGCAGATGTTTGGCTAAGTTAAACTATAGAATCTCAGTAGTTCCTAGCTATTGATACTTAACAACCACCTTTTCTTTTTTATCTAAGGTTCTAGGTTCACTTTCATTGACATAGAAAAACTTTCTATACTCTTCAAATTCTTTCCTATATTCTTCTTTATTTTTCTCTACAAATTCATCAACTCTAATATTTACACTTTCAACAATTTTGTTAGTGTTAAAATTCAAACACTTATGAGATTTACTCTTAGTGCAACAACGTTGAAATATGCCTTCATCACTTTTAGCATCAAGGTTATCTTTTCTTGCATCTTTAGATATATCATTCCAAAGATTTTAAAATAATTCACATTTGGTACATATTCATAGCATGGTTCAAAAGGTGTTTTTTTATTCCTTTCTTCACTTGAAGTCTGTTAAGAGTGTAGACTATAGTGCTTACAACCTCTCTCTATTACTTCTCTAAAAAATTCTTCTCCATCATTAGTGATCTTTCTAGTGTAGGAGCACCTTAAATTCCATCCATTACAAACACATATGGAGGATCAAAGGAAAAGGGTTAGGGTAGTAGTTGGATCTAGAATCCAATGTTATAAATAATGTCCACATTGTAAGGTAAGGAGTCATTATGTATATTATAAACCTAGTTGTTGACCTTAGCCAATTTATGAGAAATTTCTAAGAAGATAAAGGAAAAGGTAGTTAATAATGTTTAATAATGACTATATTATAATCATAACTTTTCTACATTGCTAGGTAGGCTCTAGGATTAAATTTTATAAGAGTTTGATAATATTTGACAACTTTTTCAAAAAGTTGTCAATGTGGCATAATGAAACTTTTGTGTAAAAATGCATGATTTGAATCCCAACATTCACAACCACCTTCATTGGTTGGAACTTATTTGGAATGGGATAAATAATGTTATGAAACCTTTCTCAACATAGAGGGAAAGGAATCTAATGTACCCTTTGCATTGAAATCAATAAAAAATGTTGTTTTCCTACTAAAACTATCTGAAAACCTATTTTTAGAGAGTTGTACAATTTCACATGAAACTATGAAGGATTGAAAAAGTTTAAAGAATTTCATATGAAGTATTTTCAATTGGTTTTAATTCTTAAAGTTAGATTGATTAAGAGAAATCAATTTTTGTGTGCTTGTTGGTCACAAGAAGGCCCTAACTAGGGTTTTGAGAGAAAATCTTTCTTTCCTAGAGATTTCACCATGGGAAAAAGGTAAGCGTTGGTGGAAAGAAAGGGGAGAGGATGTATATTAAGAATGATTGGATCTCAAACTAGGAGGTAGAAGATATGGGGAGAAAATACTAAACCCTTTGAATAGACATATATATCTGTGTGTGTGTGTGTGTGTGTGACTATTCAGTTTTGGGTTTTTGAGGTACAACTTGGCCTTGTAGTACTTGCTTTGTAAAAGTGACTTAATTAGCCTAATTAGGCCTAGGAGAGAATTGTAAGCAACTTTAGCTAGGTGATTGGTCAATGGTCCTAGCTTTGTGAGGGTTGTTGGCTAATAGATTGAAGTTCCTAAAGGTGGTTAAGGATTTCTATGGCATAGTTCCAAGAATATTTCCTTCATAAATCCAATATTTCTCCTTATAGCCCTATTTGGAGGTTTGGGTAGATAGTTTGATTTTCCAAGGAAAGTATTGTAGATTCTATGTTTCAAAGATTTGGGAATTGTATCTTAGTGTTGAAGAAGACCATATTCCATCCCTAAAACATTTGGTCTTGAGTTTTTGTCTTGTTATTCCTTAAGGAGGTTTTCTAGACTTTGAATTTGATCTAGTCTAGCTAGTGTGGGTTTTAGGAACTATTGTAGAGCCCTAGGTTGTGTTGGTCTAATTTTTTACAAAATAAATTTCTTTTAGTCTAGTAGGTATAAAAAATTAGAATTGAATCCATTTCTTTCCTAATAGGGTTTTTGGTTTTTGGCTTTGTAATTTTAATAACCTTTAAAAAAACTTGTCAAACCCTAAGTCTTGCATTCTTTTTGAATTTATTTGAGTGCGAAGCCTTTCAAAATTTGAATATTCCTTGACACATTTAAATCTTCTTTTATACCAAGTGCCTTTTACCCATTTCATTCCCACTATTTGATCTTTATAGGATCTATGGCTATGGTGTCATTGCTATGTGAAAATGCAAGTGTTTTAATGATAGCATAACAGTGACTGCTATGAAATTGACTAGCGGTGTCATAAAGTGGAGGGTCAATGTGAGAAAACTACATTATTTCAAAAAGGTTCAGTCATGTGCTTCATGTCAGAATTGTCAGAACTAGAAAAGGAACTAAGTGTAATGAATTGCAAGTGGCATCACTAGAGTCTACTTTTTTTGATGAGTCACTATGTCACGATCAAAAAATCTTTGTGCCTCATTGGTAGAAACATAGTGCCTTAATAGAGAATATAGAAGATGATAGTTTTTAAAAAATTTGGTGAACATGAAATTTCCCAAGTGATATTATGGACGTGCACCTTTATTACTTTGTCAGTGGTATTGATTACGATAATCATGTTTGAAAAGTAGATATCTTCCCAAAACCAGATTTCAATTATATTTGTGAGGTCACTATGTCACAATCAAAAAAATTATGGATCTCATTGGTAGCAACATAGCAACTTGACAAGAAATGATTTTCTCACAGAAAATCTTTGAAGGTGTGTCCCAGTATCTACTTCATCACAAATGAACTATGTAATCTCCTAAACATAGTGGCATACTACTAGAAACACATATGCACCTAAGGTTGCTATGTCATGACTGGAAAATATTTGCACCTCATTTGTAGTGACATAGAGCCTAGCCTAAAAATGTGCATGCAATGGGAGCCAAATCATGTGATGTCACAACACAGATAAGAATATTAAATTATATGCCAAATTGATAGGACATTTCCACGTCATTAGTAACATGGAACCATACCCAAATCATAAGTCAAATGAAAGATAATGATTATTTGATTGAATCAGATCAACAATCATTGCCAATTTGCAATAGAAACTTGTGTGTTGTTTACTCAACATGACATGATGACTGAGTGACCCACCACAATTATATGGAGGTAATGTAGTTTTCTCACCTTTAGATTAAGCTTAGATCTATGACTATCACTTCATCGTTGTGGAGAGTTGCTCAAGTTTTAAGGATAGTGGCATAGCAAGTAAAGTAAATGGATAGGGGACCAACCACATTTTTATTAAGTAATGAATCAAATGTCCTCTGCTCAATCAAGATGAAATCAATGGTTATCACTATATAGCATAGGTAATATGATCACTTCTTATGTATAGCAAGATAGAAACTTGACAACATGTGTCCTCAAGGATTAGTGGGTCCAGTTTGAAATGCCAACACTGAATGAAAAATATAGCTAGAGAATTTTCATCAGATTGACTACTCGCATGTTAGGTGGAAAATGAGTCATCCCTATTTTCACTCTTGGATTGTAGGATTTTTTGAGATCAATGGTGTGAATTTAAGTGTAGAAGGTGGTGCCACTCTATTTCCCTTATAGTTCGTTTATGAGGAATGAAAGCTTCACATGTGAGCAAAAAAAAAGTATATTGCAGAAGATCTCACCATTTCCATCCCACATGAACAAGATTTCAAGCTTCCAAATCAGAAGAAATTAGTGAGAAATTGTGCTAAGCTTAATCAAAATGTGAAGTAGTTTCCCATTGTTTGCAAGACATTATAGGATTATAGAGAACAACAAGCAAGAAAATCAACTAAGTTCCAATATACTATAACCTTTGTAGCAATTTAGTTTTATGCAAACTATATCCAATATGCCTCCAAAGAAGGTATTCTCTAGGAAGGAAGATTATTTGACCAGGAATATCCATGATGACCTACTTGAATTGCTCCCCGAGTCTACCACTAAAACTATGAAAGTGAAAAATTTAACCTTGTTAAACCATAGGCACAAAATTTTAGATGGGTTATACAATAGGGGGAATTGGGTTCAGGATGCCAAAACTTCTCAAACTAGTCATTTATTTAAGAAATGTTTTCATAAAGGAATTTATTTGCCCCACATGCTAATATCTAGAACTTTGACTTCAAAAAATTAGCAATTTCAAGTGGTTTTTATGGATTGTGACCTTCTAGAAGTTGTTGCAAAAGATTATGATCAACCAATCAGAGTAGTGAGAAGAATTGATGGCAAAATTCTGATCACAATCAACCCAGAGGAAATTCAAGAGGTATTTGGTATAGGGCCTCTGGCAGGCTATCATGTTCCCATTAACCTACAAGAATTAGAGAAAGAATATGTGTCAAAGAAGGATGCAATTAGGTAGGGTGCACTGAGGGAACATATAGACAAAATTAGAAATTTTCCAGTGATTACAACATCCTCTAGGGAACTTTTCAAAAGGAAATATTTCAATACCAAGGCTTTTTAGGCATACAAGACTCTGTAAAGTTTTTGGTGAAGATGAAGAGGATTTTATGCCCATAGGTTTTATGTGTATGATCACTCAGATTTCCTTTTTTGGTGTGGATATTATTTTTGATTTTGCCAACTATTTAGCAGAAGACATTCACAATGGCCTGGTTGGGATTGCAAGAGGCGAGGTGAAGAAATTTTTTGGTCACTATTCCTTGTTGATGTATATGTTTTTATTCAAAGGAGTAACATATTTTGGTAAGGAAATGAAATTAAACAGAGAATAGGATGGGGAAGCACTGTTAGTCTAGTTATGGAGTGCATATATGACCTAGGAAGTAGAAAAGGCTAGTTTTGTCAGGTTTGATAGGTAATTTGCTTCAAAGTTGAGGTGCCTATTATTAAGTGACAATCCCAAAGTACCTAAGGCATTGGTAAGTCTTATTAGGCCCCTGGAAAATCCTATTGGTTTGAAAGTTTCATATAACTGGGGATATATCATCGCATACTTAGTTTCAATTGTCTTTAGGATTTATGGTTTTAGAGGATCTCCTCATGTATTACCTTACTAGGTGCCATTAAAGGTAAGGGTAACTGAATTTTTGTGGTAGTTAGGAGGATTGGAGGAAAATTATTTGTTGGAAAGGCAAAGAGGGTCAATATTCCCAACTTACAATATAGCCCACCAATTTGTGATCACAAAAGGAGTTTGGCTTTCTCTGTATAAAATACTAGATCAGTACAAGATGGTTGTCTCTCATCACCATTTTTGTGACACTGAGGGATTCTGTAACTTGGCCTTTAGGCATAGGATTAAGCTTGGAAAAATTGATCATGAGTCATATTTTCCTAAAGACATAATAAGAAATGAGTTCTCCTTGCAAGAACAGGAAACCAAGAAAGAAAAATGGAGAGTGTTCTCAAGGGTTTTGGATTTTATTCATTGTTTTGATAAAAATTATAGTCCTCTGGTAATGCCATCACAAAGGCAGATAGGATAAATAAGCTCATGATTACTTTCCCTGAAACAATGGAAACTATGAATGAGGAAAAACAAATTTTTATCAATAGTTATCCAAATAAGGCTAAGGAGGTAATGAGGAGACTAGGATTCACTCCCAATCTAGGGGTAGGACAATTGATTGTCCAAAAAAGTTTTGGTTACAATGTAATTCAAAATAAGAAGACCATCGTGGATAAAGGTAAACAAGTAGTAGGATCGACTAGTGTTTTCTTAGAAGAAAGACATTTTGAGCCTCCCCTAAGAGGAAAAAATAACAAAAGATCAAGGTCCTTACATTGAGGAATATTCACCTACACAATCCCCTCTATGAATTGAAGAGGAACAACTTACTAGAGAGAAAATTGAACAACTAGGGTCATAAGGAGGAATTTTTATTATCTAGGTAGAATTACATGAAGGAAACCCCTAGGAGCCTCCTATGCCAAGCCTAGAGTTGATAGTAGTAGATTTTAAAGGAAGGCAATTAGACCATGTGATAGAGGAAGCTAGTCAACATTTTTGTTAGATGATAATTTTTTTAAGTCTAGAACAAACATGGAGAAAAAACATAGGAAAGTATGAAGAAAGATGTAATAAGTTAAGAACAAAGCATCTAGAGTTGGAGGAGGTAGCCTTGCAAAATCAAGTACAAGAAAAGATGATGCAAGAATTCCAAAGTATAACTCCTAAAGAGGGGAGGTAGATGGTGAGAGCATCAAATATTTTACTGCTACCCAATTTGGGCATAGTAGATGCTATAATGTTTAATTCTATTTCAAATAAATTTGACCTACAAGACCAAAATAACAAAGAATTCAAAGGAATTACTTTTAGTGAGGACCAGGCCAATTTGGTTATATGGTCATTAAGGAAGGGATCAAGGTTTGTTTCATCATAGCCAGATGACTCTAGGTTAATGAGAAATATCATTGTAAAAAGAGTAGTAGATTCCTCCCATGTGGTAGCTGACATAGGTGTTGGAACATCTTAGTTTGTTTTGGCTACTATGGAAAAAGAAGAAAAGATAATGTTTGAACTACAGAATAAGTACGAGAGAATTTTGGAGGCTTATAATAAAGAAATTTAGAAAATAATTGAACTAGAAAATAAGGTAATAGGGAGGTCTTCTAGACCAAGAATCACATATCCTCACCCCCTAGTGTAACCTTTTAAATCCACTCCTCGCATAGAAATGCTAGATACTCCATAAAGGCCACAATATTACATTGCTAAAGATTTTGAAGAAGAAAAGAGCGAATTGTGGGTTTTGCATGTAGAGCTAAATTTGCAATATGAAGACAAATTGGGAAAAGCTCTCATGTATTTGGGAGATAAAATTGAATGGCCATTATTTTATGATCAACTAGAAAAAAAAAAAAAACATATGGGATGAAATAAAAGAAAATGATGAGGTTTTGAAGCCTATTGTGAATAAGTGGGGAAAGAGAAGAAAATAAATTGCATTCTTCTGCTATTCTATCATAAGGTCTTCACATGATTAGATTGAAATAACTTATGATTTGGCTCATGATCTCATAGAATTTGATGACAAGAGAGTTGAGTTAAAAAACAATTTTTTAGCTATTTGGATAAGTATAAGAGCTAGAAATTGGATTTATTCCCACATGCTTCGGATAGGAAAAATAGATTGAAAAGTAAAGATGAATGGGCTAAAGAATTAGATGATTTATTTTTTCTAAGAATGAATAAAATCATCAATGAAAGAGGATATGCATGGTGGGCCACCACAATAGAAGAAATGGTGAAAGCCCAATTATTCTTTGATTCTTTGAAACAATATTTTGTTGATATTGAAAAAGGGTGTGAATATGTTATCAAGAAGCAATAGGATATCCTGCAATTTAATTGGCCACATGACACACTTTTTGACAAGTGGATGGTAGATATTTCTTTTGATGAATAGTTGGGAGGAGTTGAAAGTGAAATTTTGTTAGTGTTTTTCAACTATTGAACAACAAAGGCTCAATACCAAGATAATAATACTCACAAATCTAAGGACTAGCTATGTCCCATTAACAATTATGTTTGCATATCATTTGAAACCAACTTCAACAAAACTAGGATTGGTTTTCTACTCTTAGGCTTTGCAAAACTAGGATGGGTATACCTAAGGGATGATTAAAAATGAAATGCAAACATAATTGTTAATGAGATGTAGCTAGTCCTTAGATTTGTGAGTATTATTATCTTGGTATTGAGCCTTTTTTGTTCAATAGTTGAAAAAAACCAACAAAATGGTGACTCTACTGGCTCTTGAGGTTTACAATCTTTAGCCCTAGGCCTTACCTTATCTTGGTTATCAAACATGTTCTCCAAAAAAACCAAACCTTTAGGTACCCTATTAGTCTTTAATTGTATGACCTCTTCACCAAAGATTGTGTCCTCCCCATTGATGGTTTCAACCAAATCACTACAGTCCAACTCTTGACCATGGTATTTATCTTCATTCAACGAGAAATTCACAATGTCTTTGTCATCTTCAAATAATTGCCAATGTTCAATATTATTAGGTATTGATGGTCTATTCTAGACCTCAATCTATGAAACTCCTACAAATGATACCTCTTGTACTTTAATTGTTACATTTGCTAATAAGTCAGTTGTCTTATTCTGAGTTCTCTCTCTCCATGAAATACCAAATGCATCAAAGAATTCTATTTGATCCTAGACAACATTCCTATACTATTTCAATCTTTTATTTTTAGATGCATGTGTCCCTTTATCTACAAGATAACCAATTCTAAATCATCTATAGCAAGCAACTTTCTAATTCCATGGTGGGTAACAACTTTCAACCCTAATAGTAGGGCATCATATTCAGCTATATTGTTAGTGCATGAAAAATTTAGGGTGAAGGAATATCTAAAAGTATTCTTTATAGGAGAAACAAAAATTACCCCTGCCCCTGCACCTTCTTTAGAGTTGGCCCCATCAAAGAACATTTTCCATAATATTGGTGAATCTATACAACACTCAACTTCATGCTCAATCACAACAAGCAACTTCTCAACTTCTTGGATAATTAACTTGGCTCTAAATGCATTCACACCCGTCTCTATAAAACAAGTAGCATCTTTGTTAATTTCTTACCTCAGAATATGACTAACCCTTGGCTCTTTGTCTACTTTAATAGCCTTACTCCTATTTGAAAAGTGGCATAGATTAGGTCACATTTTAGGCTACCTCCCATAGTTGCACTCCATTTTCTAGAGAGCAACATTCTATAATGTGGAGGAATATCAACTACAAGTACTAACATGGTCAACTCTACCTTAGGGTATGCAGCTAGCTTAAATGGTAAAGCATTAATAGTACCTACAATTGGGACTTCTCTAGCATCCCTACCTCTACATCTACCTTTCTTAGTATCTACTTTCAACCCTAGTGCTTCCATTACTTTGAAGGGCATGATGGTGTTAGAGGCTCCTGAATCTATCATGCTATTTTTTAGGGATTTTCCCTTTATAATCAAAATAAGAAAGAAATGGTCAATATCTTTTATATAGGCTACTAATGAATCATCTAGGAACATTTGGGTAATTTGAGATAAAATATCACTATCTTCTACTACCAATGGGGTTTGCTGAATGATATTTTGTTCTACATTGTTGTTATTATTTCCTATCCCTCCAAACCATGAGAAGGCTTTTCTCTTATGATCTTCAGTTCTAAATAGTTTAGACAAGGGTACTATAACAATAATTGTGACAACATGGATATCATGTCAATAGGATTAGATATAGTGGGTTTTGCAATCATGCCTAGAGTCGAAGCCTTATGAATAGCAAGCACTATTAATTTCTTGACAATTTTAGATCTTGATCCCTTTTCCTACACAATAGCTTTTGCTATCTCATTTGTTTGGAATTGAACTTTCTTCTTGGGTTCCCACTTCTTAGCTTTGATGTCTTTAATCTTAACTATCTCTATATTAGCCTTCTTGTCTTCATATTTCATCTTATGTGTAACATCTTTTATAAATATACCAGAAGGCTTCCCAACATCATTGTTAATTATGTGGTTTCTCAAATTGTAATTGCTATGTACTTGGGACATCATCTCTATAGTGATCCTATCAATTTCTTCTTTAGAAGGCATTCTCAAGTTCACATGACCAATGTTAGAAGATGTATCACAAACCTGATCTTCATCATACCCCTCATTATCTGAGAACACTTGTTGATGATGTAACTGATAGGCAACTCTCTTATTTTCAAGGTCACTTTAAGTCTCTTTCAAATTAGAATCCACACAATCATTGTACATGCTCACTATATTACAACTTACACCATCATGGCTTTTTTCTTCTTCATCATCCTCATTTTGTGCACTATGATCTAAAAAAAATGCATGAGCAACTACACAATACTCTGAAGATTGAGGTGACTGAAAAATGATAAACAATGGCACATCATCATTCATATTAACATAACTTTTTAGCAAAGGATCTAGTGTACCCTTGTCTTTTACATTTTGGGTTAGGCTAGGAATTGCCTTACCATCCTTCCACTAACTAGTATAAGGGTAATTCTACATTATGGGTTGTCTATTGAAACTATTGTTGTTCATTGGGGCTTTCTCACCAACATTTGGCTTATGTGTATTGAAAGTATTTGCTTTCATCTTCTTTAACAAATCCAACACTTGACCTATTGTGGGTTCTTTAGGCTTCTTTCCTATAGGGGTTTTATCAACTTCTCTTTTGTTGTTATTCTTGGGATTGAACAACTTTGGATCATCTCTTTTACCAAGCTTTCTAGATGCTTTCCTATTATTTTCAATATTCACTACAATCTTATAAGCATCCGTCAAAGTTTTAGGATCTTTATCCCTTAACTAGTAAGCCATCTTGCTATCAAAAGCATTAAAATAGGTTGTAAGACAAACATCCTCATTCAACCACATAACCTAGAACAATTTGTACATACCCTTTTGGAATCTTACATTGAAATCAAATGTGGACTCATTAGGGTTTTTCTTGATGTTATTGAAATCATTCAACATAAAAATAGCATTAGTATTATCTTCATATTGTTTTTTGAACAATTTCTCCAAATCACTCCATGAGATAATGCTATCATTACGTAATCTTCTGAACCAATCCCTTGCATCTTTAGTCAATGAATGAAAAAATAACTTCATCACCACATTCTCATGTTAACCTTCAAATTCAAATAGCATATCTATGAAAAATCTTAAGTGCTCTTTACCAGTGACAACATTATTTCTAGAGAATTTGATAACTTTATCTCTTAAATCAAAAGATATAGGATATGGAGCACTAAGAATACCCCACAAATGACATTTATTTGTATTTTTCCATGTATATGGGATTCTTCTAAAAATCAACTACATTTGAGGTGCTTGCTACATTGGCTTGGTTGAAAACAATACTTTGAGACTATTCAGGTTGGACAATAGGGGCTTGAGTACTAATGGTGGATGATAAAGCAGGGGCAGATTGAGATATTCCCTAAGTTGAAATTACTAGTCCATAAGCTAGTATAGAAGTTGTAGCTAGCGTAGACAAACTTGGCCATGAAGCCAATATAGAATTAGACTTTATGAACTAGATTTTCCTCCTAGTTTCTATGGCTTGGGCTTCATTCTCAACCTTCTCAAGTTCTTTTGCGAGATCTTCTTTCTCTTTCCTAGCCTTTTCTAGATCTAGATCTAATTTTGACATAGGAAGGTTTACAGATTTACTTGCTACTACTTGAGGTTTTTTTATCTAGATCTCTATTGCTTTGCCTTTTCCTTTATCTATCTGCTTGACAGTAGGTTCTACCTGGTTATTTTGGATAGGCTTATAGGGTTGCATCTAGGAAATAATAGGTTCTTGTTTTTAGTTTAGGAGTTTTTCTTGCTCCTAAAATTTTGCTGTCAAGCTATCTACATCTACAAAGACATCAACGTGAAGGACTGAAGTTCTTTCTTCTAACTTCTTGTTTTTTTCTTTTAAGGTAGCCATCCTTCCTTGAAAATTATCTCTTTCAACAATGGCATCTAGGGTGGCTTGCTCTCCTTCCTTTTCTAGACAAGCATGTTTAGTTTCTTCCTCAACAACCCACTTCTTCAATACTCCTATCTTTGATTGTACTTATTTAGGATCTATGGAAGTGGCTCTTGAATCAACAGGATCATCTAGATCTATAAGATTAGTTTCCATGTATGGAACTGCTCTGGGATATAAAGTATCCCCAAATGAACTCCTGGGTCCTAGCCTATGATTCATCTCAGTTATTAGATGTAGCCTAGGGGATGCATTCCCTACCAGTGACATATCTTTATCTTGATATGTTCTTTCATCTAGTAATGGGGTACTAAATATTCCTCCTAAAAGTCTTGTGGTTTCTAATTTAGAGCTAAGTGAAGAAGACTCTCCCCCTACCACTAGTTGGTATTGAGAGTTAATTGACATACTACATCTTGGTTTCTAAGTGGGGTTTGATTCTACCTTTTTCTTGTTCAAGTTCTTCCTACCACCTTGAGCTAAATTAGTATACATTGGTACATCAGGATTGGCTCTTGTGTAAGCTTTTTTTTTTTTCTCTTGTTAGCCATATTCACTACTTATCAAATAAGCACTAGCTTCAAAACCTTAACTAAGTCGCTGCCCTGTTCTAGGGAAAATATAACAATTAAAACTACTCTTAACTTTAAGGAAATGACACAAGATAGTATAGAAATATCTAACATATAGATGAACCAATCACTAAGACCATAAGACTGTAACTCTTGCTTAATAGATAAGACACTTGGAAGGGTTGTATACATCAGTACACATCTGTGTCATTTGATTTTCTTTTTCCTTTTTAAATTCTCAAGGTTTGTCACTAAAAAATTTCCACTATAACCATGATCCATACCAAATGATCTAACAATCACATACACAACAAGATCAAAGACACTACAGTACTTCTTACACTTGTGTTGGACAACTCCCTAGTAGAGTTGTCATTTTGTTGGTGCTTTTCAACTATTAAAAAACAAAGGCTCAATACTAAGATAATAATACTCACAAATCTAAGGACTAGCTACATCCCATTAACAATTATGTTTGAATTTCATTTTACATCATCCCTTAGGTATACCCACCTTGGTTTTCCTGAGACTAATGAGTAGAAAACTAGTCCTAGTTTTGTTGAAGTTGCTTCCAAATGATATGCAAAAATAATTGTTAATGGGACATAGCTATTCCTTATATTTGTGAGTATTATTATCTTGGTATTTAGCCTTTGTTGTTCAATAGTTGAAAAAATCCAACAAGTTGTATTAGTTGAGAGTGGCTTTATGCACTAATAGGAAACACATTTTTTAATTTAATTTGGGGATTCTGCTCCAGGTGGTATCAAAGACACTAGTAGATCTTTGGAGAAAGACAAACTTGCAACCATGTTAGATGGTGGAGAAGAAAATGATAATGAACTTCCTAATAGAATGACAAATGCTAAACTCTTGAGAGAGGTGAAGGAGCATGATGCAGAAAGGAAGAAAATGAAGAAAGAGATTAAAAATTTAAAGAACAAGTCAAGAAAGGATTTAGTGGTTGTTGGCTTCTAATTTAACAGTGTTTAAACAACCAAGTATGTAAGGCAAGAATGCATCTATGGGCAGCTATCTCCAATAATGGACACACTTCACCAAGAACCTGGGCCAACTATAAGGCTATACTCCTTCTGCACTTTAGTCTCTGCAAAACCTAGGTGGGTGAACCTATAGATTCTTTATATGGTACCAATTATCAAAGCATACACTAAATCTAATGTAAAGTAGATAACCAAGAATCACAAGCATGAAATAGCTAAGAACATAACTCATGAAAATGGCAAGCTAAGTGCTGGTCAACATTGAATAGCTTTCAACATAAAAGGGAAAATTGATTTAATATGTTAATAACAACAAGACCCAAGTATGAGCAACAGAACTTAATGATCCTATCTCTGACTAGTGCTTTATCTATTAGACAATTAAATGAATTACAACCATACATATTTTGGAAATCTTAAAAATATTACCAGATCCCTAATCTATCCTTCACTTTGTGAACTGACATCTACTACATAATGAATCTCATACTCAGAACATCCTATCATGAAATCTGCAAACCCTGCGACAAACATCAAGCAGTTCTTTGCTCCATAAGAAAGATATTTCAATCACATACATTACTAAATGAGATGCAACCTAATCTATGGTCTTTGATCACAAACTAGAAAAGATTACAGATTGACAAAGAGGAGACAAGATTCAAGCTGAATTTGAAACCATTGTTGCTCTTTATTTGCTTTCCTTGAAACCAAATACATGAAATGTACAAAAAATAACTCATAAATCACCTAACAGACCAAAACTATTTGCATAAAACATAAAATGTTGTTCAATACAACAGAGAAATGTTGGGTGTGTGGCTTTCACAGCCTGAGCAGAGCTCCAAGAACTACAAATAGAAAACCAACCAACAACCTGTTTCAGAGAAGAAGAAAGAATATGTATGGAGAAGGCAATTCCTGGATTCAATTTGCAATTGACACTTGTCCCTTTGGAAATCCTTCCCTAAAAGAACAAAAGCTTCTTTCTAACTTCTCTCTATAACTGAAAATCAAATACTTTCATTTTGGCTCATAAAATATCTCAAAATGTAATGATGAAAGGATGTAACTGATTCTTGATACTAAAATGAATTCACCATAAAAGTGAAAATCCAATTCAATGTAACTTCTAGAATGTAAGAAAATTGCTTAAGGATGATTTTCTTCACATTCAAGTTCCAAAAGGTCTTCAAAATTTCCCTATAACTGATTCAGATGCTCAAAGATTAAATTTTCTTGTTCTATTGCCAATACCCTAGATTTCACAAACTGGCTTGTAACTTGAACCAGGAAGCACCTGTGCAAAAATAAACTTCAGATTTGGAAAGTTCAGCTCTTCCCAATTTCGACGGTATGTTGGAGCGCCCATTTTGCCTAAAAAATACTCCAGTTATGGCCTTCTAAAGATTGGCCCTCTGTTCATTGGTTTGCATATTATTTTGCAAAAATTAAAACCTTTTATATAGTTTAAACTATATGAAAGTTTCAAACATTATTTAAATGGGAGGAATAATAAAATATTTAAATTTGAAATTTCTCAAATTCTCCACCTTTTTCTATCTGGGTCAAACTTGGTTGACTGACCTTGACACCTGGCATATTTGGATTCGCTCCTTCCATGCATAGTTGTTAGACACCTCCGATTAGTTGCCACGCGTCATCACCAGATTCATCCATCTCATGGCCATGTCACTATTCACCATGTCATCATTGCCACATCATAGTCGCTATGTCGTTGTAACATGTCAGCATTTGCCACATCATTAGCGACATAATGACATTGTGACATGTGGCATCGTTACCACGTCAGCACCTTGAGAAATGTGCCACATTAGGAAGCTCTTCCACATGTCACCATGATATTCATCCAACTCACCACCATGTCAGTGCCACTTGTCACTCACTGGTTCGCTACACCATATCCAGGCTAGACCCACGTGCTCATTTAACCTTTGAGCTAGATTTAAAAAATTTTGGCAAGTCGGCAAGTCGCTAGCCAGAATTTCTTGGATTTTTTGACAAGTCGCCAAGTTGCTAGCCAGATTTTTTGAGATTTTTCAGCTAGCTAGCGCAAGATTTTTTACTTTTTTGACAAGTTTCCAAGTCGCTAGTTGAATTTTTTGAGATTTTTCGGCTAGCGAGCGCCAGATTTTTGACTTTTCGGTAACCTGTAATCTACTGACATCATCATTTTTAATGTGCATATTTGTTCAAAAATTTACCTCTTATTCTGGCCAACTAGGAACCACCTCACAAGCTTTGACTTCCAAAAGCCTCTTTCTTTAAGTTACCATGTAAAGTGTTTGCTTTTGTATATAAACACAAAAACATCCCCTTGTATAACAAATGTGGGACTATTATTTTATACTATATTCTGCCTCTGTGCAAAAAACCAGTGACTTCGACTTCCATGGTAGCCCATTTTTGTTTGCATGCTCCTTTTCAATGTGTTTCACTTGCTCCTTCTACTCACGTGGGTTCTTTTGCTTGGTATTATCTTCTCTTCAAATGCCTATTGTCTACGTGAATGTAGGCTTCCCATAGTAGCTCCCTCTTCTTCACTATGGTCTTCAATTCTTGCAGGGTGTGTTCTCTTGCAGATTCCTCCACTTTGCAAGAGCTTGCTCATTCTTACATGGAGCTCTGACCCTGTGATTTATAGCTTCACAATGGAGCTTAATTTTTTTGTAGATATCCTTGTTAAAATGAAGTTGCCCCCTTCTAAAAAACATGATACTATTGCTGGAGGAAGCCATGGGCTTCAAAACCATGGATACATGCTTCCTTGAGCTTTGTTTCACCAGCAAATCTATACATTTTGCTAAAAATGTGGATTGCTCCTTCTTTTGTGGATGCTTGCTGATGTACTCTTTATTTTCTACAGACATGGAGCACATCTTCCATGTCAAAAACTACCTCTCAGCTACAACTTTCAAATTGAGACTACAATGTGGGAGAGAGCAGCCTTTATGCAATCTTTTCCTTAATTCAATGTGAAAACTCACAACAAAAAGCTTCATTGTGCTTGTGGATTTACTCATATCATTTACCAAAATCTGGATTGCTCGATGGTGGGTATTTCAAATCATCTGCAAGTTTCCTCTCCTTTTGAGAACTATGATCATGCATTCAAATAATATGAATCATGATAACATTTATTTGATATTAATAATAACCCATGCTTGAAGAATTTAGTCAGACCCCAAAGCGAGTCCAGCTAAAGCATCACTTTAAAATTCCATTCTAATCATTTTTGTACTAGTGTGAAATTTGTGTCTAGAGGCCCGCCAGGTGGCCATAAAAGCTAACTCAATCAAATAACTAGGCCATAAAAATTGGCATGAGCGTTCAATCCTACATACTTTATCACACTGCAAATTTTTAGCCCATGATGAATCTCTAGTCAAAATATTTTAATTGCCGAACATCCATACTTCAATTAACCTGCAGGCAAACAGTGTTAAAAAACATAAACTGGGCTCGGGTTCGGCATTATAAAACTGGGTTATTGATCACTTGTTGTTCTAAAAACTAGGATATAAGTTCTTTACCATGAAGAAAATATAATTCTATGGTTTGGGCTCATGACGAATCACAGGATGCATTTGACAAATTTTTGAAAATAGGCACTTGGAAATTTTAACTAGGAAATGTGTCAAAAAGTAGTTTTTGGCAAATCTACAAACATATGAAAGTATGCAAATTGATTTGTCATGACGTGGGAACTGACATACTTCAAGGATTTTTAGGAGACAACACAATGATATAATCCATTTAGGCTCACCAATGATAGGATCAAAGTTATAATGTGTCAAACAGGGGTATGGATCAATCAAGATACCTTAACTGTAACAAAACAATATAAACTGGGTTTTTGATCATGTTAGTAAACTGATCAAATGGATTCTTCATGATCTCAAAATTATAAGATATGAAGTATCTAACACCTAGAACACAGTGCAAAAATAATTTCTTCATTTGGGTCAACTTGGTGAAAGATATCATTGGTTGAAAAGGGCTTCCCAGAATTGTGAACACTACACATGCACAAAATAGTAAATGACCAACTTTGAGGGGTTCAAAACCTAGTCAAACGGATTCAAAATGACTTGAAACTTGGAAAATAGGTTCTTTGATATGCATACTAAACATCCTCAAAGCAGCTAGTCATGACACATTCCTGGGTAAAAGATATTGAAATGCAAACTAGGCCTCCGGTTGCTATTTGACATGGGCAGAATTGCAAATTTTGACACTAGCTCAAAATGGGACTTCACAGAATGATTCAAGATGGCAAAATAACATTGTGGATCACATGTATATGTCAAATGAAAGGTGTTAAGGCACTCAAACACCATCTAGGCCTCAAACCAAAAATCAACTACATATGCATAAAAAGGCACTTTAGGGCACGATTCTTCAAGATTCACAATATGTGACTCAAAATTGACCATGGAATTTTTAGTCCCAAGAGTGGCAACTCTCAGAATGAGAGGGAGAGCAGTGATGAGAAAACCACTAGGCAAGGGAAAGAAGAGGAGATTTTTATAGAAAAGATGTTGTTCCTAAAGACTATAAAATCCATGGAGACAAGGACTGTGGATGCCAGAATTGATATTCATGTTTACAGTGGGAAGATGGATCTAGAAGAAGTAATGGATTGGATTGATGTACTCATTAGTTTCTTTTACTATGAGGAGATACTAGAGCATCAAAAGGTAAAGATGAAAAAATCCAAGTTGAAGAGGTTAGCCTTAACCTTGTGGAATATCACTACAGTAGAGAGGGTGAATATGGACAAAAGTTAGTTAAGTACATGGAAGAAGATAGTGACCTTTATAAAGGGATCCTATTGTACCTGAGGACTATGAGATTATACTTTTTAAGAAGAGGTAGAGTTTGAGGCAAAAAGAGGTAGATATCTCTAGTTACACTAAGGAATTCCACAAACTCACTATGAAGTCGAAATTGGTGGAACTAGAGTGTGTCAAAATTGCTAACTATATGCAAGGGTTAAAGATGAACATCCAACATGAACTAAGTCTATGTTCTCCTAACATAGTACATAAATTCTTTCAATTTTCATTAAAAGTGGAGGATAAGCTTAAGAGGACACAAGATCAAGGAGGAAAATGAAGAAACTAGAGATATTTTGGTAGTAGAGGAAAAGGATTAACCAGTGGAAAATGTCAAAATCCTAGAGACTATGGGGAGGCCAGTCAAGATAATTTCTTTACTAAGAATAGTTCTAGAGGATCCCATAGAGCAAGAAGAGGAAACTCAAGGGGAAGATTTGGAGGAAAATAATTAGGACTACAAGGTTTTATAGATGTAACCAACTAGGGCACTTGGCATCTAAGTCTAAAAAGGCAAAGAATTAGAGTGATAGGAGAGAAAACTTATTTAAGGAAGAGGATAGTCAATAACAAGAAACACAAGGATCTTATGAAGCACTTAAGAAGAGAGAATCCCTTATGATGAGGATGACACTATTGAATTCCTAGATCCCTAATGAACAACCTCAGAGGAATAATTTTTTTAGAACCACCTACAAGTGTGGCAATAAAGTTTGTAAGATGTTGATTGACTGTGGGTCTATTGACAACTTGGTATTTGAGGAGGCAATAAAGAAGTTGACGTTGAGAAGGGTGCCACATCCAAACCCTTACAAGTTATCTTGGCTCACAAAGAAGTAGAAAACTATCATAAAGGAGAAAGGTTGGGTGGAATTCTAGATTGGAAAGTACAAAGGAGTGCTTTATGATATTATATCAATAGAGGCGTGTAATTTGCTACTAGGGAGACCTTGGCAATATGATGTGGAGGCACATGATGATGGAAAGATGAACACATATGCCATCAATCACAAAGGTGAAAAGGTAACTCTCTTACCCTTACTAGATTCTATAGAAGAAGAAAAGTATCCTAACTTTTGGTTTTTAGATGGAAAAGAATTTCTAGAAGTTGTGAAGTAGGAAAAAGCTCCATGTTATGCCCTAGTAATTTTTCCAAAGAATGATATACCTAAGAATATTGTGAATGAAATGAATCCCTTGAGACATGTAGGTCCTAAAGAGGCTATAGACCTATTGGACTAGTATCTACATGTTCTCACCAAATAATTTCCAAGTGAGTTGCCCCCAATTAGAGACATAAGCCATAACCTAGATCTGATCTAGAGAGCAACATCACCTAATAAAAATAGTATATAAACTAACTCCAGAACAAAATCAAGAAATGGAAAGACAAATAAAAGAATTTTTAGATAAAGGTTTAATTTCAAAAGGCCTCAATCCTTGTATAGTACTTGCCCTTTCAACCCCTAAAAAGGAAGACACATGGAGATTATACACTAATTCTAGAGAAATAAATAGAATCATTATTAGGTATAGGTTCCCTATGCCTAGAATAGAAGACCTATTGAATAAAATAGGGGGAACAAGGTAATATTCCAAGATAGATTTGAAAAGTGTCTATCACCAAATAAGGATTAGGTATGGTAATGACTAGCAGACTGGATTTAAAACCAATGAGGGTTTGTATGAATGGAGGGTAATGCCTTTTGGATTGTCAAATGCTCCAAGCACATTCATGAGACTCATGAATGAAGTGCTCAAGCCATTCCTTAGATATATTTTTATATTATACCTTGATGGCATCCTTATTTTGAGTAAGAGTAAGAAGAAACATTTAGAGCATCTTAACTTGGTGTTAAAAAGTTTCCATGAAGTAGGTATATTTTTATGCAAGGATAACTTATTTATTTGGGATTTTTAATCTTAGAAGAAAATATAAAGATGGATCCTAAGAAGGTGGAAGCCATTTTTAGATGGCATTCTCCTGGGACCATGACTGATGTCAAAAAGCTTTCATGGGTTTGCTTCCTTCTATAGAAGATTCATTAGGGGTTTCATTCAGTTGTGTTCCCCTATCCTTGAGACTATCAAGAGTGGGAAAAAATGTAAATTTTTTTGGAACAGGGATGTAGAGGAGGCCTTCCTAATGTTGAATTAGAAGGTAATGGAGAGACCTATCCTACTATTCCCTAATTTTTAGAAGGTTTTTACTATTGAATGTGATGCTTCTATCCTGGCTATAGGGGTTGTCTTGAGTAAGGAAGGGAGGCCAATAGCCTTTTTCAGTGAGAAAATGAATGAATCCAAGAGGAAATACACCTCTTATGACTTGGAACTATATACCTTAGTCTAGTCATTGAAGAAATGGAGGCACTACGTCCTTCCAAAATAATTTTTTATTCTTATAGATAACCAAGCCTTAAATTTCTTGAATAGAGAAGAGAAACTAAGCCACAAACATATGAAATGGAAAGAATCAATTCAAGCCTACACCTTTTAATTAAAACATAAGAAGGGAGTTTACAATAAAGTCACAAATGCACTAAGTAGGAGGAATCTGGTTGTGCATTAAATCCAACTCCAAATTATATGGATCAATGCAATTAAAGACATGTATAAAGAGGATAGTGAGTTCAAAGAAATCTATAAGGTGTGTTCTAACTTTTTTGAAACCTATCACACTAAATATGTAGACTACTTGATTTAGAATGGGCTATTGTTCAAGGGGCATCAACTATGCATTCCACAATGTTCAATGAGGGAGAATATCATTAGAGAGAAGCATGTAGGTAGCATGGGAGGATATTTTGGCTTGGACAAGACCTTGGAATAGGTGAGAAGGTTCTATTATTATCCAAGACTTTAGACTAAAGTGAGGAAGATTGTGGAGCCATGTATAATCTATCAGAGGGCCAAGGGTACATCCACTAATCTAGGACTATACCAATCTTTTCCTATTCCTACAAGGCCTTGGGAAAGTAGCAGCATGGACATTGTGATAGGATTGCCTAGTTCACAAAAGGGAAATGGTAACATTTATGTTGTAGTGGATAGATTTAACAAAATGGCCCACTTCATCCCTTGTAGGAACACTAATGATGCATCAAAAATTGCAAGTTTATTCTTCAAGGAGATTGTCATGATACATGGTTTGCCTATAACCATACTATCAGGCATAGATGTGATGTTTATTGGTCACTTTTGGAGGACCTTGTGGAATAAATTTAGAACTAATTTGAGTTTTATCTTTGCAAACCATCCATGAAAAAATGGGTAGATAAAGGTGTTCAACAAGTCCCTTGGAAATCTACTTATATGCTTGATTAAGTAGTATGGAGACAAGTGGGAATCATTCCTACCGCTAAAAAAGTTTTCTTTTATTATCTCAGTCAACAGGAGTATAGGGTAGAGATATTTTAAAATAGTGTAGAGGAAGAATCTAGGATGCATCTTTGAACTCAAGGAACTACCTTCGAACACTCCAATCAGTGCTCATAGTGAGGATTTTGTAGAAAGTATGAAGGTGCTTCATGAATCAATAAGGTTGGCTCTTGAAAAGAGTGCAAAGATGTATAATCTAGAAAAAGATAAACATAGAAGAGATGTTTAGTTGTAGTTTGGAGACTTGATCTGGGGATACTTGAAAAAGGAGAGGTTACCAAAGGGGATGCATACCAAACTATTCATGAAGAAAGTAGGACATTGTCAGATATTGAAGAAGCATGGAATGAATTCTTATGAGATATATTTTCACTCATATGTACCTTGGTATCTCTCCCATATTTAATATTTTTACTATAACCCCATATAAAAATGACATGAATACAAGTTTAGAAGTGAAACTTGAAGAAGATGTTTAAGGGATATTACCCATGAACCAAGGAGACTTGAAAAGATCTTGGATACCAAGGTCATCAAGAAAACTAGGAGTAATGTATACAAGAATTATTTTTTTAAATGAAAAGGATTTCATGAAGATGATTTTATATTGATATATGAATAGGAGGTCTAGAATCATGGCCTAAGTTTGCAAGAGCTTATCTCAAGAAGACTTGAGATCAATGCACCCTAGGAGTATGGTGCAAGAGAAACTTCAATTCCATCCATTGCAAGCACATCTAGATCATCAAAGGAGAAGTGTTAGCGTACTAATTGGATCTAGAATCAAATATTTTCAATAATGTGCAAGTTGTAAGGAAATGAGGCATTAGGTGTATTATAAACCTAGTTGTTTACCTTAGCTAATTTATGGGAAATTTCTAAGTAGAAATAGGAAAAGGTAGTTTATAAGGTTGAATAATGATTATATTATTACCACAACCTTCTAGGTTCTTAGGTAGGCTCTAGGATTAAAGTTTAGAAGAGTTTGATAACTTTTTCAAAAAGTTATTAAAGTTGTCAATGTTGCATAATGCAACTTTTGTGCAAAAATGCAATCTATTTGAATGCCAACATTCACACCCACCTTTATCAGTTGGAAATAATTAGGAATTATATAAATGAGGTTGACAAACATTTATCAACATAGAGAAGAAGAATCTAATGTACCCTTTGCATTGACATCAATAAAATCTATTATTTTCCTACTAAAATTGTATGAAAACCTATTTGTATAGAATTCTATGGATTTACATGAAACTATGAAGGATTAGAAAAGTTGAATGAATTTCATATGAAGTATTTTCAAGTGGTTTTAAGTCTTCAAGTTATATTGGTTAAGAGAAATACATTTTTGTGTGCTTATTGTTCATGGGAAGGCCCTAACTAGGGTTTGAAAAGAAAATCTCTCTTTCCCAGAGATTCCACCAAGGGAAAAATATAAGCCTTGGAGTAGATAAAGGGTGGAGTATTTAAATTGTTAATTTTTTGGGTCTCAAAATAGGAGGCATAAGGTGTGGGGAGAAAATACCAAACCCTTTGTACAAACATCTATGTGTGACTGTCTAGTTTTGCATTTTTTACGCACAACTTGGCCCAATAGTGGACTAGAAATACAAGATCTTGGATTTATATGTTTTAGAATGTTCCTAAAGTGTTTCAATTACTTTGGTTGGAAGATAAATTGAATTTATTTTACTTGATTTTTAAAAGTGACCTAATTACCCCTATTAGGCCTAGGAGAGAATCATAAGCAACTTGAGTTAGGGGATTGGTCAAGGGTCCTAACTTGGCAAAGGTTGTTGGTTAATGGATTGAAGTCTCTAAATATGGTTAAGGATTCTTATGATGGACTTCCAAGAAGGTTTCGTTCATAAATCCAACATTACTACTTGTAGCTTTATTTGGAGGTTTGGGTAGGTAGTTTGATTTTCCAAAGAAAATATTTTGGAGCCTATGTTTCAAACATTTGGGAATTTCATCTTAGTGTTGAAGAAGACCATATTCCATCCCTAAAAAATTTGGTCTTGAATTTTTGTATTGTTATTCCTTAATGAGGTGTTATAGAATTTGAATTTGATCTAGTTTGTATAGTGTGGGTTTTGGGAACTATTGTAGAGCCCTAAGTTGTATTGGTGGATAGTGGCTTTGTGAAATTCTAAGTAACACATTTTTAATATAACTTGGGGTATCTCCTCCACTTTCACAATCCATAATATATCCATTCCTTCTTTCTACTATACTATTTTGTGGTGGTGTCCTTGGTGCATTCATTTGCCTCATAATTCCTTTATCATTGTCAAATATGTTTCACTCATCTGAAATGATTTGACCTCCGCTTTCTAATCTAAGACATTCTAGAATCTCACCTATTTCTTTCTCAACTCTAGCAAGATACCACTTAATTATTTGAAATGTATCATAGTTTTCCTTAAAAAACATTGCAACCATCATTCTTGAAAAATTATGAATTAAAAAAAAAAGTATTTATCACCATAATAGCTCTGTATTCTAATAGGACCACACAAATTAGTATAAATTAACTCCAAATTCTCTTCATAATAAAATGTTTTTCTCCTGAAACTATACTTTGTCATTTTACCCATTTGCCATTGTTTATAAATCATTTTATTAGGTTTGTTTATTATTGGTAATCCTCCAGTTCTTCTTATTTTACTAATGCTTACTAATTTATCAAAATTCACATAATCAGGCCTCTTATTCCATAACCAAACATCTTCACATTGTGAAAATGGACGAGTATCTTCAAATAGGTCTATATAGAATAAATTATCCCTTGTTTTCTCTCTAGAGCCAACTAGTTCACTAGTTTTATCATAAATCTTAGACTTTTGTTATATAAATCAAATCTATAACCTAATCCTATCAATTGTGGTACACTCAACAAGTTATATTTCAAACCATGAACCCCGTATGTATTTGATACTTGATATTTTAATTCATGTTGATTGATCACTTACCCTTCACATAACATGGTTCATTTTTTGGAATTACAAGTAGGAAAGGTGAACTACTGGGGGGCAAGGGGGGGTGATGGGTATGACACCCATAATTCTTCACTACTACAAAAATAAAGTGTCACTAATTAAGGTTACAATAAGTTGACCACGAGACATGATCTTCCCTATGAAAGGCCTACCTTGTTAAAGGCTTACTAGGACTATTAAGTCCCACCTTGTTAGAGGATTTCAACACCCTATTAGAAGTGTTCCTAGCTAAAGGACTTTAGAACATCCACTTTGGAATGTCACCCTATTAAAGGATTTACAAAAATCTATTAGGACTACTTCATCTAGGAGATTTAACCAAAATCACCTATTAGGATGCTTCAACATAGATCTTGTGATTACCTTTGGTAGCCTAATTAAAGAATAAATCCATACTATGTCCTTCTTGATCCTCTCTAATCTGATAAGTCAATGATGTATCCTCTATCCCTTGTTCTTCTCAAATTGATTCTACAATTTTCTCTCTTACAACTTTTAAGTCTCCATGTAAACTTCATTGTTCTCTACCTTCAATTCCTTATGCACACACTCTTAATAAAATTTAGGGTTTCATCCTCCTTAAGAAGACTAGAAGACTTAGGGTTAGGTATGAATTTATGTCTAAGATATTCATCCTTTTTTCCACTTAATCCTTTCCTTTTTCTGATTGGTTGCGTGTAATTACATAGGGAATTTTCTTACAGATTCATCCTTATCTTCAAAAGATCATATTCTATTCTTAGGTCGGCTAAAAAATAGTTTACATAGTTGTTTGTGAAATCTCAAACAACTATGTCAAATCTATGTTACTCACTACTTAAGGTTACTATTTCTTGGCACATACTAAAGTTTTCTCTCTAATTCAACACCTGAACTACTTGACATCTACTATTTTCTTGACACTTGAATCACTCGACCTGTATTTCCTGCTCGACACTTAAGTGACTTGGCACTCATTTCAACTTAGCATGGCCTATTTTTACATATCATGCTCAACATTTATTACTTAGTTCAATGTGAACTTAATGAATTTTTTAAGTATGTTGACACTTAGTTGTCAAAACCAATTTGAGATAAAAAAATCTCCCCCTTCGATATGAGTGTCAAAAATACGTAACTTTACATAATCAATCTAACCTTCTCGAGTATGATATATTCACAACTCGACTTATATACAAAACTTTTAAAATTTTAAAATTTTGTAATAGAATATATAGCTCAAATTCTATAACTCCCCCTAAGTTAATGTAAATGTATTATCCAAAAATCTATTCTCCATTTTGAGTAATTTTGTCTCTTTTTTATACTCTTTATCTAATATGCTTTGTTTTCTCTCTTTGTGGTTTCTTCCCCTATGATTTACCTTTATCTCCCCCTTTCTTTCTATCTACCTCTTTGCACATTTGTCTCATCTCCCCCTTGCTTATTTATCTCCTCCTTTTTGACAGTTATGTGAAAGGGTTTATACACTGATTGTGTATTTGTTCAAGAAAGACTTGTGGACTTCCATTATTATTTTTAGAGAAGCATCCCAATTATCACATGCAATATCAAGTGACTTGATTTGGACTACTATCTTTGCAGCAAGTTAACTAGTCCATCAGATGTAGAAAGATTAGGATTTTCTTCATCAAGGCTTTTGCATATCCTAGTTCCTTATGGAGTATCTCCATATGAGGGGTTAGGGAGGCTTGAATGTTAAGCAACTTGGCTCTTATATTAGCCTCTTCTGCTATTAATATAGCTAGTTGACTCTATGATTGAAGAAATGAATGAAAATGCTTCTCACATTGAGCTAGATTCTGAGGTAGTTGCATACCTGAGATTTTCTATTTGCTCTCAAAACTCAAAATTCTATGGCTTTTTTCTTATGTGAAGAGTGTGGGATCACACAATTTTGTGTATGATGAGAATATGTTCTCAAGTACCTTCTTTACTGTCACAATTTTTGTAGCCATTTGTACCTATTTTAGTGCTATATCACTAGATATTTTCTCATTAATTTTCCTTTGAAATTTTCTTTCTAACTATTCCATAGTTTTTGCATTGTATCTTGGTTTGCATTATTCACCTAATCCACAATATCTGATAGTTGTTCTAATATTGACTTTGATTCTTCAGTTGTAGGCACACTAAAAGCATCTGAGAAAATGTTTTTATTTCTTGCAATGCTTGCCTCTATTTGTACTCTTTTCTGAGTATTTCTTGTATTTTCTTCTTTTCTAATGCCTGTTGCAGTAAGCCTATTTGTTCCAAGGTAATGGTTGTAGATTCATATTTAGGTATCACTATTTCTTCATCTAAAGTTACATTTCCATAGTGAATTACCTTAGCAACCTTGGACAGACTAGAGCCTAGTGCTAAAATTTGCAATGGTAGAGCTTTAGTGCTCAACTCATGAAGGACTTTTGTAGGAGTGCCAGATGTTGGTAATGTTACCAATGCTTGAGTGGCTTCTTGCTCCTTCTCCTTTGATATGTCCTTTTCTTCAAATCTCCCTTGATCAATTACTATTGTCTAACTTTCACCTTGTGCCTATGCTATAGATACAAATATATCTATCTATCATATTTTCTCTTCTTTAGTCTTCTCTTCTTCTACTTGCTTTTGCTCAACTTTATCAATTCTTATAGTTGTTTCATCCTTTGTTGATGTATCTTTTGATGTTTGCATCAAAGTTTGACCACTAGTATCCAAAGGGATATCAGAAGGTAGTTCTTGTGTATTCATCTTATTCCTTGTAATATTAGCTACTACCTTCTAAAGTTCATCAACACTAACCAATACGAGATTCTCACAAAATCTTTCTTGCAGTGTGGATTGGTCAAAGATCTTCTTTAGATCTTCTATAGTTAAGGGATTGATGCTCTGAGCTAAGCTAATAGGAACATCCTTTACAATTATAGTATCTACAAGCATCCTTGCATCATGTGGAGGGCTCATGCTCAACATTTGTGTGTCTTGCACACTTTGTTCTTCCTACTACTCTTCAGTTGTAGCCATGTCATCTAGTTTCTTTTGTGTCTCCTAGACAATAGCATCATCTTTTCCTCTTATTTTCCATTGTTTCTTCACTCAAAGGGATCCTCTTCTCCTTGTTTAACTATTGTCAAACCATATATTAGCTTCCACATTTGAGTGGATTTCTTTACAACATCCTCAATATTATTCTAGAGAATCCTAAATGCTCTGTATTTTGGTGCAAATCTAATACCATACTTCTTATTTGGCTTGATAATTTGACCTTTTGTCAAATCTAGCATTACGTGGGCTAGTGTTGATTCCCTTATCTATTTCTCCAAGTCTAAGAATTAATGCCATTTATTTTTAACAATTGTATACAACTCCTTTGTCATTGTATTGTCTAGTTCAAGTGGAGTATTCTTAAACTTAGACAACATTGCATAAATTGATTCTTCAATCAAAATTTTCTCTATTCTATCAAGTTTTCCAAAATCAATATTCTTTCAACTTGTCATATCTGCACTATCCTTAATGTTATTATAGATATTTTCAAGACCAAATTTAGGTGTATGACTTACCACTCTAAATTGAATTGTACCTTCAAACTCTATATTTTCATCATCTATTTCAGGTTGTGCAATGTACTTTCTCCTTTATTTCTTTTGCATTGAGCCCTCTTTCTTAGTAGCATTTTTCTTTTCTCTTTTTCTAGTTCTTTGGCCTTTTGAGTAGTAGCCCTTGTACTAGCCCTAGTTGTTTGTGTTGTTGTCTTTTCAAGGTTGGGCTTCATAGTTCTCTTTTCTTTTGGTTTGGTCACAGGCTAAGCCTTGGCCTTTCTCTTCTTTGGCACTAATTGAGCTAGTGCTTCTTTGATTTCCTCTTCCTTAGAAACTTCTTCTTCTTGGTTCTCACCCATGCCTTGGGTCAAAGCTAGAGGTTCTTGAGCTTGTACCTCTTCTTCTTCTTCATCACCAAATTGAGCCTTGAGTTTCCTTACTAGTTTATCTTTCTTCTTTAATGTAGAAGCTATCTTTAGCTCCATTTCAACCATAGACTTCATTACATCATATTTTCCAAATATCTTGGTTGTTTTGACAATCTCATCTGCTAGGAGTGTAGTAATGGCAGTTGATGCTTCATCAACATTTATCTCATATCCTAGGGGTCTCAACCATCTAACCCTATATACTACTACCTAAATGTATGTGTAATCAATGTCCACAAGAAAAAATATGTCATCCTATTGTTGCTCTACTAAGGAAATAGGTATCCTTAACCTTTTCCTCATGGACTTCTTAAAATCTTCAAAGTAACTTATTATAACTAACTCAAAATTCTCTCCCATTTACTCAATATATTCATTAATTTGGACAACCACTGATATGTCAGTCTTCCATTCAATTTTTCCAAAAGATGGGAATTCATTTGCACATAAAAGAATATGTAGACAAGGATTGATCCAAACTTAGATTGTGCACTTTTTGTCTTTCTAATAGCACCTAGGTTTTCATTTATCTATTGCAATTGAAGTTTTGCAAGATCATTGGTATGATCTTTCAATTTTGTAACCGACATCTACTACTATGTAGTGCACACTATTTAACTTTCTTGATTGATAAAACTTATGGGAAATAACTCTGATAGCAAAATCAAGCAAAGGATTTGTAATGGTATCTATGGTCGTACCATGCTGGTTCCATTTAGCACCTATATTTTTCTCAATTGCCTCTTTGGAGTTGCTACATAGGGTCTTTATCTGATCTATGGTTGGATAACTAGTCACCCTATGAATAATCCTTTTGGAAATCTTGATCTATGCACCCTCTAACCATAGACATCCATCATGAATTTTGCTTAGAACTATTTTAATCCATTTAGTTTTCAAAATCATGGGAAAATCTAGGGCATGGGTCAAACCCTTTCTCTCCACAATCTTAAATTTTTCATTTATGATTGCATTTTTACACAATTTATCATATGCTTGTCTTATCTCGATGTCACCTAGGCCTCCTAATTTGTAGTTGTAACATTTTCTCTTGTCTTGTACCATTATGACTTTAGATGGGATCATGGATAATGCACCAGATGGATCATTTTTATAAGCAATGTTCGAGATGGCCTTGAAATTGGGTTCTCTAACCTGATTTCTAACCTCAAAAGCTTCTTTCTCCTTGGTCTTATTTGAACTAGAGGCCATTTTATCAAGCTAAGGTTTATCAAATTTAAAATTGTGCAACTCAACTTATTAAGAATACCTTTAATATTTGATGAGCTGGTGCTCAATCAATGCTAGAATAATTGAAAATTCGTTGAATTGGTTTTTGAATCACTTCTTCACTCTACTCATTCTTGCTTTGAATTTGTAGTGACAAAAAATAGGAGAAAATTGACCTTATACCCTTCAAAACTTTGTAATTAATGCTTGGTCATGTATAGTTGTAAAAATTGCCATCCATTGAGACTTCTTCACTTGGAAGCTACTACAAACTGAGGTCTGACTATCTAGGATCGATAACTCAGCATTAACTAATTTTTCACTTGGCATACACATAAGACTTTTCATACTCGGCAACAACATGAAAATTTGATGATTCTAACCTTGAATTTTCTATGAATTCTTGCAGCTTAATTCATGCTAATGGAATAATTTTAGTGTTTATTTCTTTTGTAAGTGATGTTTAATGCAGGACTTTAAATATCAGTCGCACATACCTCTTATTTTCTTAGTTTGATGAAATGTGATCACTTGACCCATTGGGTGAAGTGATCCCTTCTCCATTTGATGTACTACAAACACCTTTCTTCTTCCCTGTCTTGTTCATTTCATTCCTGACATGTTCAACATCTACCTTGTCTTTACCTTTATCAAATTCACAACTTGGTGCCTTGGATCTAGTTGGATAATGCTTGCTAATGTGACCAGTCTTGTGAGAACTAAAATATGTTGTTTGACTGAACCATCTCTTGTAGTTACCACTAAAGTGATTCCTAATGCATTTTTAAGGTATATGACCATATTCCTGATAATAATGACAGTTATATCTTATATTGTAAACCTAGTTATAGGAATTTTCATAGCTTCTTATCTTTATTGTTCCTTTCCTCAACAACTTTAGATGATTATCCTTCTTTAGTTCTTGCATAGCCCAATCCTGATGTATCTCTACTGGATCTAGGGGATTGTAGTAGTTGCTCAAAGTACTTGATGGCTTCATTTGGCTTGTTGAAATTTTTAGAAAATTATTTTTCTCTTTTTAGTTCATTCTATAGTTGTTCATTTTGTAGCTTCAAAGTGGTTATTTCAATGTCCTTGACATTCATCTCATGATGAGTATTCATCATTTGGCATAAGGTGTCCAATTGCATGTTTGAGATCTTGGATAGCTTTGTTAATTTTTCTTCCAATCTATTTGCCAAAATTATTTTTTCTTCTTCAATCATGGCCTTGTCTTCTATAGCTTTCTTCTTTTGTTCAGTCACCTCACACAATAGTATAGCTTGTAATTCTTGCTCCAACTTGACATTTCTAATTTATTCAGCTTGTGCTCTATTCTTTTCTATTAGATCTACAATTGCTACAACAAATTCACTAGAGTTACCATCTGCACATATCTTTGTGGTGTCAATCTCTTTGTATTGTGTGTCATTTTCTGCTATAGCAATCTCTTTCCTTCTCTTTAGGGAACTCTTCAAAGCATCTCTAGCTTCATTCAATTGATGTAGTATGAGATGTATCTCAATCTCCTAGTTCTTAATGGTCTTTCCCAACTTGTAGAGTTCTATTTCAAGATCTTTGCTCTAAGCTACAAATCTTTTTCTTTTGAGAACTTAGCTCTAATACCAATTATTGGAATTACAAGTAGGAAAGGTGAACTACTGAGAGGGGGGATGAATCGGTAGTTAAAACATGAACCCATAAAACTTTTCACCACTCATCCATCTCATGCATTTAATAGATAACATTGAAACAACATGCAAAGTATAATCATCTAAACACATGTAAATACATAAGAAATCACACATTTGACACCTGATATGATTTCCCAAAAACCCTCCAAATAAGAAGGTAAAACTAGGGTGGGGATGACACCCACAATTCTTCACTACTACAGCAATAAAGCATCACCAATTAAGGTTACAATGATTTGCCCTATGAAAGGCTTGCCTTGTTAAAGGATTGCAAGGATTGTTAAGTACCATCTTACTAGAGGATTTCAACATCTTGTTAGAAGTGTGCTTGGCTAAAGGACTTCAAAACATCCACTTGGAATGCCACACTATTAAAGGATTTAAAACTATTTTTTAGGACTACTCCACCTAGGAGATCTAACCAAAATCACTTGTTAGGATATCTCAACATAGATCTTGTGATTAGGTCTGGTAGCTTGATTAAAGATCAAATGCATATTATGTCTTTCTTGATCCTCTCTAATTTGATAATTCAATGATGTATCCTCTATCCCTTGCTCTTCTCAAAGTAATTCTATAATTTTCTCTCTTACAACTTCTAAGTCTCCATGAAAACATCAATTTTCTCTACCTTCAATTCCTTATGCACACACTCTTAATGAAATTTAGTGTTTCGTCCTCCTTAAGAAGACTAGAAGACTTAGGGTTAGGTATGAATCTATGGCTAAGATTCATCCTTTTTTCCACATAATCCTTCCTTTTTTCTAATTGGCTCAATGTAATTACATAGGGAATCTACTTACAGTATCCTTATCTTCAAAATATCATATTCTATTCTTACGTCAGTAAAAAATGGTTTACATAGTTTTTTGTACAATCTTAAACAATTATGTTAAATTTGTGTTACTTGGAACTTAAGGTTACTGATGCTCGACACATACTAAAATTTTGTCTCTGACTTGACACTTGAACTATTTAGCATCTACTATTTTCTCGGTGCTTGAATCACTTAGCATCTACTAGTTTAGCATTTGACTTGACACCTACTTGGCACTTGAGTGACTCAACACTGATTGCAACTTGGCATGGTCTATTTTTACATATCATACTGGGCATGTATTACTTAGTTCAATATGAGATCTGAGATCAACAACATCATTGTCAAACTTAACACTACTTTCATTATAATATTTTAGCTTGTCAAACTTACTTGTATCACTAGTCATATGATGTGAGAAACCACTATCAATTACACATCTATCATTATTACTCATATGTGAGATCAATGCAATTTTCTCATCTTCATCAAAATCTTTTTTTGTTGTAACATAAAAAAAATTTCATCATGATCATCCTAATTACTGTAAGAGTCATCATCTTTAGCAATGTAACAAAATTTCTTACCTTTATCTTTGTAGTTTCTTTTGTCTCTATTACTTCTTTCATCTATCCTTCCTTTATACTTGAAACATTTTCTTTCATCCTTTCCATCTTTATCAGGGTATCTAGATGCAATATGACCAAATTTGTTAGATGTGAAATAGATAATAGGAATTTTACCTTTGGATTTGCATTTTCCTCGAGGAAGTCTTCTTGCCAATAATTCTTCAAGTTCATCAGGGTCATCATCAGATCCACTATTAGTTTCTACATAATTAGTTTTCTTCTTTTTCTTAGATCCATCAAGGGTTAGTTGAGCTTCGAATGTAGATTAAACACTTGTTAGGGATTAAATATCAAAATTTGATAATTGAAATATAGTAAATCTACCATTCAAACTATCCAAAGTAAGATCATTACCAATTATATATTTTAATTCTTGAATTGTGTATAGAGGAAGTAAAGTCCTCAATACCTTATCACAGTCTCATCAGTAATATGTTCTTCAAATCCTTTGATAGCATTCACCACTTCTTTGATTCTTCTACAATACTATAGAATAATCTCACCTTCCTACATCCTCATGTCATCAAGATTTCCTCTTAAGATTTATGCTTTATCACTTAACACAGTCCTATCTCCACGGTGGATTTTTGCCAAATTGTCCCACATTTTATTAGCACTAGTTCATTCCTTTACATCATCAAATTTTTCATAACTATGGACTTTTGAAAGTTCAATCATCATTTGGTTGTGTTCTCCTTTCCTTTCCTTTTTCAGTTATCATGGTTCGAGGCACCTCAATGTAGTCACTGTCCAAGTATTAGGATGTGGAATCTCTAATTCCATATAAGTGCAACCTCTTCAACCTTGGCCATGCTAGAAATTTCTTCTTGTTCATCTTAAGTATCTCTCTTTTATACATCTTGACCTTTTACTTGAATCCCTCCAAACTTTCCTAACATTTACTAGAGCTTTGATACTAATTTCTATAATGATTTTGAATAACTTGAGGGGGGTGGGGTGGGATGAATCAATTATCCTCAAGTCTAGATGTACCAATTCAACTTTTAGGAACTTCAAACTATATAAATAAACTTAGATATCCATTTGGTCTTTATAGAATACCATCAATAATTTAACATTCCATGCAATATCTCAACTCTTTATCTCTATATGTGGGTGAGTGCACCAAGTTGGTGTACAAAAAAGTGGACACCCAAAAAAAAATCAATAACCTAATCAAGTTTTCAATAAAACAATTAGGTTATTTAAAAGTAAAATGTTGGTCAAGTTTCGTATCCAAGCCTAGACATTATACTTAAAAAACCCTAATCTAGTTATTAAGTAAGATAATTAAAAAGAACTTGGTCATTTTTTTTGAATTATCTCATTTAATAACTCGATTGGGTTTTCCAAAACCTAATCATGTTTTGTAAACTATACATTTTGTTTGATGTCTACATTTGAGGGTATTTTTATACTCTCAAATAGAAGAAACAACATGGATTGAGGAGGAGAACATCAAAACCCATTTCGAGTTTCACATAAAAATCAATTTTCTATTACATTTCCATCCATGGGGCCCCACAAACAAGCTAGGTCTTCATCATATTCATCATTTCTTTATTTTTATACCAAATTTTTTAATTTGTTTTTGTAATTTATAAGTTTTGTAATTTTTTCTAAATTTTTTTAATATAGATGCATCAAGGAATCCAACAAAATGAGGGATAGATAAAAGACCACCTCCTACACAATCAAACCCTTCGCTTGGCATGACACAACCACAAAAAACTTTAATTGTTGTGACACAACCATAAAACCCTCCACCTGTAGTGAGACAATAATGAAATGCTCCACACAATTTTCATGTTCAACAACCAACACCTCCTATAAACCCTTCACACACACAATTACATCATTTAAGTATTGTACAAGAGGACCTTATAAATTGCCTTATACAAAATAGTGCTAACATTACCCAAATGGTAAATAAGTTGTAGTCATCTACACTTTCTCAACACTCGACCCAAGTGAACACACTTTAACAAATGACCCAAAATGCAAATGAGGTGTCTAGGGAGTTTATCAAATGGGGTACATGGAGGGATAGGTATCATGCATTTTATGTTGATGGGTTATCAAATCACAAAGTGAAAGATAAAGACATAAAAAAAGGTACTATATGTTCTCTTTTCACCAATCCTATATCTAGTAACTCCTTATTACACACAACCATAAATTTTCCTAGTCATTGGTGCACTCATACTAAATTGAGATCATATTTTTTGGATAGGTGGTATATTGTATTTGACCTACCACCATGTAATAATTATGAGTTGCCTCTATATTCTTTGAGAAAACTATATTGTGAGTTCATCCTTGGCAAGAAGAAAAATTACTTCGACATCTATTAGTTCTAGGGTAGAGGGAGAGGCTCTATGTGGGATAGACTTGGGGATTGTAGGGAGGTGCCACAACATGAAAGGAGATGTATAGCACAAAAAACCATGCCTCATTTTGTGCTCCCATCAATTGTAAAGGAGTGGATTGATTTACAAACTCTTCATGCGACTGCATCATTTACAAATGTTATCATTGAGCATGTCTCATAGTTAGGTGGTTTTCCTTCACCTATGGAACCTCAGCCATCATTAGATTCATCTTTAGGGTCATCACAACATGTGACAGCTCCATCATTATTACCTATCACACTAGGGTCATCATAGCATGTGAGAGCTCCATCATCATCACCAATGGGACCTATGTCATCACAACCTATGATAGCTTCATTAGCATCACGTACACAACCAGTGTCACCTACACCATTAGTGTTATCTCCTCTTGTGTGACCTACATCACCAATGACATCCTTACTTGTGTGACCTACATCATCATCACATACATCATTATAGTGTTTGAGACCCAATCAACATTTTTTTTAAATCTATCACCACATGTGTGATGGGATGTATATGGAGGTGTCTCGGGATGGAGTTTCATCTCATCGATGTCTACATTATGGGTATACTTGTTATTCATATGGAGGTGGGGATTTCACACTCATAGATTATTTGATAGAAATGGTCCTCAATGGATAGGAAAAATAGGTGTAGTGTCTACCCCTAGTTTGCATTTTTGTTATCATTGTCAAACTCTTTTAGAGCTAGTTTTATGTTGATGGTTAGCAGCATTGTTTTGAGACTATCAGATATTGTGCTATGGATTTAGTTGATATGTGATGAGATTACTTAGACTCTACATTTCATGTATGTATGATGATTATTTTTAGTGTTTACAATTATCGATGATGATTATTACATTGCTTTCAGTTATTAATGATGATTAGATTAGATGGTTTATTATCACATGTGCTTTCTTATGGATACTTACCCCATACTTGCATGTGTATGGTGTACATGCTTGTTTTTTTACTATATGGCATTTCTGATGTGGTTAAGGAAGGGAGTTGTAGTCACCTGCTAGTCGGGATATACATGATGTACCACTTCCTGCCATTTCTTGTTTAGCTTAGTATATATTGTGTATGTACATGCGTGGGTTTTTATGCAAGTTGCAGGTATCGGGTATCGACTTCCCTGAGTTGCTAGGATGAGCATATCCTATCACATTATCTCAATGATAAGAGAGGGGAGATAAGATCTCAAGTCCAAATCCAAACCATTAAAGCCACTTGTCCTAATTGGAAATTAGGACAAGTATCCAAGTTGAGTACCCTCTAAATGCATCAGATGACGTAATTCATGATATTAACCCTGTTGGTTTGATTTTGTATGTGTTTTGCTATAGTGGGTTTTTCATATTTTATTTTATGAGTCTTTGGTGTATTTTCTATTAATTAAGCCTAATTAAAAGATTTAATTAATGGTTTAATTTAATGGAAAATTAATATGATATTTTAATATTTATTTTATTTAATTAATTAGGAAATTAATTAAATAAAATAATTAAATTTAAAGATAAAAGTTATAATTTTAAAGTTGGAATGTGATAATATTTATTTAAGTTAATAAATATTTTAGCAATTAAGTCTCAAAAATAAATGTAAAAGTGGAAAAGATATTAAAATTATTAAAATATTAAAGGTTTCATGATGTGTGCACATGATTAAAATATAAATATATTAAGATAAAATAAGTGGAGTTATTAAAGTTAGTGCATGAGATTTAAAAATAATTTATAAAATTAATTGAAAAGAGTAAAGTAAATATTATATTAATTAATGTGCATTATTATAATATTTTCTCACATAGGAGTTTGCAAATTCTCGAGAGTTGTCATGTAGACAACACAAGAGTTTGCACTCTAAGAATGCACAAGTTGTCTACACTTAGGAGTTAGCATATTATTTGAGCACATGGTGTTTACAACCTTATGACTCATCTAGAAGGTTGGAGAAGACTTATGCTTATCTTCTAGTTCTTTCTAGACACATTCTAGATGCATCTTAGAGGCCTTTAAATAGAGGCTCTCCTACTGTGTTTGGACAAGCTTCAAAGCTTACATGCATTTGAGAAGCTCATATGTTTCTACATGCTCATATGCTTCTATAAGCACTTCTAGTCACATGAGAATTTTGGTTGGTTTAGTCTTGGAAGAATTGAGAATGTTGGAGAAGGAAGGGATTTTCTATGGACTTCTGAGGCATGGAAAATTAGCATCAGTGTCCAGGCGCACTCGAGATTTTTGCTTATTCTATTTTCACTCTTTCTCTTCCTACCTTCTTCATGACTGTTATATGTGTCTGAATATTCCCTGTGATTGAATCTGCAATTTGAAAGTGGAATCTAGATATGTACGTTATTTGGTTGCAAAGAAAATATTAGAAAACTCTAGTTCCAATTAAGAAGGAATTAGATCTGAATCGGGTTTGGGTTCGAATTGTAATAGAATCGAGGATTTGATTAGACAAGGGTTGTTTTGATAATGAATTCATAAATTGAAAATTTGTTTAATTGATATTAAATTGTCTATCAGTCTTTAGTTGCGAATTTTATTTAAAGAAATATATATATGAATATTTAACCATATATGAAGTGGGGTGGTATTAGTTTATTGATCTAATAGATAAATAAGAATCTTTTCTTTAAATAAAAATAACTATAAATAAAATAGGAAACATTATTACTGATAATGTTTAATAAAATAAAATTAAAGAAAATATATATATATTTAATGAGGGGCAGAGGGAGAAAACTTGTACCCCCACCTACCTCAACACTGGTGGCAATCTAGACGTACACCTCTATCGTAGTTCTTAGCGTTCTGCGATTGTGGGGCAAGGTTACATATAATGGCCACATGACCAAGTTAAATGCATTGTCTTCCTTTCATTATAATCGCCGCTCATATTCATATAAAAGCTTGCGGCCACAGTCGTCTGCACAGCTTACTTTGATGTGGCCACGACATTAAAACCCCATGCCTTAATACATTTTATAATGCGATTCAATGCAATTCGGATTTTAACAGTTTGTTATACTATGGTAAGATATATATATGTGTGTGTGTGTGTGTGTGTATATGTATATGTATATATATGTGTATATATATATATATATATATATATATATATATATATATATATATATATATATATATATATATATATATATATATATATATATATATATATATATATATATATATATATATATATATATATATATATATATATATATATATATATATATATATATATTCAATAATTGATTTTAATATATGTTATTCTATAAATGTTAGATGTTGAGAATTGTTAAATATGAATTATTAATAATAATTTGATAATTACTATTAATTTTAAAAGAGAGATATTAGTAGTGATGAATCTGGTATATAGTTGATTTATTAATAAGATTTTTAATTAAACTTGTTATGACTAACAAGTTATTATTAAATTATTAATTTAAATATTAATGGATTTGGAGTATGGCTGATTTTAATCAACTTGTATTCATTGAATTATAGTTATGATATTAAGTTATGCAATAGAGTCTTAATTGAAATGATTATCGATAATATAGAATAGGTGGAAAGAGATATTGAATTCATTTAAATTATTAATTTGAATATTAAGGGATTAGAAGATGGTTGACTTTAATATTAATTTTATTTAAGGTATATTAAGTATATACTAAATAATTGCGAGATGGTAGTTTATGTTATGATTGATAATAGTTTAATGATGATTATTATAATGATTTAAATTAAGAGACTTAAATTTTTAATGATATTGGACAATGGGTCATTGTTACATTTTGACCTTATTATAACATAGCTACGATTTGAATTATTGTTATGTTATTATTAATACGTTATGTATTAATAAATAACTTAAAGATATATCTAAATGGTGTTTAGAGTTATTAAAATATTAACTAATGAAGTTTACAGAAGTATTCTCTAGATCGATTATTTATAGATGAGTTTATTATTTATTAATGTTTGGTAGGTCTAGCAAACTATTAATAAATAATGGTATAAATGGTTTAAATAGTTATTAATTAATTGAATTATAAATTAACGTACATAGGAAAAATTTACTTGAGATGATAATATTTGGTATTGGGGATTTATTATAACTTGTTATTAGATATTAGCAAGTCATTATTAATATTAGATTATGGTTGGCCTTAACTTACAAATTATGACTGGTTATTATTTGGGTTGATGATATAGATATGTAATTATTAATTAGAGTTAATTAAGTTTAATTAATAATTAAGTTACGTAACAAAGTTTTAATTGATATGATAATATCGATTCTTTTAGTAGAGTTGTTAAGTATTTACATTGAAGTTGATAAGCCTTATTCTAATGACTTGAATAATGACCTTAGATATTTTAATGGTGAGACTTAGTAATAATTAATTGAGAACTATTAGAATGTTAAGAAGATCATGGATTGTGTACCTATGTTAATTGATTGATTTAATTGATCATTTTAATAAAGTTATAATCTTCTTATTCGAAGATCAATAATTGGCTCTATTATAGTATAATGAATAATGATCCTTGATTATGTTGAAAAGTTGAAGAGTTAATCAATTAGAATATGGATCTTAGTTAAATAAAGAGAACAATTTAATTAAAGGTTGAAATGATGATCAGTTTACTGAATATTTACCCTTAAGTTATTTTTAGAATATTATTTTAAATAATGAATAATGCTATCGAGAGAACAAATGGGTTGACTTGTAGGTCAAATGATAAATCCTATACACTTGAAGTATACTTGCAAATAGAAAAATGAAACCTCTACACTTAATTCAACCATGTGATTTTAGTAAACCAAAACATGTGTCTGCATTGTGTTTTCTCTATGCTTCTTGTTTTGGGTTTTTGGGTTGACTAGTGTTGACCAGTCTTAGGTTGTTACTAGAGGCTTGGGGGCTATGAGATGTGATGGCATGTTGATCTTATTTGGTCTCGATCTTTCTAAACCCAACCATGGTAATGTGATCATATGCTCTATGAAATGTTTGTATTTACTTATTGTTATTGCTTTTTAGTCTTCATGTGTGAAGCGGAGATGTATTTGTATGAGACACTTGACTTAACCATTTTTGAGTCATCGATCAGTTATCCTTGGATTACTTTCTAGTCACCATGATGGGACCTAAATGTTGATTTATTTCTTGATGATGTCATGTTGTGACATATTTTGACTCAACCATTTTGGAGTCTTCAATTAGTATGATTTGATATATATTTTGGTTATTGAGAACCAATGGATACTTTTGATTATCAGTGATGCTTCAGTTGCCAATAGAGAACTGTTGTGGTCATGATTTTCTATGGATGCTTTACAGATGCTCATGGAGATTTGATGCTTTTATTGTGGATATTTGATGATTCTTATTGTGGATTATCTTTTGGTATTTCTTTCCAGTCGCTTGTATAGGACTAGGGTGATTTTATGAGTCCATGAGCTTAGGGTAGGTTATCTGCTTGTAGTGTCAGGAAGTGGCTTGCAATGGAGGTTGGGGCCCTAAGTGGCTGCCAGGGTAACTCATTGTAAGTTTTGTTAATAAGTGATAAGATTTACACTAAATGGGGATTAAATAAACCTAAAAAGATAATTTTTTTGGTTCTCACCCATGCCTCGAGTGCTTGTACAGACTAGGATGGGAGTAGAGAGAACGCTTGGTTGTGACCTTGCATTCCATAATATGCCTTGTCAGTATGAGAGGATACTAGTGGCTACATGAGGATCAGTAGGGACCCATGGAGTTTAGCTAACTGCCAAGGTAACTTCTACATGATATATGCAATGACACTTTCCCGCTTGCATAGTAGGTTCCTACATGTCATTGTGTGCCTCTAGGATTAGATGTCAGTTTTGTGATTGGAATCTTTGAGTTAGTATACTTTTGGGATTCTTGGACTTAGAGAGTATTTATCCTTTATGATTTGATAGCCTATTTGGGACTTGATATTATCTCCTCAGCACGATGAGAGTGGACCACTTAGGTTTCACATGGTCGGGTGGTAGTGTATTTCCACTCTTATCATTTGAGATCCATCCGAGACACCATGGCTAGAGCATTCTTGGTTGGTATTTATCTTCATTCTATTCTTGGAGCATTATTATAGATGATATACCCTATGATGGATGTATTTACTGGTATGTTTCTTATATTGATGATTTGAATATGTTAGATGATGTTATCTTATGCTTTACTTTGCATGTTAGATTACTTTTTGTATTTGATGTAGTATGTTTAGGAGTGACATTCCTACTATGTTAATATCGATGATCTCTTCGATGATTTGGAATGTTATGCACGGAGGGATGGCTAGGTTCCATGATGGTCTAATGATGCTATTTATGGTTGGGAGAAACCGTGCACTTAGTTAATTATGTTTGATGATTTATGGTTATGATGATGTGTCATGTATGATTTGTGCTTTCATTTATGTTATTGCATCATGGATTAGAGTTAGTATGATGGCATAGTTTATTTAACATGTACAATACCTTCTTTTAAGCCTTTCATACCTTGTAACATGTACAGTGGATGATTGAGCTAAACTAAAATGTAATTACATAAAGGACACTTGTATATTGTTTAAGAACATTGGTTGTATCATTGCTAAGGATGTGATGCTAGATGAATAGTTAATTTAGATGTGATTCAACATTAAGGGATCTTTAAAGAATATAACCTATTATGTATGTTATGTTTACTTTCATTTGGATTGTTGCTATTGCTTCTGTTATTGTGTATAAGTCATAAGAGGTATTTACTTTTGTGTTTAAAAAAAATAAAAATTGTTTGCCAAACTTAGGTTAATTCTTTGGATCTCTTGGCGGGGCATTACAATAGGTTTGTTTGTTTGAGTTTTGACATTATATGATTTAATCACCTAAATATTGTAAAAGTAAAAAAAAATAAAAATTATAGATCATTCTAGATTAATATGCGAAAAATATGAAATGTCATCAATGTTGAGACAATGGAAGAGGTAAAATTTCATATTTTCCTTCTCATAAATTCTAGGTTATAGTATGCATTTGTTCTATATACAAATTGAATAGTTGCATTTAAAAATAACTACATGTTTTTTTTTTCAATTTTATAATTATTATCAATAATTTGTCTTATTAACATGTGTTATTTATCATTTGCCTATTACAAAACTCTTTGAGAATTTGTGCAAATCCTCTCCCATTTCATTTTGTTGGGAGTCTCTAGCAGCAAAGATGGGGTAACACACAATAGAGGCTAGAGGTATGCATATAGAGTCTTATTTGAAGCGCTCTTGTGATCTCAATTTGGATTTCTTATGTGTGTGGTAGAAATACCTAATTCCTATTCTACAATTCTAAAATTTTATTGCTTACCATACAGTTTGTGCCTCATACCAACATTGATTCATTAGTTGTTGTGCCTCCTACTAGCATGAGAGATCTAGCTCAAGCTACAATATGTTTTTTGATTTTTTACTCTATTTAGAATCCATAATGACACTCTATAATGCTAACATTTATCACTTACCATATAGGTTGTGCCTCGTAATGCCACTAATTCATTGACAGTTGTACCTCCTACTAGCACAAGAGATCTAGCTCAGGTTGTAGTATGATTTTTGGTTTTTTTACTCTATTTGGAATCCCTAACACCTACTCTACAAATTTAATATTTTATCACTTACCATATAGGTTGTGCCTCATGCCAACATTATTTCATCTGTGGTTGTACCTCCTACCAGCATAGAAGATCTAGCTCAGGCTATATTATGTTTTTTGGTTTTATTTTCTATTTGGAATCCCTAATTCCATTCTATAATGCTAATATTTTATCACTTATGATACAAGTTGTGCCTCATACCAGCATTGATTCATCAATGGTTGTGTTGGCCTAGTTTTTGTATGTGCCTTATGATTTCCCATAAAAGAAAAACCAAGGCCCTTTGTTTTGATCTGGTAATCCTAAATCAAAACCAAAGTACAATTTCCTAAGAGATAGGTTAGAACCCTCATTTTGTGCCCTAGTTTTCAAAAGGGTTAATATTTTCAAATTTCCATAGGAGTATATTTATCATATGTCTTTCTTTTTTCATAAAAGATAACTTTATTTTTTGCAATTAAACCCTTTATTTTCTAAGCAATCCTTGATCAAGGTCATTTTTTCCTATGTTTGAAAGGATGGTTTTTGTCAGCCATCAATCCAAAGCAAGATCAACGAATAGTGCTTACCCACATTATGGAAATGCAAGAGACTTAAGTAAAGTAGGCAAGCACTATTGTGACACATGTCCCTAAATGATGTCTTTTCCTTGTCATGCCGCAATGTCCAGACATTCTCCATTTCTTTGATCTCTCATTGGATGTTCATTGCAATGTGGCTATTTCTTCCATAGTTTCATTGCACTGTTGATTGCTCTAGATCAATGATCAACACTTCCCCACTTGGTAAAGTTGATCAAGTTTTTAAAAATGTGGGGAAGTTTTGTGTTGACACCTATCCTTGGTGACAATGGCTGAAGTACCACGAGTAGATTTCAATCTATTTCCAATCAACCATTGATCTTGGATTGATCAATGGACAGTGCTTTCCTACTTGATCAAGATGCATGGCTTTTAAGTAAAGTGGGGAAGCACCTTGTGGACATGTGTCCATGATGATGTCTGTGCCTTACTTTTTGAGATAAACTGTTGATGCTGATAGTTGTTACCCTTCTGTACTACAAGTGTCATAATCCTATTTGCTCAATATTTTGACAATGTCTTTCATAACATCAGATTGCTCCACCATTGATTTTGGATTGATCAACAGGTAGTGTTTTCCTAATTGATGAAGTTGTAAAAAAATTTAGACAAAGCAGGGAAGCACCTTAGTGACATGTATCCATACTGACATTATATTTTTATTCCACACTACTCAAATGCTCAAATTTTTTCACTATTGATCTTTCAAAGATCAATGAAGAGCACTTCCCCACATTGTGAAGATGATAGATAGATAAGTGAAGTGGGAGAGTGTTTGTTTGATGTGTGGCCAATGATGATGTTATGGACCCACCCTAGCAGAAGATAGTAATGGCATTCTCTATGGTAATTGTCAGATGAGTTGAAGTATAAAGGAAATTTTTCATTGGTTGACTTGGCTGACTAGATTCTAAAAGGAAAAGATTTTGATTCACCATTGATCTTAGCTAGATTGACGGAGAGAACTTCCCCACATTAAGAAAATGATCAAACTTTAAACAATGCAGGCAAGTGCTAATGCGCTACATGACATAGTGGGACCAACCTTTGAGAAGGTTGTTGATTCATGCCATTTTGTAAAGTTTTGATGAATTGGAGTGCATTTATTGGTGGAACATCACATGTATATGCCAAGTGGAAATGATGATTTCATGGGCACAAAATTTCTAAGAGTTAATATTGCAATTAGACTTGTTAAAGCACATTGGTTTAAAAAGTAATATCTTATTGGTCAAGTTATCTAATTAGACAATACAAGGACACCAAATTTTTTGATCATCAATCTATGCAAGATGAAAGGTTAGTGCTTACCCACATTATGAAGTTGCATGACATTTAAACAATGTGGGGAAGTGCTGATCTAATGCGTGGTGAGGTGGGACAAATTGTGATAGATATGTATTAAGTTGTGCTAGGCTAGAAAGAGATGTTGGAGCATAATGCCAATTGGATCCAAATAGTAAACGTTGTACTTCAAAGATGTTCTATTTTCTTGACTATCGATTTGAGGGAAGATCAATAACCACTGGTGCTTCTCTACATTGTCAAGATGCAATAATTTTAACAAATACAGGGAAGCACATGTTTGACATGTGGCTAGATCTTTAAAGCCCTAAAGTGGTTTTTTTTTTTTAAACAAGGTCATCCAATGTTATGAGATCTATAGATAAGATTCAAATTTGAGTGCAACATGGAAATAACATCTAATGAAAGTTAGTGTCACTTAGAGCTCATTCGTGTGATCTTAATACATGAGTATAATTCACAAATCTTCCATAATTGAATCACAAAATCATCAAAGGTTATTAGAGCACAAGGATTTTTAGAGCTAGGGAAAAGAATTTTACTAGGTATTTAGTGAGTTACAGTGAATTTCAATAGAAAAGAGACACAATTCAGTGGGTAAGTGTTTTGCATCCTCTTAAAGTCAAGGAATTCATGTTGTGTGAAATTTGAAGTTTTCAAAAATATGCCTACATGAAAGGAATTCTCTAGACACATTGACTATCTCAAGAGATCTATCCATGACAATTTTCTTGCAAAATTTCCCCCATCTATGCATGAAATAACAACTAGTAGGGATTTCATTCCAAAGAATGGTAAGTTAGTGGTTGCTGAGGGTTTCTATGATAAGGAAAATAATAACAAAGATGCTTAGATTTCCATGGGAGGTTTAGAACTATTCAAGAAATGGTTTTCTTGAAGAAAACTAGATACCCCTTTAAATAATGTCTGGGAGTTCGATATTAGAAAATTAGTAGTCCATGGGGTTTTCTTTGATAGTGATTTATTGGTTGACCTGGCTAAGAAATATGACCCAATTACCAAGTTTGTGAAGAATTATGCTGGTGATAGTTTATTTAGGGTTTCTCTTGAGCTGATTCATGGGGTTTTCAACCTCAACCCTAACTATGTTGTGCATGATATTATTGATATGGATGACCTTCAAGCAAGGTATGATGCATAGAGAGTGTACCTAAGAGCAAGGCCTTTGCAACAATATTTCATTGTAATTGGAAAATTACCTTTAGTTACACCCAATACCCCAAAGCCACTAATAGGAAATTTTTCAATCCTAGGGCTCAGGCTTTGTACTTTTCTCTTTGCCAAATCTTTAGAATGGATGAAGGGAATTACATCCCAGGATCTATTGTTCTTACCATGGCTCAAACATTACAATTCAAAATGAGTAGTATTTTGGATTTTGCCTCTTTCATAGTAGAAGAAATACACAATGGTTTGATAGGAATATCAAAAGGAGAGGTAAATAGACCTTTTTGTTCGTACTCCCTACTCATGTATATATGTCCTTTTAAGGGAGCTACCTTTTTCTCTAAAGATATGGAACTGGAATTGACAAGGGACGACGAAAAAAATCTAGTACAATTGTGGAGTGTTGATATGAGTTGGGAGGCCAAGAATGCCAATTTTGTAAGGTTTGACATGTATTTTGCATCTAGGCTTTGATTTATTTTGAGAGAGAATGGCCCTAGAATCCCATAGTCATTGTTAGAATTGATCAAACCCAAAAATCATACAAAAGGGCTCTTGGTTAGTCATAATTGGGGGGATATAATACCTTATAATTTTTCTACAATGATTAGAGTATATGGTATTTTTCAGAAGCCTCATGTTCTACCTTTACATGTGCCATTGAAGATAGGGATAGTATAATTATTGTGGAAAATTGGGACTATTGAGGAGAGATATATGATTGGTAAGGGTAAGGACACTTTCTTCCCAGTTGTTACTGTGGCACATGATTTTTTTTTTATGAGAGAGGGATGGAAACATCATAGCCTATTTTGAATAAGTACAATATGGTAGAATCCCATGCAAGGTACATTCACCCAAAGGGATTCTTTGATCTTCTGAGAGAAAGGATAAGAGCCACTCATATCATACAGCAAGTGTATTTCCCTAAAGATATTATTAGGAATATCTTCTCCTTATAGGAACAAGAGGTAAGGAAAGAGGAATGGATAGTATTCAATTTTTTTTTGGAATTCATTAATGTATTTGACTCTGATTATGATCCATTGAAAGGAAAGAAATATTGGGGAGCCAAAATGCATGTATTGATGAATAATTTTGCTGCAATAATGCAAGCTATAAATTAGAATAAGGCTACATATGTCAAATCCTATCCTAATGAAGTAGTAGAGGTGGAGAGAAGAATAAACAATAGAATGATAGTTGCTCCAGGTCAATATACATTGTAGAAGAGGGTAGGGTACATAGTTGTGCAAAACATATAGTAGGTTCCCTATCAGAAAAGACCAAGAGCAAAAAGTCCATCTACAACAAGTGCCCCAAAGAGGCAAAAATTAGAACAAGGAACCTCTTCTCATGTAAAAGAATATTCCCCACCTCAAAACCCAATCAAAATAGAGGATGAACCATCCTTAAGAGAGCAGCTAAGACAATTGGGTGGAGAAGGGAATATAATTGTCACATCTACAAACATGGAAAGAGTAGTGCCTCAAGAGCCTCGTGTGCCCTCCTTAGACCTCATAGTTGTTGATAATCAAGGTAAGGAGATAGATCCAATCATTTCTCAAGCTTCTTAGAAGTTTATAAATGATGAAAATTTTGTTAAATCTAGCGCTTTTGTGCAATCTTTATGGGGAAGGAATATAGGAAATTTTGAAAAAGTATGTAAGAAAATAAAGGCAGAACAACCTGGAAAACTAAAATTTGTTATTGAAGAAGAGGTAAAATCTGAATTTTTGAGTGATTTCTCCCAGTTAACACTTGAGGCCATGAGGTAGTTACTTAAGGAGTTAGGGGTCCTAAATTTTCCTAAGTGGGAAATAGCTAATGCTATGATTTTTTATTGAACTAGGAAAGAGAAAGATGTGCAATATAAAACTGAAGAAGAAATACTATAGGCACATAGGGGAATTAGATTTAGTGATTGTCATCAAGCCCTAGTAATTTGATCAATTGAGAAAAGAAATAGAACTAGAATGCAAGAAATTTCTAGTTCAAAACATACTGATACTCTTACAATATATAGGGCTAGTGAAGTGAGTAGCCAACAAGTTTTTGGAATGGCTTCAGAAATGATTAAATTTTGGAATGTGTATTTAGAAAAGAATAAGATAAGTTCTTAGAACTTAATGCTAAATTTGAAGAGGTTCTGAAAGCCTATGAGGAAAGGGGAAAACAAATACAATTGCTAAAAAATCAAGTATCTCAAATGGACAAGCAACTTGGGAACAAAAAAATGGGAGAGTTGAACAGGCCAAGAATTGTATATCCCCAGCCACTAGTTGAGCCATTTAAATCCACTACCATTATTGAAATACCAGACAACCCACAAAGGCCTAAATTTTACACTACAAAGGAGTTTGAAGAAGAAAAGAATAAATTATATGCAATGCATGTAGAATTAAATAATGAATATGAAGAAAAAAATAAGGCAGGCTATAATGTACTTAATAGATAGAATTGAATGGCCAACATTTTATGATTAGCTAGCAAGAATTGTAGCTATTTAGGATGGAATAAAAGGAGATGGCTGGCAAGAATTGTAGCTATTTAGTATGGAATAAAAGGAGATTAAGGTAAATTGATACCCATTTTATAGAAGTGAACCGAAGGGAATAATGATGTTACTACTATGTGCATATCTATCATCTAGTTGCCATGTCACCAAATAGAAAAGCTTTTTGAGTTTCTTAATAAGATAGAGGATTTTGATGACAAATGAGACTCTATCCAAAAGAGAATAACAATTTGCTTTTCGAAGTATATGATTGAGAAATTTTACCTTTTTCCTAGTGCTCTCAAAAAAGTTGATAGAATAAAAGAAAAGGAAGAATGGACAAAAGGAATTAGATGAAATATTTTGTCAAAGAATGAATAATGTTGTAAATGAAAATGGGCATCTACTACGGGCAATGACCAATGAAGACTTGGTCAAAGTGAAATTATTTTACAATATTATTAGGAAAGACCTCCTTGAAATAGAAGCAGCTAGAAATCCTATAATAAAAGTGTAGAGGGAAATCGTAAACTTTGATTGGCCTAATGACATCATTTTCAACAAATGGAAGGAAAAATTCATGTCTATAGAATAAATGGAAAAAGATGATGGGGTAGAAGAATATGTGTAGGTAACTATTACTTTAGCAGCCCATGATGAAGACACTAAAAACCCTCGAATCAAGGTAGGCTTGCAAGTAACAGAATAGGACACATCACTCACAAGCCTAATAGCCACATACTCTAAAGAATCAGAATAACCTAGGAGCCAATCATTGATTTCATAGTTTTTGAGGTGTAACAGAAAAATGGTTCCTCCAAAAGAATATTTGATGAAAAATTATTTCTATTACACACCTTTTTGTCTTTCATGACAACAAACACTTGTAAAAAATCTCTTTTCTATTGGACAACTATCAAATTCTCTATGCCTGAAGCTTGTTGCATCTCACACTATATAAGTGAGATTGCAAGGCTAGAGAAGGGTCTAATTTCTAAAATAATTTGAGTTTATATTGAGTATGGGTTGGTCCAGTTTAGGTGTACAAAACTTATGATGTATTCTCTTTGTAAATACTTGGAATATATTGACATTACAGTGTTCTAATGCCTTGTCTAGAGTCATTCAAAGTTTTATTACATTGTATGCAAATCTTCATTAGGAGATTAATAGAAAATTGAACTATCCCCATATCTCTACTTGTTGAATTTTGTCTCCTTTGTTATTAGTTGGTTATTTTGATATTGTGTGAGCAAAGCTTATCCACTTGAATGTAATTCACTTAGGTTTTATGTCAGTTCATTATTGCTATTGATTCAATGAATTAAGTAAATGCCTTAGTGAATTTGATGGGATTACTATGGTAATAGAAATGATGTCTATAAGAATGAATTCTAGTAAGAATTGCTAATAATATTTTTTCTAATGTAATAAGTCAGATCTATAAATTGGAGTAGACTCTAAATCCCAATGGAATAGGCACTAATCTAATTAATCTAGTCTATAGATAGGTAGACCATGAACAAAAACCAATCCTAAAATAAAAATCAACTTTATTTTACTATTTGAAGAGTTTCAAGGATGGTCAACACTTGTTTGCATGTAACCTTTAAGCTTTAGTTAGCTACTATTGCTGGAAATACTTGTAAATCTAAGAAGAGTTGTCACCAAATCTACTTATAAGGGGTGTATATCATTTGAAAATGTTAATAAATGAATAACTATGTATATATCAGAGATAGAAGATTAGAATTAGAATGAAACTAATAAAATTATCATACAACAATATTCATTTTGAATCATCCTTTAGGTATACCTAGCTTGATTCTATAGAGCCTAAAGAGTAGAAAACCAATCTCGGTCTTTTTGAAGTTGGACCCAAATGGTATGAACACATAATTGTTAATGGAAATTAGCTAATCCCTAGATTTGTGAGCATTGTTATTTTGGTATTCAGGTTTTGTTGTTCAATAGTTGAAAAACACCAATAAAATGGTGACTCTACTAGGGAGTTGTCCAATACATGTGTAAGAGGTACTGTAGTGTCTTTGGGCTTGTTGTGTATGTGTTTGTAAGATTTTCTAGTATTTCTTGCAGTTATATTGCTCATGTTTTATTGACAAAACTTGAGAATTTAAAAAGAAAAAAGAAAACAAAATGCCACAAACATACACTAATGTATACAACCCTTACAAGTGTCTTATCTATTAAGCAAGAGTTGCAATCTTATGATCTTAGTGATTAGTTCATCTATATGTCAGATATTTCTATAATGTCTTGTGTCCTTTCCTTAAAGTTGGGCATAATTTTAATTATTATATTTTCCCAAGAATAGGGTGGCGACTCAGTCAAAGTTTTGAAGCTAGCACTTATTTGATAGGTAGCAAATATGGCTAATAAGAGAAAAAACATAAGAGCATACATAAGAGCCAATCCTGATGTACCAATGTATACTAATTTACCTCAAGGTGGTAGGAAGAACCTGAATAAGAAAAAGGTAGAACCAAACCCCACCTAGAAACCAAGAGGTAGTGTATCAATTAATTCTCAATATCAACTAGTGGTAGGGAGAGAGTCCTCTTCACTTAGCTCTAAATCAGAAACCACAAGACTTTTAGGAGGAATATTTAGTACCCTATTAATAGATGAAAGAAAATATCAAGAAAATGATATTTCACCAGTAGGGAATGCATCCCCTAGGCCAAATCTCATAGTTGAGATGAATCATAGGCTAGGACTCAGAAGTTCATTTAATCCCAGAGCGGTCCCATACATGGAAACTAATCTTATAGACATGGATGATCTTGATGATTTAGAAGCCACTTCTATAGATCCTAAAGAAGTATGATTAGAGATAGGAGTTTTGAAGAAATGGGTTGCTAAGGAAGAAGCTAAACATGCTCATTTAGAAAAGGAAAGAGAGAAAGCCACCCTTGATGCCCTTCTTGAAAGAGATAATTTGCTTAGAAGGATGTCCGCCTTAAAAGAACAAAAAAAGAAGATAGAACAAAGAACTTCAATCCTTCATGTTGATGTCTTTGGAGATGAAGATAGCTTGAGAGCCAAATTTTAGGAGCAAGAAAAACTCCTAAGCCAAAAACAACAACCTGTTATTTCCCAAGTTCAACCCTACAAGCCTATCTAGAGTAACTAGGTAGAACCTACTGTCAAGCAGATAGATAAAGGAATAGGAAAAGCTATAGGAATCTAGATAAATGAGCCTCAAGTAGCAACTAGTAAATTTGTAAACCCCTCTATGTCAAAATTAGATCTAGATCTAGAAAAGGCTAGGAAAGAGAAAGAAGATCTCGCAAAAGAACTCGAGAAGGTTGAGAATGAAGCCTAAGCTTCAAAAACTAGGAGAAAAATCTAGTTCATAAAATCTAATTCTATATTGGCTTCATGGCCAAATTTTTCTACCCTAACTACAACTTTTGTACCAGCTTGTGGACTAGTAATTTCAACTCAGGGAATATCTTAATTTGCCCCTGCCTCATCATCCACTATTAGTACTCAAGCCCCTATTGTCCAACCTCAACAATCTCAAACTATTTTTCTCAACCAAGTCAACATAGAAAGCACCTCAAATGTTGTTGGTTTTTAGAAGAAGCCTATCTATATGGAAAAATACAAACAAATGTCATTTGTTGGTATTCCTAGTGTTCGACATCCTATATCTTTTGATTTAAGAGATAAAGTTGCCAAATTCTCTGGAAATAATGTTGTTATAGGTGAAGAGCATTTAAGATTTTTCATAGATATACTAAATTAATTTTAAGTTGAATACAAGGATGTGTTGATGAAGTTATTTTTTCATTCAATGACTAAAGATGCAAGGGATTGGTTCAGAAGATCACCTAATGACATCATTAGTCCATGGATTGATTTGGAGAAATTGTTCAAAGAACAATATAGATATAATACTAATGTTGGGTTTATGTTGAATGATTTCAATAACATCAAGAAGAACCCTAATGAGTCTATATTTGACTTCAATGTAAGATTCCAAAAGGGTATGTACAAATTGTTCCAGGTCATGAGGTTGAATGAGGATGTTTGTCTTACAGCTAATTTTAATGGTTTTGATAGCAAGATGGCTTACCAATTGAGGGATAAAGATCCTAAAATTTTGAGGGATACTTATAAGATTGTAGTGAATATTAAAAATAATAGGAAAGAATCTAGCAAGCTTGGTAGGAAAGATGATCCAAAGTTATTCAATCCCAAGACTAACAACAAAAAGGAAATTGATAAAACTCCTGCAGGAAAGAAACCTAAAGGACCCGCAATAGGTTAGGTATTGGACTTATTGAAAAAGATGAATCTAACTACTTTCAATACACATAAGCCAAACGTTGGTGAGAAAGCCCCAATGAACATAAAAAATTTCAATGGACAACCCAGAATATAGAACTACCCTTATAGCACACAGTAGAAGGATGGTAAGCCAATTCCTAGCCTAACCCAGAATGTAAAAGACAAGGATACATCAAATCCTTTGCAAAATAGTTCTATTAATATGAATGATAATGTGCCATGGTGTATCATTTGTTAGTCACCTCACTCTTTAGAGTATTATGTAATTGTTCAGTCATTTGTTTCATATCATAGTGCAAAAAATGAGGAAGAAGAAGAGAAAAGCCATGATGATATATGTCGTAACATGGTGAGCATGTGCAGTGCTTGTGTGGATTTTGATTTTGAAGAGACAGAGAGTGACCTTGAGAATAACAGAGTTTCCTATTAGTTACATCATCAACAAGTTTTCTCAAATAATGAAGGATATGAAAAATATCAAGTATGTTCAATCCCAAGTACATAGCAATTATAATTTGAGAAAATGAACAGTTAACAATGATTTTGGGAAGCCTTCTAGTATATTTATAAAAGATGTTACACATAAGATGGAAGATGAAGACAAGAAGGCTAATGTAGAGATAGTTAAGATTAAAGACATCAAAACCAAGAAGTGGTAACACAAGAAGAAATTTCAATTCCAAACAAATGAAATATCAAAATAAATTATGCAATAAAAGGGATCAAGATCTAATACTATCAAGAAAATAATAGTGCCTAATGTTTAGAAGGTTCCTAGTCTAGGTATGATTGTGAAACCCACTAAATTTAATCCTATTGGCATGATATCCATGTTGTCACAAATTACAATTAAAGTATCCTTATCTAAGCTACTTATAATTGAAGAACATAAAAGTAAAGCCTTATCATGGTTGGGAGGGATAGGAAATAATGACAACATTGTAGAACAAAATATCAAAAAGAAAATACCATTGATAGTAGAAGATAGTGTTATTATGTCTCAAATTCCCCAAATGTTCCTAGATGATTCATTAGTAGCATATATAGAAGATATTGACCCTTTCTTTCTCATTCATATTATAATGGGAAAAACCCTAAAAAATTGCATGATAGATTTAGAAGCTTCTAATACCATCATGACCTTCAAAGCAATGGAAGCCCTGGGGTTGAAGGTAGATGTAGAGGTATGAATGCTAGAGAAGTTCCAGTTATAAGTACCATTTAAGCTAGCTACATATCCTGAGGTAGAGTTGACCATGTTAGTCCTTGTAGTTGATATTCCTCCACATTATGGAATGTTGCTTTTTAGAAAATGGAGTGCTACTATGGGAGGAAGTATACAATGTGACCTAACCTATGCAAATTTTCACATAGGAGATAAGGTTGTTAAAGTAAATAGAGACTCAAGGATCAGTCATATTTTGGGAGAATAAATAGATAGAGATTCTACTTGTTTCTTGGACACTGGTGTTAATTCTTTTAAGGTAGAGTTAATTATTCAAGAAGTTGAGAAATTGCCTACTGTGATTGAGCACAAAGTTTAATGTTGTATGGATTCACCAATTTTATGGACCATGTACTTTGATGGGCTAGCTCTAAAGAAGGTGCAAGGGCAAGAGTAGTATTTTTTTCTCTTAAGAAGAACACTTTTAGGTATTCCTTCAATTTACAATTCTCAAGCACCAACAATATAGATAAATATGAAGACCTACTTTTAGGATTGAAAGTTGCTACTCATCATGGCATTAAAAGGTTGCATGTTATGGGTGATTCTGAATTTATTATCTCATAGATAAGGGGGGCATATGCCTCAAAAAATAAAAGATTGAAATAGTATAGAAATTTTGTTTAAGATCAGATAGAATTCTTTGATGCATTTGGCATTTCATGGAGAGATAGAACTCAGAATAAGATGGCCGAATTATTAGAAAATGTAGCAATTAAATGACAAGAGGTATCATTTGAAAAAGTTTCATAGATTGATGTCTAGAATAGACCCTCAATATGTAATAATATTGAACATTGGCAAGTATTTGAGGATAACAAAGACATTGTGAATTTCTTGGTGAATGAAGATAAATACCATGGTCAAGAGTTGGACAATAGCGATTTGGTTGAAACCATAGATGGGAAGGAAACAATATTTGGTCAAGAGGTCATAAAAGTAAAGACTAATAAACTATCTAAGGGTCTAGTTGTTTTGGAGAACATTTTTGATAACCAAGATAGGGTAAGACCTAAGGCTAAAGATTGTAAACCTTGAGAACTAGAAGAGATAAATTTGGGTACTAATGAGGCCCCTAAGAAAGTTTATATTGGTTAGAACTCGTTAGCTAAAATTAGAAAGCCCTTGATTGGCCTACTAAGAAAATATAGACATGTTTTTGCATGGTTGTATGATGACCTAAAGGCTTATAGAGAAGATCTTTTTCAACATGTCATACCATTGAAGGACAATGTAAAACCTTTTAGGTAGAAATAGAGATTAGTCAATCCCAATCTAGCCCCTAAAATGCAAAAGGAATTGATGAAGTTAAGGGTTGGAGGTATAATTAAACCTATTAGACATTCCATCTGGGTGTCAAATCTAGTACCTATCAAAAAAATAATGGAGACACCAGACTGTGTGTGGATTTTAGAAACCTAAACATTGCTTCTTTAAAACATAATTATGGGTTGCCAAACATGGAGGCTATGTTACAAAAAGTGACTAGTTTTGAGTTGATGTCCATGATGGATGGGTTCTCAAGGTATAACTAGCTCCTAGTAAAAGAAGAAGCGCAATTTAAGATAGAATTTACAACTCCATGGGGGACTTATGTGTATGTGAGAATGCCTTTTGGATTGATTAATGTTGGTGCCACTTTTCAAAGAGCTATAGATGTAGCTTTCCATGAGTACATCAACAAGTTTATGGTTGTATATCAGGATGACCTTACAACTTATTCCAAAAGGGCTAAGGACCATTTTAGACAATTGGAGAAGATTTTTATCAAAACTTTAAAATATGGAGTGTCATTAAACAATAAGAAGTGTAAATTTGAGGTATCTGAAGGTAAACTATTGAGACATATGGTATCAAAGGATGGAGTAAAGATAGATCTTGAAAGAGTAGCAGCCTTTGAAAAGCTCCCTAAGCCAAACAATGTGAAAGGGATATAATCTTTCTTTGGGCAAGTAAACTTGCTAAAAAGATTTGTTACAAATTTTTCTAAGATTAGCAGGCCTATTTCAAAAATTCTTAAGAAGGGAGGGAGCTACTATTAACTAGGATGCTACTATTAACTGGGATGGTGAACCTTCACAAGCATTTCAGGACATTAAGAATGCTATAAGAAATGCTCCAGTCCTTAAGACCCCTAACTACAAAAAACCTATGCACATATTTTCTTTTGAATCTTTCCATACTATAGCTACAATTTTGTTACAAAGGAATGAGGAAGGGTATGAACAACCTATTGCTTTGTTCAGTAAGTCACTACAGCCTGTTGAACTAAAATATGAGATAAATGAGAAACATGCATATGCTTTGGTAAAAGTTGTTAAGGCTTTTAGATGCTATTTGATAGGTGCCATTTTCATTGCATTTGTACCAAGTGCTACTATAAAAGACATATTTTCTCAACAAGAAGTGTCAAGTAGAAGATACATATGGAGTAAGAAGATCCAAGAGTTTAACATTGAAATATAGGTAACAAAATTGGTGAGAGGCCAAGGATTAGCTAAGCTTATAGTTCAAACTAACTTAGATGCTCATCAAATTAATACAGTAATAGATTATTTGAAGTCAAGCCTATGTGATATGGACCAATGTGAATGGTAAACCAATGTCATCCATTATATACAACATATGGAAGACCCTCCTCACTTGAATGTGAATGAAAAAAGAAATATCAAGTTACAAGCTATCAGGTATATTATTGTCTAGAATGATTTATGGTGGAGAAATTTTGAAGGAGTTCTACTAAAATGTGTTAATCAAGAAAAGTCAAAAGAGATATTAAAAGAAATGTATTCTAGAGTTTTTAGAGGAAATTATATGGCTAAGGCTACTACCCACAAGGTAATGAGAGCTAGTTTCTAGTGGCCTTCTCTTTTTAAAGATGCTCAAGAGATGGTTAGAGAATGTGATGCCTATTAGAGATTCGTACGTAAGTTAAAATTCTCAAGAAATACTCCATTAAAGTTAGTAGAGGTTCAAGCACCATTTCAACAATGGGGAATGGATTTCATAGGAGAAATTTCTCCTAAGTCCAACATTGGTTATTCATGGATATTGGTTGCAACTAACTATTTCACAACGTGGGTGTAGGTAGTCCCTACAAGAAATGTAACTAGTAAAGTTGTCAATAATTTCTTGCTAAATAACATTATTTCTAGATTTGGTTGTCCTTAGGAAATTGTAATAGATAATGCAATGTGGTTTAGGTCTGAGGAGTTCATAAAATTTTGTGACAAGTATGGAATAACAAGATCAACTTCTTCCCCTTATCATCCATAAGGGAATGGACAAGCTGAGTCCATAAATAAGAGTTTGTTGAAAATAATAAAAAGGAAATTGGATGATAATAAGAAATCCTAGAACTCTTAGCTGTAATTAGCCATATGGGCTGACAAGGTGACTCTGAAGAAAGCCATTGGTGTAGCACCTTTTGATATGGTGTATGGAATTCAAGAAAGAATGTGTCAGAACAACTTGGTGGGATGAAGATATTACTCATGATATGCAAGAAAGGTTAGATGAGCTTGTAGGACTAGTAGAAACTAGAAGAGAGGCATCAATTAGAAATTAGAAATTGCAACTATAGGTCAAAGAACTCTATGATAAAAGGACAGTGAGCAAGAAATTTGAAGATGGAGATTTAGTCCTCATGTGGAATGTTAAGATTGAGGATAAAGGAAAACATGGTAAGTTTGATCCCATATGGTCAGGTCCTTATTTGATTGAAAATAAATGGGGAGAGGACTTTTATATTCTTCAAGATTTGTCAAGTAACATTCTTGAACTACCAGTTCATGTATAGTTCTTGAAGAAGTATTTTTCTTGAAAAAATACTTGTTTCTTCCATGAATAGTAGTCTAGGTTCCCTTGTATATTTTGTAAACTATTTTTGTCTTTTGTATAGTTCTTGTATATTTTTTTGTTTTGTGTTTTGGTCTCTCAAAGTTGTTAGAAGTAAAATGGTCAAGCTTGTAGTCTACTTCCCCTAGGGATTATGAGCCCTCAATTTGAATCCAGTGTATTCAATGTCCCTAGACAGAGCCACTGTTGGCCTAGTTGTTGTATGTGCTTTATGATTTCCCATAAAAGAAAAACCAAGGCCCTTCATTTTGATCTGGTAATCCTAAATCAAAAACCCAGTTCAATTTCCTAAATGATAGGTTAGAACCCTCATTTTGTGCCCTAGTTTTCAAAAGGGCTAATGTTTTCAAATTGGCATGGCAGTATATTTTATCCAAGGTCTTTCTTTTTTCATAAAAAGATGATTTTATTTTCCATGATTAAACCCTTTATTTTCTAAACAATCCTTGATTAGGGTCATTTTTTCCTATGTTTGAAAGGATGGTTTTTGTCAACCATCGATCTAAAGCAAGATCAACGAATAATGCTTACCCACATTATGGAAATGCAAGAGAATTAAGCATTGTAGGGAAGCACTGTGTTGAGTCATGTCCCTAAATGATGCCATTTCCCTATCATGCTGCAATGTCTTAGCATTCTCAATTTTTTTGATCTCTCATTAGTTGTCCTTTGAAACATGGTTATTTCTTCCATAGTTTCACTACGCCATTGATTGTTCCAGATCAATGATCAACACTTTCCTACTTGGTAATTTTGATAGAGTTTTAAACAATGTGGGGAAGTGCTATGTTGACACCTATCCATGGTGATAGCGGGCGAAGTACCATGAGTGGATATTAATCTATTTCCAATCCACTATTGAACTTCGATTGATCAATGGACAATGCTTTCGTACTTGATCAAGATGCATGAGTTTTAAGTAAAGTAGGGAAGTGCCTTAGGGACATGTGTCCACGATGATGTCTACACCATACTTTTTGAGATAAACCATCAATGCTGATAGTTGTTACCCTTTTTTACTATAGGTATCATAATCCTATTGGCTCAATATTATGATATGGTCTTCCATAACATCAGATTGCTCCACTGTTGATCTTGGATCGATCAACTGGTAGCGCTTTCTCACTTGATAAAGTTGCACAAATTTTAGACAAAATGGGGAAGCACCTTAGTGACATGTGTCCATACTGACATCATTTCTTTATTCCATAGTACCCAAACACTCAAATTTTTGTGCCTTTGATCTTTCAAAGATCAACAGAGAATGATTTCCTACATTGTGAAGATGATAGATAGATAAGTGAAGTGGGAGAGCACCTATTTGATGTGTGGCAAAGGATGACAATATGGACCCACCCTAGCAGATTAGAGAAATGATGTTCTCTATGGCAGTTGTCAGATGAGCTGGAGTATAAAGGAAATTTTTCATTGGTTGGCTTGTCTAACTAGATTCTAAAAGAAAAATATTTTGATTCACCTTTGATCTTAACAAGATCGATTTAGATAGCTTCCCTACATTAAGAAAATGATCAAACTTTAAAAAATATGGGAAAGCACTAATGTGCCATGTGGCATAGTGGGACCAACCTTCAAGAAGGCTAATGATTCATGCTAGGCTATAAAGCTTTGATGAGTTGGAGTGCATTCATTGGTGGAACATGACATTTATATGCCAAGTGGAAATGATGATGTCATGGGCACAAAATTTCTAAGAGTTAATATTGCAATCAGACTTATCAAAGCATGTTGGTTTAAAAGGCAATATCTTATTGGTCAAGTTAGCTAACTAGATGATACAAGGACACAAAATTGTGTGATCATCGATCTGTGCAAGAGGAAAGGTCAGTGCTTACCCATATTATGAAGTTGCATGACATTTAAATAATGTAGGGAAGCACAAATTTGACACGTGGTGAGGTGGGACAAATTGTGATACATATGTATTCAGTTGTGCTAGGCTAGAAAGAGATGCTAGAGCATAATGCCAGTTGGATCCAAATAGTAAAGGTTGTACTTCAAAAATGTTTTATTTTCTTAACCATACATTTGAGGGTAGATCAATGACCAATGCTTTCTCGCATTGTCAAGATACAAGAATTTTAAGAAATGTAGGGAAGCACATGTTCATCACGTGGCTAGATCTTTAAAGATATCAAGCTATTTTGTTTTTTGAAATAGGGTTGTCCAATATTATTAGATCGATGGATAAGATTCAAATTTGAGCACAACATGGAAATAATGGCTAATGAAAGTTAATGTCACAAAAAGCTCATTTGTGTGATCTTAATGCATGATTATAATTTGCAAATCTACCAAAATTGAATCATAAAATTGTGAAAGGTTATTAGAGCACAAGGATTTTTAGAACCAAGGCATAGAATTTTACCAAGTGTTTAGTGAGTTATAGTGAATTTCAACAAAAAAGAGACACAATTCAGTGGGTAAGTGCTTCACATCCTCTTAAAGTCAAGGAATTCGGGTAAAAATATGCCTCCATGAAAGGAATTCTCTAGACACATTGACTATCTCGACAGGTCTGTCCATGATGATTTTCTTGAGCAATTTCCACCATCTATGCATGAAATAATAATTGGTAGAGATTTCATTCCATAGAACCCTTGGTTAGTGGTTGCTGAGGGTTTCTATGATAAGGAAAATAATTATAGAGATGCTCAAATTTCTATGGGAGGTTTAGAACTATTCAAGAAATGATTTTCTGAAAGAAAACTAGATACCCCTTTAAGTAATGTCTGGGAGTTTGATATTGGAAAATTGGTAATCTTCGAGGTTTTCTTTGATAGTGATTTACTAGTTGACCTGGCTAAGAAATATGATCCAATTACTGGGTTTGTGAAGAATTATGCTAGTGATAATTTATTTAGGGTTTCTCTTGAGCTAATTTATGAGGTTTTCAACCTCAACCCTAACTATGTTGTACATGAGATTATTGATCTAGATGACCTTCAAGCAAAGTATGATGCACAAAGAGTGTATGTAAGAGCAGGGCCTTTGCAACAACACTTTACTATAATTGGAATATTACCTTTAGTTACACCCAATACCCTAGAGCCACTATTGAGGAAAATTTTCAATCCTAGGGCTCAGGCCTTATACTTTTCCCTTTTCCAAATCTTTGGAATGGATGAAGGGGATTATTTCCCAAGATCTATTGTTCTTATCATCGCTCAAACATTATATTTTGGAATGAGCAGTATTTTGGGTTTTACCTCTTTCCTAGTAGAAGAAATGCATAATGTTTGATAGGAATATCAAAAGAAGAGGTAAATAGACCTTTTTGTTGGTACTCCCTGCTCATATATATATGTCCTTTTAAGGGAGTTACCTTTTTCTCTAAAGGTATGGAATTAGAATTGACAAGGGATAGTGAAAAGAATCCAATCCAATTGTGTGCATAGTTGATATGACTTGGGAGGCCAAGAATGCTAGTTTTGTAATGTTTGACATGTATTTTGCATCCAGGCTCAGATTTCTTTTGAGAGGGGATAGCCCTAGAATCCCACAGTCATTGTTAGAATTGATCAGACCCAAAGATCATGTAAAAGGGCTCTTGGTTAGTCATAATTGGGGGGATATAATCCCATATAAGGTTTCTACAGTGATTAGAGTATATGGTTTTTTGGGGAAACCTAATGTTCTACCTTTCCATGTGCCATTGAAGATAGGGATAGTAGAATTGTTGTGGAAGATTGGGATAATTGAGGGGAGAGATATGATTGGTAAGGGTAAGGGCGTTCCCAGTTGTTACTCTGGCACATGATTTTGTTTTTGTGACAAAGGGATGGAGACATCTTAGCCTATTTTTGAATAAGTAAAATATGGCAGAATCCCATGCAATGTACATTGACCCAAAGGGATTCTTTGATCTTCTAAAAGAAAGGAGAAGAGCCACTCATATCATATAGTAGGTGTATTTCCTTGAAGATACTATTAGGAATATCTTCTCCTTATCAGAACAAGAGGTAAGGATAGAGAAACGGATTGTATTTATAAAATTTTTGGAATTTATTAATGCATTTGACTCTAATTATGATCCATTGAAAGGCAAGAAATATTGGGGAGCCAAAATGTATGTATTGATGAATAATTTTGTTGCAATAATGTGAGCTATGAATGAGAAGAAGGCTACATTTGTCAAAGCCTATCTTGATAGAGTAATAGAGGTGGAAAGAAGAATAAATAGAAGAATGATAGTCACTCCAAGTCAATATACTTTGCAAAAGAGGGTAGCGTACATAGTAGTACAGAACATACAGTAGGTTCCCCCTTACAAAAGACCAAGGCAAGAAAGTCCATCTATTGCTAGTGTCCCAAAGAGGCAAAAATGAAAACAAGGATCCTCTTCTTATGTAGAAGAATATTCCCCAACTCAAACCATAATCACAATAGAGGATGAAGCATCCTTAAGAGAGCAGTTGAGACAAATGGGTGGAGAAGGGGATGTAATTGTTACCTCTATAGACATGGAAAGAGGAGTGCCTTAAGAGCCTCATGTGCCCTCCTTAGACCTCACAATTGCTGATTATCAAGGTAAGGAGATAGATCCCATCACTGCTCAAGCTTCTTAGAAGTTTATAAATGATGAAAAATTTGTTAAATCTAGGGCTTTTCCAAAGTTTTTATGGAGAAGGAATATGGGAAATTTTGAAAAAGTATGTAAGAAAATAAATGCAGAACAAGTTGGCAAACCAAACTCTATTATTGAAGAAGAGGTAAAATCCAAAATTTTGAGTGATTTTTCCTAGTTAACACCTGAGGCTAGAAGGGAGTTAGTTAGGGAGTCAGGGGTCCCAATTTTTCCTGAGTGGGATATAGCTAATGATATGATTTTTGACTCAATAATGAAAGAGAAAAATGTTCAATATAGAACTAAAGAAGAAATACTACAAGAAAATAGGGGAATTATATTTAGTGATGATCATCAAGCCCTAGTAATTTGGTCAATTGAGAAAAGAGATAAAACTAGAATGCAAGAAATTTCAAGATCAGAACATACTAGTACTCATACAATATATAGGGATAATGAAGTGAGTAGCCAAAAAAATTTTGGAATGGTTTCAGAAATAGTAAAATTTGGGAATGTGGTTTCTAGAAAAGAACAAGATAAGTTCTTAGAACTTAATGCTAAATTTGGATAAGGTTTGAAGGCCTATGAGGAAAGGGAAAAATAGATACAGTTGTTGGAGAATCAGTTATTTCAAATGGACAAGAAACTTGGGAAGGGAAAAATGGGAGAGTCTAGCAGGCCAACAATTATATATCCCTAGCTACTAGTTGAGCCATTTAAATCCACTCCCATTATTTAAATACTAGACACCCCATAGAGGCCTAAATTCTACACTGCAAAGAAGTTCGAAGAAGAAAAGAATAAATTATATGTAATGCACATAGAAATGAATAATCAATATGAACAAAAAATAAGGCAAGCTATAATGTACTTAATCGATAGAATTGAATGGCAACCATTTTATGATTAGTTGGCAAGAATTGTACCTATTTGGGATGAAATAAAACTAGATGAAGGTTAATTGATACCCATTGTATAGAAGTGGACCAAAAAGAATAATGATAATACTGCTATGTGCATATCTATCATCTAGCTGCCATGTCACCAGATAGAAAAGATTTTTGAGTTTCTTAATAAGCTAGAGGATTTTGATGACAAATGAGACTCTATCCAAAAAAGAATAACAATTTTCTTGTCCAAGTATATGATTGAAAAATTTGACCTTTTTCTTAGTGCTCTCAAAAAAGTTGATAGAATAAAAGAAAAAGGAAGAATGGAAAAAGGAATTAGATGAAATATTTTGTCAAAGAATGAATAATGTTGTAAATGAAAATGGGCATCTACTATGGGCAATGACCAATGAAGAATTGGTCAAAGTGAAATTATTTTACAATATTATTAGGAAAGATCTCAAAGAAATAGAAGTAGCTAGAAATTATGTAATAAATGTGTAGAGGGAAATCATAAACTTTGATTGGCCTAATGACACTATTTTCAACAAATGGAAGAAAAAATTTATGTCTCCAAAATAGATGGTAGAAGATGATGGGGTAGAAGAATATGTAGAGGTAACTATTACTTTAATAGTCCATCATGAAGACACTAAGAACCCTTAAGTTGAGGTAGGCTTGTAGGTAACAGAATAGGACACGTCACTTGCAAGCCTAATAACCATGTACTCTGAAGAATTAGAATAACTTGGGAGCCAATTATTGATTTCACAATTTTTAAGGTGTAATAGAAAAATGGTTCATCCAAAAGAATATTTTCATGAAAATTTATTTCTGTTACACACCTTTTTTTCTTTTATGATAGAAAACACTTGTAAAAATATTTTGTCTATAGGATAGTTGTTGGTTTTCTATGCCTAAAGCTTGTTGCATCTCATACTATATAAGTGAGATTCCAACGCTAGAGAAGGGCCTAATTTCTAATACAATTTGTGTTTATATTGAGTATGGTTTGGTCTAGTTTAGGTGTACAAAAATTATGATGTACTCTCTTTCCAAATACTTGGAATATATTGACATTACAAGGGTCTAATGCCTTGTCTAGAGTCATTCAGAGTTTTATTACAATTGTATGGATATCTTAAAAAGGAGATTAATACAAAATTGAACTGTCCCCATATTTGTTCTTGCTGAATTATTTCTCCTTTTCTTTTTCCTGGTTATTATGATATTGTGTGAGCAGCGCTTATCCACTTGAATGCAATTCACTTAGGTTGTATGGTAGTTCATTATTGCTATTGATTCAATGAATTGAGTAAATGCTTTAGTGAATTTGATGGGATTGCTATTGTAATAGAAAATATGTCTATAAGAATGAATTCTAATAAGAATTTTTGATAATATTTCTTGTAATGCAACAAATTAGATCTATAAATTGGAGTAGACTATGAATTCCAATGGAATAGGCACCGAGCTATTAAATCTAGTCTTCAAATTAGTAGACCATGAACAAGAACCAAGTCTAAGATCAAAATAAACTTTATTTAATTGTTTGAAGAGTTTCAAGGATGGTCAACACTTGTTTGCATGTAACCTTTAAGCTTTAATTAGCTACTATTGCTGGAAATACTTGCAAATTTGAGAAGAATTGTGACCAAATCTACTTATAAGGGGTGTATATCATTTGAAAATGTCAAGGAATGGATAACTATGTATATATCAAAGATAAAAGATGAGAATCAGAATGAAACTAATAAAATTCTCATACAACAACATTCATTTTGAATCATCCCTTAGGTATACCCACCTTGGTTCTGTAGAGCCTAAAGAGTGGAAAACTAATCTTGATTTTGTTGAAGTTGGACCCAAATGGTATGCACACATAGTTGTTAATGTAAATTAGCTAATCCCTAGATTTGTGAGCATTATTATTTTGGTTTTGAGATTTTCTTGTTCAATAGTTGAAAAACACCAACAAGTTGTACCTTCTACTAGCATGGGAAATCTAGCATATGCTATAGAACATTTTATTACTCTATTTGGAATCCCTAATGCCATTCTATAATGATAAATTTTTATCACTTACCATAAAAGTTATGCTTCATACTAGCACTGATTCATCAATGGTTGTACCTCCCATGAGCATTGATTCATTTTTAGTTGTGTCTCCAATCATCACTCTACCTCATCATTTTGTTAGGAGTCTCACCATCGATGAAGGAGCCCATTACCACTATCATTCAATCCAACTATGGGACAAAGGAATGAGGTAATGAAAAACTCAACTATCCACAATTTAGAACCCAATTTCTAGTTATTCTCATATTACTTATAGATAAGATATTTTATATTGTATTTTAATGTTTCTTCTGCAGACACTTGTCGAGCCACAAACTACATCAAAGAGGCTTAGTTTTGATTATCATGCAGAAGCATAGATATTGATAGTGATATGCATATGTAGTTGTGGTCATCACATGACATTGATATATATTAAACTTTTGTATTGTATATATTCAATATGTGTATTGTGTTGATCATTAGACATTTCTATTGTACACATTTGATATTTTTTAAGTGTTCAACTTTTGTATTGTATATATTCTACATTTGTATTGTGCACATTTAGTATTTCTATTGTACACATTCAACATTCATCAGGTATTCAAATTTTGTATTGTACCATTGACACATAATATCTTTTTGTAACTATATGATTGATATGACATAATATATTGTTCATTTTGATATACATTAAACTTTGATTTTCATCCAACTTGTTCAATATGTGCATACAAACTTGTATTTCATCTTACTTTCTTACAATTAATAAAACACATGAATATTCATTATTTTATACAGAAAATGTAATAGGTTTATGAAATTCAATATAACATGTAATCATATGTTACTTATTTTGATGTAAATAGACATTAAAATAAAAAAATATGTTATGATTTTTGTATTTGTGTCAAAGATCATAGCCTAATAGTGCTTAGAGACCTTTGGGGAAACTTTCATTCAATGTAGTTGATATCATTTAAGGTATTTTGTGGATGAAATGAGGTTAGTCCTAGCCTAAACCCCACCAAATAGAGCTAATGGAGAAGACAATTCGATCCTAGGACCAATGGTATGAAATTTACACAACCTTGCTCATTTGAATTGAGCAACATTAAAATTTTTGGCAATAGGAAATATATGGATACCAAACCCGAAAAAAGTTGAATCTCTCAAAATAAAGATGGTTTTTTGTAGGCCTAGATAACTTTACCCTCTAGCACCCAATAGTTTGTCAATACCTCGATCAAGCTTAGAGAAATGCCTAATCAAAGATCACAACATGATGATGGTTTGAGATCCCTAGGGAAGCTTCTATTTTGTGTGGTCAATACCATTAGAGGGATGTTGTGACTTAAACAAGGTTGATCATACCCTAAACCTAACTAACCTGAGCTAACACAATAAACAATTTGATTCTAGGACTGAAGGTTTGAAATATACGCAACCTTGCTCATTTTAAATGAGCAACATTGCAATTTCGAAAATAGGTGAGATACAGATGCCAAATCTAAATGAAGCTGAATCTCTAAAAATTAAGATATTTTTTTATAGGCATAGCTAACACAATCTTGTAGCACCTGAGAGTTTGTCAACACCTTGCACAAGCTTAGAGAAATGCCCAGTCAAAGATCATAGCCTGATCATGCTTAGGAACCCTTAGGAATGATTTTTTTCAATGTGGGTAATACCATCATAGTAACATTGTGGCTGAAATGAGGTTGTTCCTATCCTAAAATTGACCAAACTAGGCTAACAGAGCAGCCATGGATTGCTAGGAAAAGCCAAAATTTCTCATTAGGTCCTAAGTTGGTCAAAAGTTGCTCAATGAGCCAAAAGTTTCTCAATAGGCTAAAAGTTGTTGGGGATGGAAAAATAATGTATAAGTTTACTTAATAGGTCCTAAAAATCTTAACTAGGGTCCTAGAATTGTCCTATATGGACCCATTTGACCAAAAGATGTCAAGAGCAAAAATTGCTCAAAAGTTGCAAAGTTGCTCAAAAAGTTGCTTGAGCAACTTTTGCAATTTTTTAAAAAAAGTTGCAAATGGAAATTTGGGATGTTGTAACTACTCATGTTTGGGTATATGAGCATGGGTAACATATTTTGGAAGGTTATAAGCTTTCCAATCAATTTCCACACCTTTGTAACTATTGTATGAACTGTTGTGCCTTTTTTTTTTGGCAATGTTTTAATACCCTATTACAACTATTAATAGACCTAAAAAAATTAGGCCAAATTAGACCTATTTGAAGATAATGAGCTTTTAATTTTTATATTTGTGAATGCGGGTGTTAGGAAAGGTCAAGAAGGACTGGCTATAGTTTTGAAATAAGAGCCATTGAATGGTTCAAGGATTGGATCCTTAATTAGGAGTTGTTAAGTGCTAGAGCCCTAGACCCTCTACATCATTGGAGTAATTTTGGGGTCATGAAATGGAGCCATAGGTGTAGAACCAAATATTTAGCCATTAGAGGTAGTATTTTAATGATGAAGTCCATCTTAGAATAGTCTAAGGATGGTGTAACAAATTTCATTTTTCAAGAGACAAATTTATAACAATAATGTACAATATTTACATCTCTTATCAAATTTTTATAGAAAATATGGCATCTAAATAAGCACATGTTACATGCCTTCTCTTTTTTATATACAAAATTTGGCATCTAAATATGTACATGTGACATCTCTTAATTGATTTCTATACAAAATATTGCATATTGAAATATGTATATGTTACATGTCTTATCGGTTTTATATACAAAATTTGGCATCTAAATATGCACATGTGACATCTCTTATTAGATTTATATACAAAATTTTGAATCTACATATGTATATCACTGCGAAGTTGCAACATTTTAGATAACATATATACAAATATTCCAAAATTATTCTAACATTGGTAGAATGATTCAACTATATAGCACACAATCAATCAAGGGAACCTTTTGGATTAGATCTAACCCTTATTGTCAAGTATTTCCTTGATGCATGACCATTTGAGGTCTTTGTTATTTACCCTGGTAGTTTGATATAGGAGCATCCTAGTCATTGTGTTATCCTACCAACTCTGTTGCTTACTATCGAGTTACAACAATTGCCAAGTGCTAGTAAATTTTCAGTCATTGTCAAGTTGAAGTTATCCCACATCATGCTAATATATTGGTTAGCATGTATTCCCATTTATTCTACTAGTATCAATTGAAAGATCCTTTAAGTGCTAAATTCAATGCTTGTAGTGTTTGACGAGTTGTAGTGTTTACTAAGTTGCAATGTGTGCCAAGTGATCCTTCATGTTTTGAGTGTTCCTGTTGGTGCTAAGCTTTCCTATATGTGTTGAGCACCAATATTTTTTCTTTGTGTTTGTTTCCAATTTGGGCTGACCTAGCACATATTTAATTTTGTGATGGGTATTTAATATTTTTTGAGAGTTGACATGTGGCTTGGTTATGCATTTAATGTAAGGGTTTGTTTAGTTGGTACTTGTAAAAGGTTGACTTGTGGCCATGCTAGTATTTGAAGGGGTCTTAGGTAGAGTCTTAGGCATTATTATTATTCGATGAGTGAATATTGTGCAAGTATGTAGATGTAGTGAGAAGCATGGAGAATTCATTTTGAGTGTGGAGTCTTAGCATGGATTAGCTTGGAGATAGAAGTTTACATCCAACATGCTGGATTGTATGACCTTCTGGATTACAACCATTACAAAGAAGAATACATCTCCCAAAGAAGAATGGATCTCAAACCAATTTCCCTATTAGATCTATTCATTTACTCATGAAAACAAAAAGATACTTCATCAACTTTAACAAAATCATCATGCACTTCCACAATTTGTCTTCTCTTTAATTGGCCAAAAAACCTTCTTTCTATTTACCCTGAAAGTCTGATGCAAGGACATCTTGGCTATCGCATTATCTCACTAATTCTATTGGTTGTTGTTGAGTTACAACAATTTCTAAGTGCCTATAATTTTTAGTCATTTCGAAGTTGAAGTTATCCCATATCATGTTAACATACTAGTCAATGTGTTATCTCATTTATTCTACCAATATTAACTGAATAATCCTTCAAGTGATAAGTTGGTCGATGCAATATTAGATGAGCATGTAGTGTTTATCAAGTTGTAGTGTTTCTTTAGTTACAATGTGTACAGAGTGTTCCTTCATGTGTTGAGTGTTCCTATTGGTGCCGAGTGATTATGTATGTGGTGAGTTCTAGTATTAGTTTTCTTCATCTATTTCTAGTTTGACCCAACTTGGCATGTATTTAATTTTGTGATGGGTATTTAATATTTATTAAGAGCTAATTGTGGCTTGTTTATGCATTTAATGTAAGAGTTTACTTACTTGGTAATTTGAAATAGGTTGACTTGTGGCTATGCAAGTATGTAAAGGTGTCTTGGGTAGAGTCTTAGACATTATTATTTGATGAGGGATTATTGTGCAAGCATGAAGATGTATACAGAAGCATGGAGAAATAATTTTGAGTGTCTAGTCTTAGCGTAGAGTAGCTTAGAGATAGAAGTTTGTATTTGAGTCTGAGATCTATTCTTCTTTGAAAGATGTATTCTTCATTATAATGGCCATAACATAGAAGGAAATATACTTAGGCATGCTGGATGTAAACTTCTTGATTTGAATACATGAAATATTATCTCTCTAGATTTAAATCTCATTCCTCTTGTTCATTATCTATTGTGTGTTTATTTGTTGGTTTCTAGATCACCTTATTTTGGGGTACATCTAGATTCATGCTACATCAATATCAAAGCTCATTTGTTCCTGACTGTACAAGAAGATTTCTGAAGAATGAGGTAATTTTTACCAGGACATGTGTTGGGCACAAGTTTATTAGAGAAGGCTTTTGATTTTGGAAGTCCTAGCTAGTTGGTGATTTGGTGTAGGGTTATAGATTTGTAGATTTTGCCTACACTTGCAAAGGACTTGTCATTTGATCATTGTTTTCGTAAAAGATGGTTTGTGGAAGAAGAGATGTCGATCCAAAATTACTTGACATGTTGAGGAAACTTGCAGCTAGAGTAGAAGCTATTGAGTTAATGCAAGACTATGGAAGACATCTTGATGTTGTTGAGAGTGATGAGTATGATTCTTTTTGGGATGATTTACATGAAGGATTGATGATCTAGGAAAAGTTTGATTTGAGTTGGCATCTAAGGATTAGAAAGAAGGTTTTTTAGTTGGCTAAAGAGATTATGAAGTGAAGAAGATAGATTGTGGACGTGCATGATGATTTTATTGAAATTGATGAAGTATCTTTTTGTTTTCATGAGTAGATTGAAAGATTTGACATGGAAATTGAAGAGCATCTTATTGTGTGCAATGAGATTGCAAAAGTGGAGAATTTAACTTAAATTGATAAGGATTTGGATGTTGTTATTTAGAATGATGTTAATGTTGAAATGAATGTGATTGAGGACTTATTTGTTGCTATCATTAATAATCTAGAGTTATATGTTCATTCTATTATGTATATTGTTGATTTGGATTTTTCTTGTGGTAAGAAGATGGATTTACTTGTTGGTAATCTAGTTGAGGGTTTTAGAGAAGTTATTGATGTAGATTTACATGATGTTGTTGCTGATATGGATCTAAACTTATATGTTGTTGAGCTGCTAAAGGATATAGATTTTGTTACTAATGTGGATTTTCATGATGTTGTTGATCTATGTGTTGCTAGAGGAATGGATATAAATTTTTTTTATGTTATGGACTTGTATGTTGTGGCTATTATGGATTTGAGTTCATATATTGTTGCTAATCAAGGTTGGGATTTGGATATTATTACGCATCTAGTTTTCATATATGAGGATGATGTTATGGATGATGTTGATGATAAGTTGTAGATGGAGCATTATGATTTTCAGTTGATTGAGTATGTTGATTCATTGGATGAGATTCTAATTTTTGTGTGGATGAAGCATAGATGGTTGATTTTTAGATTTGATCTTTTTTATTTGATGGAGAGGAAACTTTTTGTGAAGATGAAGCTAAGTGCATAATTTTATTTCAAAAGAAAAATGTGGCACACATTTTTATATTTACCTAGGGAGTTTGATGTAGGAGCATCAAAAGTCTTTTCTATTTACTCTGGTAGTCTAATACAGGATCATCGTGGTTGTAGCATTATCACAGTGATTCTGTTGGTTGTTGTCGATTTATAGCAATTCATGAGTATTAGTAAATTTTCAATGTTTCCCAAGTTAAAGTTTTCCTACATCATGTTAACACATTGGTTAGTATGTTATCCTATTTATTCTACTAGTATTGACTAAATGATTCTTCAAATGTCAAGTTGGTCAGTTGCAGTGTTAGCCAAGTATGCAATGTTTTTCAAGTTGTAGTATTTCCCAAGTTTCAATGTGTGTCAATGGTTTCTTCATATAGTGAGTGATCCTTCATGTGTCAAGTGTTTATGTTAGTGCTAAGTTTTCCTATATGTGTTGAGTGCTAGTATTTATTTTTTGGGTTTATTTCCATTTTCGGCTGACCTGGCATGTATTTAATTTTGTGATGGGTATTTAATATTTTTTGAGAGCCTACTTGTGGCTTGGTTATGCATTTAATTAAATGTTTTGTTTATTTGGTAATTTGTAAAAGGACAACTTGTGACTATGCTAGTATTTAAAGGGGTCTTAGGTAGAGTCTTAGGCATTAGTATTATTCAAAGCTAGATTATGGTGCAAGCATGGAGATGTAGAGAAGCTTGAAGAAGTCATTTTAGCTAAGGAGTCTTAACATGGAGTAGGTGGAAGATAGAAATTCATAATTGAGTTTGGATATCTGTTGTTCTTTGAAAGATGTATTCTTCTCTGTGGTTGTAACCCAAAAGGTCATATAGCTGAGCATGTTGGATGTAAACTTCTTGATTTGAATATATGAAATATTGTCTCTCTAAAATTAAATCTTGTTCCTCTTGTTCATTTTCTACTATGTGTTTATTTGCTAGTTTTTGGATTACCTCATTTTGGTGTACATTTGGATTAGCACTCCTATTGGTGCTGAGTGATCTTATATGTGTTGAGTGCTAGTATATGTTTTCAATGTCTAGTTCCAATTTGGGTTGACTTGATGCATATTTAATTTTGTGATAGGTAATTAATATTTTTTGAGAGCTAACCTGTGGCTTGGTTATACATTTAATGTAAGGTTTTATTTAGTTAGTAATTTTTAATAGGTTGACCTATGGTTGTGCAAATATTTAAAGGGGTCTTGGGTAGAGTATTAGGCATTACTATTAGATGATGGATTATCATTCGACCATGGAGATGTAGAGAAGCATGAAGAAATCATTTTACTTAAGGAATCTTAACATGGAGTAGTTGGAAGATATAATTTTGTACTTAAGTCTTGAGATCTATTCTTCTTTGAAAGATGTATTCTTCTTTCCAATGGTCATAACCTAGATGGTCGTATAGCCAAGCATGTTGGATATTAACTTCTTGATTTGAATATATTAAATATTGTCTTTCTGGATCTAAATCTCATTCCTCTTGTCCATTTTCTGTTGTGTATAAAAAAAATGTAGCTATTGAGCCACACTAAGATTCCTTAATTAAAATGACTTATTTATACTTCTCCACATCTCCATGCTTGAAAAATAATCCATTATGGAATAATAATACCTAAGACTCTACCCAAGACCCCTTTAAGTACTTGCATGACCACAAGTTGGCCTATTACAAATTACAAAATAAACAAACACTTACATTAAAGGCATAACCAAGCCACAAGTTAGCTCTCAACAAATATTAAATACTCATCACGAAATTAAAGACATGCTAGGTCAGCCCAAACTAGAACTAGACATAGAAAACAAATACTGGCACTCAACACATATAGGATGACTTAGCACCAATAGGAACACTCAGCACATGAAGGAACACTCGGCACACATTGCAACTTGGCAAACATTGCAACATCACATGAAAGAACAATTGAAAAACATTGCAACTTCAGCAAACATTGTGACTCAACAAACACTGCATGCTCAGGTAGCACTCTAACCAACCAAAAAACCTTCTTTCTAATCATTAGATGCCAACTCAAATTAGACATTTCCCAAATACACGATCTCCTCTTGCATAAAAGAACACCTTTTTAGATTAATCATCACTTTTTTCTCTTTCAATCTTTGCAATACTAGTCTAACCTACTCAAGATGTTCTCCTTAGTCTTACTGAAAATGAAAATATCATCCAAATAAACAATTGAAAACTTACCCAAAAATCTTGTTAGAACTTCATTCATCAACCTCATGAAAGTGCTAGGTCATTATGCAAACCAAAATGCATAACCAACCATTCATTCAAACCATATTTTGTCCTGAAAGTAGTCTTCCATTCATCACCTTCTCTGATTATGATCTAATGATAGCCACTTGCACAATAATCCCTCATGGAATAGGAGTGCATCTTAAGGATATGAGTGATGATGAAGCAATAGTACCAAACCCTAATCCAAAACTAAAAGAAGATCAAGATGAGGAAAGATTACTAAAAATATTTTCTATAGCACATTTGAAGCCTATTATAGAAGTTGTTCCTTATGATGGAAAGTTGGACACCAATGTTGTGTTGGATTGGATCTTTGATACGGAGAAGTTATTTGAGTATAAAACCACTCTTAATAATAAGAGGTGAATATTTTAGTTACTAAGCTGAAAGTTAATGCTTTACTATGGTGGGAGCATTTACAAATTAATAGACAAAGGAGAGGAAATGAGAAGATCATAGTAGGTGATCTACTTGCACACTCATGAAATGCCAATAGTGCCATATTGGATAAATAGAGACAAACTGTAGAAAGATTAGATGCTATGGAGGCAACCCAAGGGAGAGGAGTGCATCTTGAGGATGTGAGCGATGATGACGTGGTAGCATCAAACCCTAATCTAAAACTGGAAGAAGATCAAGATAAGGAAAGATTGCTAAGAGTATTGTTTAGGGCACATTTGAAGCTTGTTGTAGAATTTATTCCTTATGATGGAAAGTTGGACCCCAATGTTGTACTAGATTGGATCTCTAATATGGAGAAGTTCTTTGAGTATGAAAACACTGCTAATAATAGGAAGGTGAAGATTGTAGTTACTAGGCTTAAAGGTCATGCTTTACTATGACAGGAGCATTTGCAAACTGATAGAAAAAGGAAAGGAAAGGAGAAGATTAAGACTTGGCTAAAGATGGTGAACAAGGTAAAGAAAAAATTCCTTCCTATCAATCACCAAGTTAGCTTGTTGAGAAATACAAAATATATTCCAGATCTAAGATCTAACTTCAAACTCACACTTCTAGACAGATATGCAACAAACTTTCCAAACCTCCCAATTCTCTTCTCAAACTTGCCAAAATCTACCCTAACACTAAGCTTAAAACTCTATTTATACTCAAATCAAGAAGTTTACATCCAACATACCTGGTTGTATAGCCTTCTAGGTTATGGTCATTGCAAAGAAGAGTACATCCTTCAAACAAGAACAAACCTCAAACTCAATTAAAAACTTCTATCTCCAAGCTACTTCACATGATGACTCCACACTCAAAATGACTTATCCATGCTTCTCTCTATATATCCATTCTTGCAAAATAATCCCTCGTGGAATAATAATGCATAATACTATACCTAAGACCACTTCGAATACTAGCACAACCATGAATCAACCTATTACAATTTACCAACTAAACAAACCCTTACATTCAATGCATAACCAAGCCATAAGTTGGCTCTCAATAAATATTAAATACCCATAATGAAATTAAATACCTTCTCAGTTGGCCCAAACTAGAAACAAACATAGAAAAAAATATTGATGCTTGACACATATAGGAAAACTAGGCACCAACATGAAGGATCACTTCGTACACAATGTGACTTGACAAACACTACAACTTGGCAAACACTATAACTAACCAACACAACACTTGTCTAATTTGGAGAAGTTATTTAGGTATGAAACTACCCCTAATAATTGGAAGGTGAAGATTGTAGTTACCAGGTTGAAAGGTCATGCTTTATTATGGTGGGAGCATTTGCAAGCTAATAGATAAAGGAAAGGAAAAGAGAAGATCAAGACTTGGCTAAAGATGGTGAACATGAAAAAGAAAAAATTTCTTCCTTCTAATCACCAAGTTAGCTTGTTGAGAAATACAAAATATATTCCAGATCTAAGATCTAACTTCAAATTCACACTTCTAGACACATATGCAACAAACTTTCCAAACCTCCTAGTTCTCTTCTCAAACTCCCCAAAATCTACCCCAACTCTAAGCCTAAAACTCTATTTATACTCTAATCAAGAATTTTACATCCAACATGCCCAACTATATGGCTTTCTAGGTTATGGCCATTGCAAAGAAGGGTACATCTTTCAAAGAAGAACAAACCTCAGACTCAAATAAAAACTTCTATCTCCAAGCTACTCCACACTAAGACTCCACACTCAAAATGACTTCTCCATGCTTCTCTCTACATCTCCATTCTTGTACAATAATCCCTAAGATGCCTTTAAATACTAGCATGATCATAAGTCAACCTATTAATTACAATTTACCAACTAAAAAAACCCTTACATTCAATGCATAACCAAGCCACAAGTCAACTCTCAACAAATATTAAATACCCATCATAAAATTAAATACCTACTAGGTCAACCCAAATTGGAAATAGACACAAAAAAAAAATACTAGTGCTTGACACATACTAGAAAACTCAGCACCAACATGAAGGATCACTTGGTACATAGGGTGACTTGACAAACACTACAACTCAAAAAACACTATAACTGACCAACTTGACACTTGAAAGGATTGTTCAGTTGATATTGGCAAAATAAATGGGATAACACACTAACTACTATGTTAACATGAAATGGGATAACTTCAACTTGGAAATGACTAAAAATTTATTGGCACTCGACAATTGGTGTAACTTAGTAGTAACCAATAGAATCAACAAGATAACATGATGGCCAGCATGCTCCTAAATTAGAATATCAGGATTTTCAAAACTATAATCTTCAATCAAGTTTATGTCAACATTAACATCATCATAAATAACAACATCCAAATCCTTATCAACATAAGTGAAACTCTCCTCTTCAGCAATTTCATTGTGCACAACAAGATGCTCTATAATTTCCATGTTAGGTCTATCCATCCACTCTTAAAAACCAAAAGATACTTCATTAATTTCAGCAAAAACATCATGCACTTCCATGATCTATTTTCTTCTCTTCATGATATCTTTAACCAACCAATAAACCTTCTTTCTAATCCTTAGATGCCAACTCAAATAAAAAATTTCTAGATTGTCAATCCTCTCATGTACATAATCCTAAAGAGAATCATACTCCTATCTTTCAACATCATCAAGATGTCTTCTTTGGTCTTGCACTAACTCAATAACTTCTACTCTAACAACAAGTTTTCTCAAAATTTCAAATAATTCTAGATCAGCATCTCTCCTCCCATAAACCATCTTTTCATAAACAAAAAATGAACAAATGACAAGTCCTCTACAAGTGCAAGCCAAATTTGTACATCTACAAACCTAAACAAAATCACCAACTAGCTAGGACTTCTGAAATCATAATCTTCTCAAATAATATTTTTCCCAACCAAGGTCCTATTACAAATTGCCTCACACTTTGGCAATCTTCTTGCACACTTTTGAAAAATTGAGCTCTAACAGCATCTAATGCAATGCTAATCTAGATGTTAACATGACATGGCATAACTTTAACTCAGCTTATATTGCAAAATTACTGGCACTCAACAATCACTATAGCTTGGTAATGAATATAGCTCAACAACAACTAGTAGAATGAATACAAATGAGTAGGATAAAATGTCAACCTAGGATGCTCTTGGATAAAAATTACAAATTGACACCTACAGAGAATGAAGAACTTAATAAACAAGTGCATGAATTGCTACAGAAGGGATTAATTAGAGGAAGCTCGGTTAGATGTGTTGTACCTATTATATTAGCACCTAACAAGAATGGAGAATGGAGAATGTGTACTAATTCCAGAGCTACTAACAAGATCACAATAAAATATAGGTTTCCTATGCCAAGGATGGATGACATATGTTGGCATTATGTTTTATTTATCATTATTAACAACACTTTATTATGAATTCTTATCAAGCTCATCACTCAGTCTACTACTTATACTAATCATTTAGTGGTTACCTTGTAAGCTTAGCAGTTACGTAGTTCACACCGATCATTCTTGAAGTTATCACGTGAATGTACAGTTCAACTATGGTTACCAAGCTTCATAGGATCTATCGAGTTATCAGTTTGCATGAAATGAAGTCAGTTTCTACCAAGCAATGGATGTGTAGTGTTTATCGATTGAAGCAAGGTAAACTCAATGTGTAGTATCTACTGAGTGACAGTAAATCTAGTGAGTCACCAGTGGTTACCAAGTTTAGAACTACTTCGAGTGATTAGTATAGACTAAGCCTTCACTTCTATCGAGTGCATGATGATGTTGAGTAATGCAGTCAATATCATGTATTAGAAGGTCACCGAGTCAGTTTAGTGAACCTGAGTTATTTACTATTGGGCTGACTTTGTAACATGTTGTTCACTTGTGGTTTGGCCAACATTGCAGTTTTGTAAATTTGAAAGGTATATATGTGAGGTGTATTGTAAGATATCATTTGTATCAAGCAATAGAGAAGTAATGTGAAGTAATTTTGAGAAGTGACTATGAAGAATTATCGAGAGCAGTTCATGGAATACAACAAGGTCATTATAGAGGTAGAAAGGTTATATTCATCACATAAGGTGATCAGTGCATAAAGGATCTTATCAGCAATTAGTTGTAAGTAGATCCACTGCTTCATCTTAATAGGTGAATTAGTTTTTAAATCCTCTAACAAGGTAGACTTAATAGTCTCTGTACAAATATCTTAATCAAGTGCATACTTCATTGTATGTTTTTAAATCCTCTAACAAGGTGGGTTTTGTAGTCCTTTGTGCTTGGAATAGGTTTGATCACTAGAAGTGGTCAATGTAAGCTTTAATAGGCCAACTTTATGCTACAATATTGAAGTTTTGTGAGTATCATCCCCACCCTAGTTTTCTTTTCTATTTGGAAGGTTTCTAGGTCACCAAAACATTGTGTTATTTTGTATGATGAATATTTTATCTTTCAGTATTAATGCATGCAGTAGCATAGATTGATTTGTTCTCCTAGCAAAGAATAAGTAATCAAAGAACTCCTAGCAAAGAATGGTTCTCTAGAAGAATAAGTAAGAAAAATCAAAAGAGAACAAGAAATTCAATCAATCAGGCCATGTGAAATTTTGAAACAAAGGAATAAGGAAAATGAAGTCTTGGAGGCAAGAAACAATGAGGAACAGAATCAACCCATTCAACATGAAGACCGCATTGATCAAATCACTAGAGCAAATGAAGAAATCAGGATTCTCAAAGAATAGAATAAAAGAATAAGAAGTGACCTAAATTATGAAAGGGAAATTAATGAAAGAATAATGAGAGAACTGAGATGTGAAAAGAAAATCATTGAAAAATTGAATAATGACCTAAATGTTGAAAAACAAATAAATTAGAGAATGTTGACATCACAAGAAGCTATGAATCAACTGAATCAGCAAAATGAGTAGAATCTTCATAGGCAAAAAGGTAAAGTAGGACTTGGATACAATGAAGAACAAGACGAATCTACCAAGAAAGGTGCAAAAAGGAATAAAAAACCCTCATGCAATCACTGTGGAAAACTTAGTCATACATCAAACAAATGCTAGAGCAATGGAAAAGAAAAATTCAATGGAAGTGCTACAACTACAATCAGCATGGTCACAAAGCCAATGAATGCAAGAAAAAACCAAAATTTGAAGGTAAATGTCACAAATGCAAAAAGCGTGGTCACAAGGCATCTCAATGTAGATCCAAATCATTCAATCTAGTTGAACAACTTGTAAAGGCAATATTTGGATGGGACTACAATACCTGATGCAGATGTCATTATTGTGGAGAATATGGACACACTAGCATAAATTGTGCAAGACATCACCTAAGAAAGAAGGATACTACTATAAGGTGTTACACATGCACTAAACTTGGTCATATAGCTAAAAACTGCATGAATATAGGAAAAGTTGAGGATGAAAAGAAAGCAAGGGTAGACAACATAAGGAAACAAATGAGGCAACAATGGATTCCTAAATCTATTGAGGATACAAGCTCAAATCATGGAAGTGAGGTCACTTAAGAAGTGGGTGACTCCATCCCCTCAAACTAAATTCTTAAGAATGTGTTGGAGCTATACTCAACAAGAAAATCATAAGCAGTTCCAAGAAATATGAGAAATGAAAATGATCCAATTAGTATTCCAGATACACTAGGATCATAGAAAGGTTATATTTCACCAAGTTGCATCAGACTCCATTGAGGAAAGTTGGTTGAAGACCCTACCAAGCGAGGCGGGAGTAAGAGAAATTTGGGTTATCTAGTGAGTTGAAACTCTTACTAAGTTAGGTCAGTGGATGATAGTCTATCATGCACTGAGTCATTATGGCACTTAGCATTTATGAATTTTTCTCAACAAAAAGGGGCAATTTTGATTTTATTTTTCATCGCATTCATAGCATTCAAAGAGCAACGTGATTTGAAAGAGTAGTGTAGTGTTTTCAAGTGATTTAGTAGCAAGATCTTCACAAAAATTTTCATCTATCGATAAATAATGGCATCTACTAGAGGAAGCATCACTAAACCAAAGAAGGGTTCTGAAATGCTAGTTAAGAGTGTTGCATGAAAAGCACCAAATTTCAAGATTGTTTTGACCGTTGTTGAATCACTTGATCCCTACATAGATCAATTGCAAATCCCATAAAAGGTACTCCTAATCAATGACATAAGAACTCATTTTAAATGTTCTATTCAAGAATTAGGGACATTAGAAATGGATACTGCCCTAACTAAAATGTGTCTTGATGGAGTTTTGAAACCCGAGTATAAACATTTGGAAGTCAAAGGATTAATTCATATCCCTCACATGCCTCAAAATTTCCAAGTGAAATGGATAAGATACATATAGATTCAATTTCACAATGGTCAATTATGGTTAGAGCGACTCGTATTGATCACCAAAAAGATGATTCATAAGATTACTAGCCTTCCCATTCTAACCAAAGAAAAAACCACCAAAACCCTAGGTTGGGATGAACTCTAGAAGAAAACCCTAGCCGAGTGGGATAGTAGAGGTTTGAAAATTAGCATTGTTACTAATGTGGAGTTAAGGTTCAGAATTCATATAATTAACCACAAAATTTACAGTTCTAGTTGCTTAAATAGTGTAACATGCGAGGCAGTGGACTTAGCATTCAAAGTCATGAAGAAAAACGTGGAATTTTACCTATCAAAGCTACTACTAAAGCAACTAAACAAAAATATGGCCAACATCAAGTCATCAAAGAAAAATCCCTACAAATTTGGTTCTTTGTTGACGTGTCTTTTCTTTTATGTGAAAAAATTCTTTCCATACAAAGGTTCTATTTTATGTAGAAAGGATGTTCCCATTTTGTATCAGATAAATGAGTTTATTGCAAAAATAGGTGTAAACTTTGATAGTATAATGAACAATTATTTTGAAGACTTCAAAGAAAGAATGAATAACAGGTTCAAGATTCCTCCTAAACTTGTAGAGGATTATAAAGATGATGCATGCTTCATGGTAGACTATGATAGTGTATACATTCAAGTAGTTAGGCCCCAAGTTGCATGGGTGAAACCTCTCCCTTATGAGGTCAATATTGATGAAACTAGGGACATCATAGAAGAACTGGTAAATGAGCTTCTAGAACACAAGCAACTAGTCTTTGGCACATATGATGAGGCAAAAGCCAGAATTGAATTGGAAATCAAGCTACCTCAAGCAATCAACAAAGGCAAGAGGAAGATTGCTAAGATGAAAACTACCACTGGTCCCTAAATGCTTACCGAGGGAAAAGGAGAGGATCAAGAAGAGGATCAAGAAGAAGAAGATGAAGAGCAAGAATCAAAAAAGGAGGTAGAGCTAGCTAAGAAGAAAGGGAGGGTTATCATTACTAAACCTCCAAAGGCCTCCATAGTTTTTTTTACTAGGAGAGGCAAAGCTAAAGGTGAAGTAAAGTTCAACAAGCCCCAACTTACCTTCCAAGAAAGCTTAAAACAAATAGAAGAGGGAGCTAGCATCACAAACTTCAAGGCTTTAAATTTTGAAACCAAAACTGATGTCAAGAAGATGCAGATTGAGGATTTGGCACTCACCAATATGGGAAAATGGAAGTATTCCCTAGACTAGATTGCTCCTCATATCTTAAAAGAATTGTTACAAAGATTACAGCCAAGGTGGGAGTCAACTACACAGACAACCAAGGACATCTATGAACAATCCTTGAGGAAACTATTGCCAAATCTTACTGAGGTAGAAGTAAAGGCAACAATGAAGGATAATGAAGGTAAAATGATGATCAGATTCCACGTATGTTTGATTTTAATTAAAGACATTGAGTAAGTTGTAAGAGATGCAAGAAACATGTGGAAGAATATCTACCATCTTTATAAGCCTAGTGATGATCTAGTTCAAAACAAGGAAGATGATGGTGATAGTGATGATGAAGAAGATGACAGTACTCTATGTGCTACTATTTATGTTGAAGACTATAAGGCACTAAGGGCTAATGATGAAGAGAAAGGGGAAGAAGTTGAAGAGGAAGATGAGGAAGTGGATGAAGAAGATGATCCAATGAAGATTGTAGCAGAAGTCATTGCTTCCCTTCCTCACTCTCCACCTAAGCTAGCACTATCATTAGGGTTGGAGTCAACTTCAGTAGGATTGATTGCATCTACATCAAAAATATCATCTACTCCTACCACTTCACAAATCTAGGTATCTTCAATGGAAGTATCAATTACTTCATCCACCAAGCTGCAACCCTCTTCATTAGCACCCAAGCAATCCATCACAGCAATGTGCATAGTTGTTAGTTCCACAATTGTATCAACTTCTTCTACATCATGTATAGTAAGTCTACCAGTTAATTCTACAATTTTGTCTACCACAGTTCTAACTACACCAATTTTTGTTCTACTTAGTTCTTCAATTGTAAATATTCAATCTTGTACATTACCTATTGGTACATCATTTTTGGGAGGCACATCAGTTTTGAATATAGTTGGTACTTCTCTCAGTTTTCCTCTAGTTGGACCAATTCAAGTCTTTTCTACTAGTCCAACTACATCAACTATTATTTCTATTTCTAAATCCAAGGAAGTAAGCACTGAAGCAAAACCAAAGACTCCTCTAAAACTTCTACTTATTGGTAAGGCAATCGATGAAGATATAGACTTGGATAAAGAAATTGTTATCCCTAAGATAGATTTGGACACTAGCTTAGCCAATGAAATGAGATTGGTCAATCAGCTTTTAGAGCAAAAGGCAAGGCAAAAGCAGCTAAGAGAAGAGAGGTATAGAGAATTCACAATAATTGAGAATGCCAAAAACATAATTACTGAAACTATAGGTGTTGATGTTGATCCATCTCAACACATTTTGTTACAATTAGAAGAGGCTATAAATAAGTTCAATGATGAAACTTCTGGCCAAGAGAAGCTCATTGAAAAGGTAGAGAAGAAATTTGATAATAAGGTGCTTGAGCACATTGCAATAAAGTAGGTAGAACTATCCACAATTTTGAGCAACCTTGAACAATCCCTTGCAAATGTAACATTACTTTTTGGCAAGCTTTATGATGTTACTGAGTATACCGAGGATATTAAAGAAAAATTAAATAAGATTGATATGGACATGAATGCTAGTGCTCAAAATTTATAGCTTGACCCTAGTTCAAACTCATCACATCACATGAAGGTGAAATTTTTTTTAGAAATCTAAGCAGAGCTACTCAGAGAGGAAGCTAGGATCATCCCTACGCTGATTGATATCCAGAATATGATCCTTCTAGTTATGGACCAAATGCAAAAACATATTGCTTATTCAAAAAAATTGATCCAAGACAACAATTTTCAATAACAAATCATATGATTGAATTTTTTGCAGAAGTTCAAGGTGTATATGAGCAATGTTAGTATGCTAAATAGAAACCAAATTTAAATAAAGCTTCTACAAACTAAACAAAATTCATAAACTTCAAGATAGACTAAGATGATCTCTCAATTGAGAATATGAGCCATTAATGGACTCTCTCAATAAGAAGCTCTCTTGTTGAGTAGCTTTATCTAAATGGATAGGATGTATGCTCAATATGCTTCCAAAGGCTTCAATGGATGATTGTGGATTTTTGGTGTGGATAGATGGCTTTAGTATGGATTTGGCTCTCAAAATAGCATTATAACTTTACTTCATGGATTGTGTTAAAATGGCTTGGGAGAGGATTCCTTAAATAGGCAAAGGGCTTGAGGGATCAAGGGCTAGGATACAAGGATGGGAAAAAGCTCATGGAGGGCTTAGATTGCATGAGAGGAGAGCACATGGATTGTGCTTCCTTATAGCCAATCAAGGAGTGACACATGTCACATGGTGAGAGGATGGAGGAAAGGGGAAGGATGAGTCAACAAAGGAGGCTCAAGGGATAAAATCTTGATAAAGACCCTCATAATGGCTTGTAAGAGCAAGAAAAGGGCTTGGAAGAGTCATTTATGGCCTAGTGGACTTCATAAAGTTTTATGGTTGAGATATTTTGAGGGTAATGAGAGAAATTTCGACTTGGGCTTGATTAGGAGGGTTTTAAGCTTGCTTAGGCTTGTGCAAATGATTAGAGGATGGATTAGGATGGTTTAGGATTAGCTTAGGGATAGGCAAGTGGATGACATTTAATGAGGGTGGGTAAAGGAGGAGATATTTGTTAACTTTGGCTTGGGTTAGTAAGTCTTAACCCATTTTTAGGGAATGTGACAAGGTTAGGAGGGGATTAGGATTAGTTTTAAAGACATCTTCTAGAAGAGTCTAGACTTTGGATGAGGATAAAGACTTTCTAGAATAGTCTAGAATTTCCTAGGATGAGGATGAAGATTTTCTAGAAGAGTCTAGAACTTCTTAGGATGAGGATAAATTATATTTTTAAGAAATAAATAAAGTTTTATTTATTTCAAGGGTTAAGGTTGAGGAGATATTTATTAAAACTTTTTAAATAAACATGAGGATTAATATTTAATCTTAATTAAATATTTTGAGTTGGGATTAGGGGTAGGAAATGATAGGATTAGCCTTTAATCAAAATTAAAGAAGGATTAGAAGATTTTGGAAGAGGTTATTGGTCATAAGGAAATTGGCCAAGTTTTGGGCAAAAAATAAATTTTTTATTTATTTTGGGTTTTTTGGTCAATTTATTAATTAAATAATTAATAAATATGGAAATAATGTTTAAATAAGATTTAAACATTTTTGGGAGGGATTCCTTAATTAAATATTTTTAATTAAGATAAAGGGATTTAATGGCATAAAAATTAATTAATTAATTAATTAAATAATTAATTAATAAATGATGATGTCATCAGAACTTTAAAAAAAAATAAAAATACTTTATTTTCTAAAGGTTTTTAGGTGTCTACACAAGCAACACTCTCTACCTACAAAATTTTGCAAGATAATTGGGATAAGACATTGTCTCTTATTCTTAAGGTACACTCTGAATTTCTCTCACATTTTAGTGTCTCTCTTTGAATTTATTTTATATACTCTTTGGCACTATTGTGAAAAAGGGGGAGTATGAGATGAACAAGGGAAGAGAATAGGGGGAGTAAAGAGACTTGTGGAGAAATAAGGAAGAAAATAAATTGATATATGTAAGATAAAAGCTATGTATATATTATGCCATATGTATGGGGGAGATATGTAAGATATATATATACAGTAGCTTTACAAAGATCAATTTTGAAAATCAAAATTAGAATGTCAGTAAACATATGTTTTGGCTCATAAGTGTTTTTGTCACTAATGCCAAAGGGGGAGATTGTTGGCATTACATTGTATTTGTCATTAGTAACAACACTTATTCGATTCTAAATGCTTACCAATCTCATCACTTAGTCTACTATTTATACTGAGCATTTAGTGGTTACCTTGTAAGCTTAATAGTTAAGTAGTTCACATTGAGGATTCTTGAAATAACTGAGTGAATGTGCAACTCAACTATGGTTACTGAGCTTCACAGTATCTACCAAGTTATTAGTTTGCATGACATGAAGTTAGTTTCTACCAAGCGATGGATGTGCAATTTTTATCGAGTGAAGCAAGGTAAACTCAGTGTGTAGTATCTACCGAGTGACACTACATCTACGAAGTTGCTAGTGGTTACCGAGTTTAGAAATACTTTGAGTGTTTAGTATGGACCGAGCCTTCACTTCTATCGAGTGCATGATGATGCTGAGTAATGCAGTGGACATCATGTATCAGAAGGTCATTGAGTCAGTTCAGTGAACTTGAGTTATTTACTATTGGGCTGACTTTGTAATGTGTTGTTCACTTGTGTTTTGGTCGACCTTGCAGTTTTGTAATTTTGAAAGGTATATATGTAAGGTGTATTGTAAGATATCATTTGTATCAAGCAATAGAGAAGTAATATGAAGTAATTTTGAGAAGTGTCTGTGAAGGATTATCAACAGTAGTTCATGAAATGTAGCAAGGTCATTACAGAGCCAGAAAGGTTATATTTATCACATAAGGTGATCAATGCATAAAGGATCTTATCAAAAATTAGTTGTAAGTAGATCCATTACTTCATCTTAGCAGGTGAATCAATTTATAAATCCTCTAACAAGGTAGACTCAAAATCTTTGTACAAATCTCTTAACTGAGTGCATACTTCGTTGTATGTTTGTAAATCCTCTAATAAGGAGAACCTAGTAGTCCTTTCTACTCCTAACAAGGCAGATCACTAGAAGTGGTCAATGTAAGCCTTAACAGGCCAACTTTATGCTACAGTATTGAAGTTTTGTGCATATCATCCCCACCCTAGTTTACTTTCTATTTGGAAGGTTTCTGGGTCACCAAAACATTGTGTTCTTTTGTATTATGAATGTTTTATCTTTTAGTATTAATGCATGTAGTAGCATAGATTGATTTGTGGTAAATTTCAAAGGAAGAATTTTAAAGTTACTAATTCACCCCTCCCCTCTTAGTAACTTGTCATATCTTGAATATTTCCAACAGACATAATGGATTTTTTGAGTGGAACAAAGTATTTTACCAAGATTGTTTTCAAGAGTGGCTATCATCGGATCAAAATTAGAGAAGGTGATGAATAGAAGAATGCTTTCAAAAAGAAGATGGTTTGTATGAATGGTTAGTTAGGCCTTTTGGTTTGACCAATGCACCTAGTACTTTCATGAGGTTGATGAATGAAGTTCTGAAAAGATTTTTTGGTGAGTTTGTGATTGTTTATTTGGATGATATTCTAATATTTAGTAAGACTAAGGAAGATCATCTTGTTCATGTTAGACAAGTATTACAAAGATTGAAAGAGGAAAAGTTAATGATTAATCTAGAAAAGTTTTCTTTTATGCAAGAGGAGATTATGTATTTGGGATTTATGATTTTAGCTGATGGTTTGAGAATGGATCCTAAAAAGCTTAAACCAATTTTGAAATGGCCTACACCTAAGAATGTGGTTGAGGTAAGATCATTTCATGCTTTGGATAGTTTTCACAAAAAAATTATAAAGAATTTTAGTGTAATGCTATGACTGAGACAATGAGAGGAGATAAAAAGGAATTCAAGTGGACACATGGAGTTGATAATAGTTTCAAGACTTTGAAACAAAACATTATTGGGTTACATGTATTGGGTTTTCCTAATTTCAATAAGGTATTTCAAGTTGGATGTGATGCAAGTGGTAGTGCAATATGAGCTATATTAAGTCAAGAAGGTTAACTTGTTGCTTTATTTAGTGAGAAGTTGAATGATGCTAAAAGGAAGTATTATGTGTATAATCAAGAGTTTTATGATATTGTTCAAGCAATGAAGAAATAGACACATTATTTGATTCCTAAGGAGTTTGTGTTGTATACTGATCATAAAGCTTTACAATACTTGGGAAGTCAACATAAATTGAATCAAATACATATGAAGTGGGTTGATTATTTCTAGAATTTTACATTTGTGATTAAGCATGAGAGTAGGTTTAGTAACAAATTTGTTGGTACATTGAGAAGAAGATGTTCTTTGTTGACTAAAATGAAGGTTGAAGTTCTTGGATTTGATGAAATGAAAGAGTTGTATGATACTGATCTTGATTTTTATGAGGCATTGAAAGAATGTAGAGCACCAAATCTAATAGATCACATCAGTAAGTATAATGAATATTTTATTCAAAAAGGTATTTTGTTCAAAGGTATTTAGTTGTGTATCCCTAGAAGTTTTATGAGGCTGAATTTGATTAAGGAAAAAGGATAGTGGTGGATTGGCTAGACATTTTGGAATTGATAAGACCTTGAGTTTGCTAAAGTAGAAGTATTATTAGCCACAGATGTATAGCATGTAAGAAGACATCAAATGCTAAGCATGTTGTTGAACATTTCTTCAAAGAGATTGCTAGATTGAATGGATTAAGAAAAAAAAAAAAAATTTTGATAGAGATAGTAAGTTTTTTGGTTATTTTTGGAGGACTTTGTGGAAGAAGATGGGTACTAAGTTGAAATTTAGTTTACATTCTATCCATAGACTTATGGATAGACAAAGGTTGTGAATAGAAGCTTGGTAATTTTTTGAGATTCTTAGTTGGAGATGAAACACATAATTGGGAGATGGTATTGGCACAAGCTAAGTTTGCATATAATAATTCTATGAATAGGAGTATAGGGAAGACATCATTTGAGATTGTTACTAGAATAAAGTTTATAGGAGTATCAAATTTAAAGGATGTTTCTGGTGAAGAGAAGACAAGTGTTGCAAGAGAAGAATTTGTTGATTTTATGGAGTCTTTGCATAAGGAAGTGAAGCTAAAGTTGGAACAAAGAAATCAAAAGTATAAAGAGAATGCTAATAAGTCTAGAAGGTATCATATTTTTGAAGTTGGTGATGAGGTGATGGTTCATTTGAAGAAAGGAAAATTTATGTTTGGAACATATAATAAGATAAAGATGAAGAAGTTTAGACCTTGTAAGATCTTGAAGAAGTTTTATAGTGGAAATGCTTATGAAGTTGAGTTACCTAATGACATGTATATTTCTCCTATATTCAATGTTGTTGACCTATATAAGTATCATGACTAGGATGATGAAGTTTTTTTACCTAATGATTATCCTAAGAAGTAGATTGAAGAGATTGAATAGATATTGCATCAGAGAGTTGGTAAAACCACAAGAGCAAAAGACTATTATGAATATTTGATGAAGTGGAAGAGTAGACCAGTTGAAGATGGTACATGGATTTCTCAACCTAATTTGGATTTAGCTCAGGTTATGAAACTTTCATGATTCAAGAGAATCATTTCTTTCTACCCTATTTGTCTAATGCAGGAGCATCCTAGGTTGACATGATATCCTACTCATTTGTGTTCATTCTTCCAGTTGTTGCTAAGTTACAATCACTTTTGTGTTGCAACAGTTGCTAAGTGCCAATAATTTTTTAGTATAAGCTAAGTTGAAGCTATCCCACCTCATGTAAACATCTAGATTAGTGCTGCATAATACCTCATGATCACACTCACATACTTTCCACAACTTCTTTTTAAGAGGTCTACCACAATATAGTTTCAATTCAATATTTTTTGCAATAATAAAGTTAGAGTAATGAAGAATATGTTTGCGTGTCTCAAAATTCTCAAATAACCACATTGTAGAATTCTTGAGAAGGTACATATATTTAATTGTAAAGACAATTTAAAATCAAAATTGATACATTATACATGATGAATTCACTTAAAGGGATTTCATGAGAGGTGACAAAAATATTTTACCTTCTGAGCCATGTTCCTATCACAATGATGGATCCTATTGGGTACTTAATATCATCACCATCAATGACTATAACAATTGTTTTTTTTCTTGGGCTCAATACACCAACATAGAAAGTTATCTGCTCCTTCATCATTATTCTCATATGCAATAACTTCATATACATGAATTTCATTATATATAAGGATAAGTTAATGGAAAAATTGAAAGTAATCTATTTTGACCAAGTATTAAATTGATAACTTAGTACCTAGTTCAACTAGGTTAGATACATGCTCAAAAATTATTGATGCTTCAAACCAGTTGTGTTGTAGTGTTGTAGGAAGTTGATATGAATAAATTGGATGAAAAGGTCTACAAGACCATTGGTCAACCCACTCTTTTGATTCACATTCATCCTATAAATGATGCATATATGAAGAGAAAAAGCATGCAAGCTTTATAGTATGAATAGCTAGTGACGTTGCATTTGAACTTTGAAATGAATGTATGTCACTTGATCCTGTAACTATACAAAAATCTTGCAAATTTTTAATGTAAGGTTCATGTATCAACCAAAAATATCTAGAAATCATAGACTTACTTGTATTACTTTGTCCCATCATAGAATTGTACCATTGGACAATTGTTTCAGCATATTCTAATATTACGCCACCTTCATACTTTAATTACTCTCTATGAAGGGCTCTTTTTACACATGCTCTAGCACCATCATGCTCTCCCTTTCCATATCTCCTCTCAATGAAATTCCAAAAAAATTGTACTTCACTTGTCACATACATCCTACTCAACCAATAGAACATCCTTGCATTCTTGAATTATACGGTGCAATTGTCTAACAATATAATTTGTTGATTGTATCTTTCATCTCTTTCCCTCGAATTGCCATGGAAAACTCTAAAAAATCTGTCCACAAACTCTGATGAATGCGTTTGATTATCATTGATATAAAAGTGATACTCTCTTAATACTTGTGCGTCATCCTCTTTGCTATCATGTGCATGAATAAATGATATGTGTACAAAAATTAACACTTGTATAGAGTTGTAATACATTGGTGGTATTTCATTTTAAGGTTTTAGTTTATAGTTTTTACTAAAGTCAACAACTAACACAATCATGCCCTAGTGAAAAGTGTCCTTACACAACTTGAATTTCTCATCTGACCATCTCACTCTATGTGTATGATCTATGTAATCATAAACTATTTTCTCTTGAAACAATTTCACAAAATTAGCTACAGATATGTCACTTTTCACTAATTCACACCTCTTTAATTATTTTCCATCTTTAACACCATTTATAAATGAATTTTAATTTCCAATAGAAACTAGTGTCTTACCAATTTCATGTGTGCTATCTAGATGTAGTCATCTATGAAACTTTTGTAAACAACCACATTGAAGGCAGAAACCTTTCAAGCACATTGTCTTATAATAAATGCATCCATCATCTTGCTTTTATATTAGACTTGCAATAAATTCTCTCTATGACTAAGGAGATAATTTTCCACCACATTCCTAAAATATTCTATTATATGTAAAGTACAACATATATAATGATAAACATCATAAAGCATAGAAAACTCAACATGAACCCTACAACAACATGTAGTGTAGTTATGATTTATCTTAACATAGAATAGTTTTGTCATCTCAAAAAACCTTTGGATGATTTTAATTTGAGGAAATAATTGAAGAAAAATTTCATAAAATTTTGTTTGATTCATATCCAAAAAATGTTTTCCATGTGGCTCACAAATTGATTTTCCAATTCATCTTTTAACAACATCTTTTGGTTTGGTGAAGCCTTATTTTCTCACACCAAAATTTTTCTATTAGTGTTCTTAGTGCATCAATAATAACTTTATCCTTATGTGGTAGTCTATCTTGGAATCACCAAAAATTAGTCTCATGAGAATTCTCATTCTTCTCTCATCCCACTATGGCTTTGAGTAACGGTGTTCTACTTATGCTTGATGAATTACTTGTTTTCCTTACAATATAAGTTTTTACCATTTCCTTTCCCATTATGGTTGATGTGAGGACCCATCAACTTGCATTAACATCTTTATTATGTGCATTTAAACCAATAAATTGGTATGCATCAAAGAGATTTCTAAAAATGCTTCTTTCACTACTATTTTATGATGTTTTTAACCCCAAAATTCTCACTGTCTCTCTAAATTTCAGATTTTTAACCATCTCAACAACAAGTTGGCATCTTCCACTTCTATTTAAATTTTCAAAATAGTTATTCCAAATCTTTTGAACAATTCTCTTACAATTTCTTTCTAATATTTTATCAAACATTGGCTTCAAAATATTTTCATTAATGTCAATTAGAAACTTTTGTTTCTCTACAAATTATTCTAGGAGATGTTGATGTACACACATTATATATATTTTTATTACTTACATCATGTGAAATCATCATTTCAACATGAGACATTACATTAGGGGCATCAAGTGATGTAAGTGTATTTTTCATAATCATTTCAATTAGCGTATTTTGATTTATTTTTTGTCAAATTAGGTGTGTTTGTGACATCAATATTAATAGGAAGATTTTCATCAATTACATTAGAGACATTTTTTGATTTACCTTTATGTAATCTCCTCATATGCTCCCTTATTTTTGTCTTTGTTGCCTCTCATTTTTAAATCATTCGTCTCTTGTTCATTCCCATCATTGTAGAAGAAAATTATCCAACAAACAATAATATGAGTAAAATAAACAATAAAATACAAAACTAAATAAATTTGCATGATTATTTTATGCTCAATCACAAGATACTAACATGAAATAAGATGTTGGCATATGAAAAATATTAGAGTTAGTATTTCCAAGCACAAAAAACCTTATAGTTTCATACTTGGTATAGAATTACATGTGAAACAATAGTAGAATCTAGTGGACCATATTGAAACAACATAATAACCATTGACATGTTGTTTTATTTATAGTTTTCAATAACCTGATCGAGTTATTGAGTTCTAACTCCATTATCCATATGGACAAATAACCTAATTGAGTTGTGTATTACTACTGCACAAAGGTAAATTGAAGGAGGGAAGGAGTTGTTGAGAGAATGGTAGAGAGAAGGTGAGGATAGTAATAATGAGAGAGAAAGGGATACAAAGAGGGAGAGGAAATAAGAGAGAGGGAGATGGAATGGTGTGTGTGTGTGTGTGTGTGTGTGTGTGTGTGTGTGTGTGTGTGTGTGTGTGTGTGTGTGTGTGTGTGTGTGTGTGTGTGTGTGAGAGAGAGAGAGAGAGAGAGGGATAGGATAAAGAGAGAATTAGAGAGAGAGAGGGATGTAGGATGGAGAAAGGATTGTGGTATAGGAGAATGAGAGATTGGGGATAGGAGAAATATAGAGAGAGGATGTGTGTTTGTGTGTGTGAAAGAGAGACAGGGGGAGGGAGATAAATTTTGGGAAAGGAGAGAGAGAGAGAGAAGGGGGCGGGGGGGGGGGGAGGGGGGAGACAAGAGAGAGAGATAGGATGGAGAGAGTGATTAGGGGATATGATATAAAGAGTAAGAGAGAGAAGGGTGTTGGTGTAAATAAGTATTCACTATTTACACTTTACTTAAGTTTACTTAGGTCAATACATTATTTTATTATTTATAAGCTTGACACTAAACATCTTGCATACTTTTATTAGTTGTCATGTTGACAACACAGACGTAAGCAACTCTAATTCAGCACATGGTTCCTACAACACTAGAGTTTGCATAATTAACTGAGTTGTCATGTAGACAACATAGTTATTTTCACTCTTAATTAAGAACATAGTGTCTACAACATTATTTTTCGTGCTCAACCTTTGTATTCTTATCCTCTCATCATCACACTTACTCATGTGCTTAATGGAGGATAATCCACTCTCAGTGGACATGTGCTTGGCTATAAGACTTATTAGTGTGTTGACTCCTAGACATTCTAGAAGGATTCCAGAGGCCTTTAGAAAAAATCACTCCTAATGTACTTGTATATCAATTAAATACTATATTATTATTCTAATCATACTCTATTCTATTCTATGCATGTTCTTGAGTTTCTTGATCTTGGGTGAATTTTTTCCTAAGGAAAATTCTTACATGGTATCAGAGCTGAGGGAGATTCTCTTTACATAGCCATTAGAGACCTTTGTTGCTTCATCTCTCGAAGGACCTAATTTAGATCTAGAGCATCAAAAGTCATTGGGAGTGTCTAGATCCAAAGCAAACCTCCCCATTTCATTCAGAGCATTGATTCAGTGAAAATTGACTATAAATATGCCTATATTGAGCCATAGTTAATTTTGAGGAAATTTTTTTTTGCAAATTGGCACCCAAAGACTTAATTTGCAAATATGGTATGGTAATTTATTAAATCTCTTAATTTATTTTCTAGATCTATATTTTTCTCTAAATTTTCAAAGCTATTAAAAAAAATCAGGCCAATTCAACCTACAAAGAAAAGTTTTTTGCAGGAACTAGGTGGTGAAACCCCGACCCTCACAGAGAATATTCCATTTTTCTAATGGCTACAAGTTCTAAGTGGTATTCATATTATTTGAAAAATGGTACTCAAATCTAGCATTGCACATAGCATGTAGTGACACATACTAGTGGTAATTACTTTTCTTTAACTAGTGTGGTCCCTTGTTGTTATACACATTGCAAATCTTCAAACCCACCAACATCATCTGTCAGCCTTTCTAAATGGCCACCCTAGCCATTAGTTGTCCCTCATCCCAACATTGCATTCTACATCTTTGACAATCAAAAAATCCACCGGCCAAGTTCATTTCTAACCTACTTTTTTCATTTTCTGGTAGACATTCATAATGCAACGATGACCTTGTAGCCACCATGTGGTCCCACCAGCACATTAGCAACTCGATAGCAAGGTGACATGTATTCATTCTTTTTGCCAGCACAAACCACCACCTAAACATAGAGAGAGACATCATCAATCCACCATGTCAAATCCATACCCTACCACTTTGACATTTTCCATGCACAACTGTACCTACTGAGGTCATACTGATGTCATTTTCCATGTCAGCTATGGGGCTGATTTTTTGTTGGTGTCATCATTTTGTGAGCCTAAATTTGATGCTCATTTGACTATCATTCTCAGGACAAATTAAACTATTGCAATGGTCATTTGACTATCAAATTTAACATAGTGTTTTCCTCTCTAGACCCCTCTCAAGATTCAGTTTTGATTTGACAGTCTAACTTTGAGAGGCCATAACTCAGTCATTTGGATTCCAAATCATGTTCAATTTTTTTATTTTGGATAGAATTTCCTAAAAAATTTAATGTTACTATTCTTTTCTAGTTTTGTTGCACGAATTTGTCAAAAATAGCATTTTTTAGTGATTGTACCTATCCAATCCTACATTTTGTAACTTCAAATGCTCTATACAGGCTCATCTAGACTCCAAAACAGGTTTCGTTATTTTTGAAAGTGCATACTTTTTCATCTACTTTCTAGATCTACAATCATATTAAAGGCTTGTGTGGCCTAAAATACCCCTTTCAAAAATAGGTCCTATTTTGTATTGTGTTGCTCCACAATTATTGTATTTCTAAAAAGTTCCTAATTTGAACTCCAAAAGGAGGTTGTAAAAATCATAAATCAAAAGCCCACTTTGTCCATTTTGACAAGTGGCCTATTGTAAATGCACTACATATAAAGTGCCAAAATCATTCATTTGGAGGGGTTTTTTTGATTGAGTTAAAAGGGGGGGGTGTATTGTGTTTTTTGTCTCCTTGATATTGTGCTCTTGCATTATGCTTTAAAAGTTAACTCCACATAATTATGCTACTTGAAAAGAAAATATAAAGGAACCACTAGTTGAAAAAGGTGTACTACAATATGTAACTGGTGTAGCAAAGAAACCTCCTACTAATGCTGATGAGGCTCATAAAGAAGATTGGGAATCCAAACAAGAAACGGCCCTAGGAACCTTGCTTAAGAATATCTCAAATCTCATCAAATATCATGTTAGGAAACTTAGCAATCCAATAGAGTTTTGGGCTAAACTTGAAGCATTGTGTGAGATCGTAGATGAAGACATGGCCTACATTATTGAGGACAAACTTCTCAAGTTGAATCCTAGGAATTTTAACACCATCAAAGATTATCTTACCCAAGTAGACATGTACATGGCACAACTTAAGGACTATGGTGAACCCATCAAGGATGGAAAGATGATCAAACTTATTATGACTCATTTTCCACCTAAATATGTTTTTTTTATTTCCAGTTATAATACTCACAAATTAACAATGGGTAGTGCCTACACTAAGCCTTCATTCGAGAATTTTTTAGAAATGATGGTCTTAGAACATGACAATTTAGTTAGTATTGGAATTCTCCAATCCTCCAAGGCTAAAGACTTGGTAGCTAATGAAGGGAATTCAAGTGGTAAAAACTCCAACAAGCAGTAGAAGCAATGGAAGGCTAAGCCACAATATGACATACAACAATCCTCCTCCAAACAACAATATTCCTCACATCAATCTTCTTCTACTCAATAATCTTCCTCACAAAAATGTAGGTCTTTTTACAAAAATAATCAAGAAAGGAACAACTCTAACAAAAGGGAGAAGAAAACTTGTGCCTGTTATAAGAAGAATGGTCATCATGAACATGAGTGTAAGGATAAGTAGATTGATGAATTGGTAAACCTAATGAGGAAACACAAAACTAATGTACCAAATTCCTATAAGGATAAGGGATCTTCAACCACTTCAAAGGGTAAGGAATAAGCTTCGGTATCAAGTACAAACAATGCTGAGGAATGGGTTCTTAATTCAAAAGTTGCACATCATATGGGTGCTTCAAGGGAGCAAGTTACCTCTTTGAAACCATCAAATGTACCTTACATCTATGTGGTCAATGAAACTCAAATGTAAGTTGATGGGAAATGGAATGTTGTGTTGGACAATGGCATCTTCAAGTATGTTCTTCATGTTCCTAACCTTAGCACCAAATATCCTTCCATCTACCAAATAACTCACTATGGATGTGGCAACAAAGTGGAGTTCCCTCCTGATACAATTGTGGTGAAAAATATCAAGGATGGTTCTATGATGGAAGTTGGAAAGGCTAATCATGAGACAAGACTTTATTCTTTTTCTCATTTTCTGCCTAAGTTTACTTTCCTTGCCTTGTTAACTCATTCAAACTCACAAACTAAACTATGGCACAAGAGATTTGGACATCTTAATTATTGCAACCTTCAAAAACTTAGTAGCAAGGATATGGGCATTGTTCTACCTCAAGTCAAGTATTTAAAGGGTGTATGTCCAATTTGTGAAGCAAGCAAGCATCTTGAAGAGAAATATGACAAGGGGAAGTCTTGGAAGGCTACTACTATTCTTGAATTGGTTCGTAGTGATGTAGCTATCCCATTTCTAGTACCATCATTTGGAAAGGCTCACTATGTTCTCACCTTTATTGATGAATTTTCATGCTTCACTTAGGTCTTCTTTCTTGATTATAAGAGTGAAGTATTTGATAAGTTTATTGCATTTAAAGCTCAAGTTGAGAAAAAATTAGGGAAAGTCATCAAGATTATATGAATAGATAATGGTAGGGAATATGTCAACTCTAGGCTTATAAACTTTTTCACTCATGAGTGTATTGATCTTCAAAATTTAGTTGCCTACATGCCATAGCAAAATGGTGTTGATGAAAAGAAGAATAGAACCCTTAAGGAGATGATCACTTGTATGCTTCAACATAACTCTCTAGATCAATTATTTTGGGAAAAAGCCATGTGTTTTACCAATTACATCCAAAATAGAAGTACTCATAAGGCCTTAGATTGAATTACACCTTTTGATGCTTAGTGTGGTAGAAAACCAAGTATAAAGTACTTTAAATTTTTTGGTTGTCTATCATGGGCAATTATACCTCCACAAAAGTGAAATCCATTAGAACCTCAAAGAAAACCTTGTATATTTTTTGGATATCCTAACGATCTTAAGGTATACAAACTCATGCATCTAAAGAAACATGAAAGATTTTTTGAGAGGAGTGTTCACTTTGAAGAAACTTGTCCAAGTTTGGCTTCTTCAACTCCTCATCCTTCCTCCTTCATGGAAAGTGATAAGAGTGATGATAGTGACTTGGAAGATGACATTCCTTCAACTTTGACTCATAGGACAGCACCTTCGTAGTGTCCACAAACAGTTGAGGACATTCCTTGTTCTTCCACTAAACCTAGGTTGGGCACAACAACCCCTTGATTCAGCAAGTTCATTGGTGGGGAATCCTTTAAACACTTAGAGAAAATTTCATAGCACAAATAATTTCCACATACTTATATTGCCATTGCCTCAGATCCATAGTCATTTAACCAAGCATCAGGGATTCTAGATTGGGACAAGGCTATGGAGGAAGAATATAACTCTTTGATGAAAAAAAACACTTGGGACTTAGTTCCCCTTCTTAAGGGAAAAAAATTGGTTTAATATAAGTGGATCTATCAAACCAAATTTGTAGTAGATAGAAGTTTGGATAAGCATAAGGCTAGACTAGTTGCCAAAGGTTTCTCATAGGTTCTGGGTATTGACTATAGTGAGACTTTTACACTAGTCACCAAGATGAACTCCATTCACTTGACACTAGCTACTTTTGTAGCTCATGGTTAGGTTGTACATGAGATGGATGTAAAGAGTGCTTTTTTGAATGGTGATATTCATGAGAAAATTTATATGGACTAGCCGTAGGGGTTCATATAGGAATCTACTATGGTCTTAAACAAGCTCCTCAGGCTTGGTATGCCAAGATGGATTCTATCTTACTCTCAACAAGATTCATTAGGTGTCATTCTAATTCAAATGTGTACATTCATAAAAGGGATGACTCACATTTGATACTTGTGCTTTATATAGATGACTTGGTCATTACAAGAAGTACTTCATCCATCACTGCAAGTGTCAAGACCTCTTTGTAGGACAAATTTGCTATGACAAACTTGGGTTTACTATATTATTTCCTTGGTATTGAGATCACACAATCTTTAGCAAGGATCACACTTTCTCAACCCAAGTATGCTTTTGACTTTCTTTCTTGATTTCACATGAGTGGCTACAAACTTACTCCTACTCCCTTTCTTTTAGGTGTGAAGTTAGAGTCCAAATGTACCACTCCACTTGTTGATGCTACGTTGTATAGATAGTTGGTTGGGAGTCTCATCTACTTGATACATATATGCCCTGACATAGCTTTTGTAGTTGACATAGTTTCTCACTTCATGTAAGAGCCACATGAGGTTCATTGAAAGGCTACCAAGTGCATCTTACACTACATACAGGGTACACATACACATGTGATACACTATGAAATAGGTACACGACTTTAGTTGGTTGGATATACAAACTTGGACTATGTAGGGGACCTTGCTTTTTGTAAGTCTACTTCAGGTTACATGTTTCACCTTGGTTCTAGCCCTATTTGTTGGCAAAGTAAGAAGCAAAATGATGTTTCTCTTTCTTCAACTGAGGCTAAGTATCGAGGAGTTTTCAATGCAGCAACATAGGCTCTTTGTTTAAAGAACATCCTAAAGGAGTTTGGATTTGATCTACCTAAACCTATAGTCATACATTATGACAATCAAATTATTATTGAGATCTCTAAACATACAATTCAACATTAGTAGACTAAACACATTGAGGTTCATATGCACTACATTAGAGAACTGATACATGAGCAGATCATTGCATTATAGTATTGTCCTACAATAGAGGAGGTCATAGATATCTTCACCAAATCCTTTACTAAGGTCAAGTATATTCATTTGCAAGATCTCTTGTGGGTGTGATATTTTTCAGAAAGGGGAGTCTCTTAACTTCTCTCTTCTTTCTTGTGGGAGGGATCTTTTCCTCATCTAAGGTCTTCTTCTCTCTCATCTTCTTTATTGTACTTATCTCTCTTTTTGGAGGAGGGTTTTTCCCATGAGGTTTCTCTCATTCTCTACTTTATGAGAGATTGCATTAGATCACATTATATGTAGAGCATTGCTTTTGTACATGGGTACTTAACATGGTCTTGCAACCATGACCTATCATGCATTTGTGAGCTTAAATGCATTCCCCTAAGTTGTACTTAAGGGGGGATCTTGGTGTAAATAAGTATTCACTAGTTACACTTTACTTAAGTTTACTTAGGTCAATGCATTATTTTATTATTTATTAAGTTGACATGTAGCAGTTTGCATACTTTTATGAGTTGTCATGTTAACAACATAGAAGTAAGCAACTTTAATTCAACACATGGTGTCTACAACACTGGAGTTTGCATAATTAGCTAAGTTGTCATGTAGACAACACAATTATTTGAACTCTTGATTAAGCACATGGTATCTACAACACTATTTTTTATGCTACACCTTTGTAGGCTTATCCTCTCATCATCCCACTTACTCCTGTGCTTAATGGAGGATAATCCACTCCTAGTGGACATGTGCTTGGTTGTAAGACTTATTAGTGTGCTAACTCCTAGACATTCTAGAAGCATTCTAGAGGCCTTTATAAATAGGCACTCCTAGTGTACTTGTATATCAATTGAATAGTGTATTGTTATTCTGATCATACTTCAGTCTATTCTATGCTTGTGCTTGAGTTCCTTAATCTTGGGTGAATTCTTCCCTAAGGAAAATTCTTACAAAGGGGATAGGATAAAGAGTGAAAATAAGAGAAAGGAGGCAATGGATAGAGAGAGAGAGATGAAAACAAGGACTGGGGATATGATAGACACATATTTAGTATAATACATAACATGATATCTTTGTCTCTCTCTCTATCTCCCCCCCTCCCTCTCCCTTAATCCCTCCCTTATTCTAAGCTTGTGTAGCAAGAATACAAAACTTGATAAAACTCAATCGCATTTTACAAAACTTGATCAGGTTCTAAATGCATTTTTTATTTTCATAACTTGGTTAGGTTATTTGAATCCAAAAAATTTAATTAGGTTATGGTTTAGTGGTAGCCTAGGAAAATGACCCAAAGGCTTGGGAGACTATTTTCCCTCCATTTTTTTCTTTTAGACATATTTTCATCTTCTAAGATGAATTATCATATTTGTCTGCATCATGTACACTAAAAGTGAAATAAGTATCTCTAAAATCACCACCATAATATTATATGTCTTCTTAGATTTCTAACCATATGTTTTTTTTCTTTTTTTGGACAACATTAACATTTTAAACTTTAATTACTTTTACCAATGTCTTGATATTCCTAATAGGCATATGTCTACCATTTTTTTAATAAATTTTGATATACTTAACCAAATTCAAAATAAATTACATATTATTTTTATACACTTGAATATATGCACACTTTTGAAATAAAGTTTTCATTTTCAATTATTTTGATTCAAGTTATGCTCAGTGTTTGTACCAAAATTTCAAGCCGTAGTCTATTAAATAATACATTAAAAAAAAAATACTTCTCATAAAATTACAAAAAAAATATGACTCTTAACTATCATCCTACCAAAGGGATATGCAAAATATTAAATATAACTATGTTTTTGTGATGTACACAAAAAATAACCATGTTATGTTTTCTAAGAAATTCATAAACTATTTTTCATGTTTGCAAGGTTTGACCCACCTAATCTTATCCACTTAGTAAAAACTCTAGTAGTTTAGAAATTAGATTCAGAGTACTATAATTTATATGTTTTATGCATATTATCATTTTTAGTGGATAACTCTCAAATGTCTCATCCAAGTTCAAGTTTACCTGATTTTAGACAAAATGTGTCAATTTATAGCCCCCTTTTTGTACACCATCTTGGTGTACACACCCATCTGTCAGCTACCAATAAATAAGCTATTGTAAAATATAGCATACAAAACAATAAAATCCAACATGATAATAATGCATTTGACACTAGGATTTAACATGGAAGACCAATTCAAGAAAAACTACTAAACAACATGCTACCAATTTTTTATTTTTCTAAAGTGAGCTTGATTAAGAGCCAGCCCTATTATAGGTTATAAAACACAATGTTAAATGCGACCCTGCTAAAGGATTCAATCACCCTATTAGCAGTGGCCTTGTTATAGGACATTATAACATTATAGTAGAATGTCACCTTGATTGAAGGATTTACAAAATCATTGTTAGGTTAACCTCTATTAAAGAATTTTAGTTGAATATAATGGTTAGAATGTAATAGTAGGTTTAATTTGTGAAGTACAATTCAATTTTCAAATTTAGATCTTTATTCACTCATATATTGGCTCATTTATTGGCCTCCATTAACATCTACATGAGTAATCTTCTTGCCACCTTCTTAAGGAATCACTTCTTCACAAACTCGGCATACTTCACCTCTAGCGTCCACCTCTTCAAAGCTTCTCCTTAAGATAAAAAATAACAATGAACCTAGCTACAGCTCATTTATTATGCCTCCTTAAATTTAAAAATTTTATCTTTTACCACTTAACCATCACTATCGATCTTAGGGTTAGGTTAGATTCATCAAATCCTTCCATATTTTTGTTTTTCTTGTGAAAAGTTATGATCAAATCCTTTCCCTTGATCATTTTCAAAAACTCTCCTTGCACATTAAATATTGCAACTCATCAATCCTTATCTTCCACTTGATTTAACTAATTCAAAATTTCAACTATGCCAGCCAAAGTTAGATCTTTCTCAAATTGTCTTGTCACTCAAAAATCACTATGTCTTCAAGATCGACTAGCACTGATAACTCAAAAATCATTATGCTTTCTCACTTGGCATCAACATTCTCACTCGATCACAACTATATTTTATCAATAACAAATAACACTTTTCCTAAGCTATTTTACTTGGATTCTACTTAAGTTAATCTTTTTCTTTAGTTCCTTCATTAACTGTGCACTACTAATACTTAGGAAATCTTATCCTTATGACTTTTTTCAAATCTTAACTTCATCCAATTTTTTTCTATACTTCATGTATTGATTGAACAACACATTATCTTTTCATGGACTAACTTATTAAGTGCTCATTGTATTTCCATGATATTAACACATCTCAAATCAATCTTCCATTAGGTCATCTCATCATCTCTTCTTTTCAAATCTTCTTCATCAATCAAATGATATGGAACTCTACATTTGTTAATAAGTGTTTCTCTAAAAGGTTTGACAACAAATTTTGACATCATTAACAACAAAAAATTTCTCCAATAATAGTTTTCAACAATCCATGTCATCATTATTTCTCCTCAGAAGAAAGTTCCTCCACTTGTGCTTTTGTTGTCATCTACATTTTCTCCCCAATTAGCATTAGTATAGAATTTGAACTCAAAATGTCCATCCCTTTTTACCATAGTACTTTTCTCCTTTCATATATCTAAAGATTCTTTCTACAATAGTTATACGTGTTTCCTTAGGATTAAAAGAAAAAATTACAAATATACTCACAACATGAGCAATATAATCTCTATTGTGAATAACATATTGAATCTCACCTTTTATTGATCTATAGATTATTTCATCCACATTGGTAGATTCATCATCCTCTTATAATTTATAGTATATGATCATTGGTACAAAAATTGGACATGATTTTTCCATGCCAAAGGTTTGTGGGATCTCCTTTATATATTTGGACTATGATATGTATATCCCATCCTTAACTTGTTAAACTTTTAATCCAATAAAGAATTTGATATCTCCAAACATAGAGACCTCAAATCCATTTCTCATTTCATCAACAAATTATATGCAAATTAGTTCATGATGTCCAAATATGATATCATAAAAAATAATATTAGATATTAAGATCTTCATTGAAAATAATAACTCAATTGTATGTTCTCTTTAATGTTACAAAAAATGTCAAGCCTTACTAAGAAAGTTAGTGATTTCTTAGCTCACTCAAGTATTAAAGACAATTTCCTGTGTATGCCAAGTGTTATAGTTATAACCTATTTTAGAGTTAGTTCTTGCTAAGCTCACTCAAGCATCAAAGGCAGATCTTTTGCTAACCAAGTTTACTCTGTTACCAAAGGAAAGTTGGCATGGATCCTATGTTGACAGATTTCACTCAGCTACCAAAGGAAAGTTAGTTTAGAATTAGTATTCACCAATTTGGGTCAGTTAAAGAAGAGTTTCTCTAAGTTGACTAAGTACTCAATTCTATATCAGCTGACCAACAACATATTGAGTTTGACAAATTTATTGGCTATTGCTAGCCAACTTAAGGGATGAAAATTTTTTGATTAAGAGTATATTCAAGTTGACATGATAAGATTATTCATAAAAGTATAAGGTAAAGTTAAGGATTAATGTAGTGAGAGGTAGGAGAATTCCCAAATGAGATGTCCTAACCCCCTCCAAATAACTACACAATAGAAAAAAAAAAAAAAAAAAGATCTAATACCAATTAACAATTATTTATTCATAAAATAACTTATTCTAGTCAATGTGTCAGGTTGTAAGGCCTTCTTGATTATGACCAAATATAAAGAAATTACAATAGTTCTTCAAGATCCTTCAAGATACAACTAAATTCCTAGATAGACCAGATCTACAACACAATAGAAATCTTGTATAAACCCCCAAGATCTCAACTTGTTCTTGCAAGCCACCAAGCAACCTCCTTGTTTCTAAACCACAACCACTAGCTCTTCTCAAAATCTTCTATGTCAATCAATCCTCTACTAATGCTATAAAATCCTCCAAATAATGTTCCATAATCATCCTCCAATGATCTATTCTTATTCCCTAATTATTTCTACATCAACACAAGCTCCTTATATAGCTAGCTAAGATACAAGTCGGCTAGACAAGCATTCAATCACAATATATGTCCTCCTCGGAAGAGTAAACCAAAACTAAAAAAAACATGAACAAAACTAAATGCCAAGTTACATTTAGGTTCACACATGACCCAATAATATTTCCCTCTCATAAAAAAATCCCATTTCATGATACAAAATCATGCAAGATGAAACATCCACATGTTTTACATGAAAAATTGTCAAAAATTGATACCCAAGAAAAATCATGATATCTCCTGGCTCCAATTGAATTAGAACCTATTCTTAGAAATGAAGGTATTAATTTAGGTCCTCTACAAATATTTAATTTATTAAATTATAATTCCTCAAGGATAACTATGCATCCATCCAATCTCTATGTGCACATAGGAAAAGGTTACCTAATGTGTCTCCAAAACACCCATGAACATGAAAAGAATAAATTGACCAAAATCAAAACTTGATGCTAGTACATCAGGGATTGAAGAGTGAATCCATGGAACTAAGGAAGATGAATTAAGGAAGTGAATTAAAATGATATATGCAAGAGAATGGAGTAGCTGAGTCAACTAAGCTACAAAGAAAATTCTAATAAAAGAGGATTAAGTAATCAAGCTAGAATAGAGATTTAAAATCAGCAAAGATAGTTGTATTAGCAAGCAGGTTAGGTCATTGTTACTCTCTAATAATTGTAGCAGTGGTTCAAATCTCCTAATAGACTTAGCCTAATAGCTATTTGGTAAATCCTCTAACAAGGTGTAATTTCTAGATTCAATTGTTTAAAGACATATAAAAAAACCAGTCCTAATAGTGTGAATTAAATCCTTTAATAGGGTTACACCTAAAAATTTGTTTTGTAACCTTTAACAGGGTTGGCTCCTAACTAGGCTCACTCCAAAAGAGTGAAAAATAGTAACTACTTGCAATTGGTAGTTTTACCAAATTCGACTTCCACATTAAATCTTGGTTTCTCTTGTGTTCATGTTATTTCCTTTATGTCTCTAAAACTAACTTAATGAAGGTTAATCATATTAATATGTTAAGATCTTTGTGCTAACCAAGTGATAGTAATATATCCAATGCTAACGGAGTGATAGTAGAGTACTTAGTGTTAACTGAGTTACAAAAAGTTATTGGTTTTATATTGTATTGGCATCCTAAAGGGACTTTTGTATTTATTTAATGTATTAACTAATTCACCCCTCCCATCTCAATTACTCCTTTCCATTTCTAACAATTGGTATCAAAGAATTTGTTTCTTGTAGATAAGGTTTCAAGGACATATGTTAAAGATCAAGATGTCTTATAGAAGGGAGATTCCTAAACTGAACAAAGATAACTTCCAAGCATGGTAGGAAGTCATGAAGCTACATTTACCAACTATTGGAGACATAGACCTAAAATATTTAGATAACAAATATGTGGAACCTATTGGACCTTTGTCTATGAATCAAATTGTAGAAAAGAAGAGTCAAAAGATAATGATGATTAGCATTGCCTTTGTTTTTAATTATTTTGAGCTCATGAAATGTGGAACAAGATGAAAGATATCTATGGAGGAGATGAAAATGTGATAAGAGCTAAGGTAGAAATTCTAAGAGGTCAATTTGATCAAATGAAGATGAGGGAAGATGAAAACATTACACAATACAGTGAAAGAATCAAAGCAAGTGTAAGTTCAATCAAAGATTTAGAAGGGAAAATAGATGATGTGACAATAGTTAGCAAGGTACTCATAACTCTTCTTCCTATTTATGCAATTAGGTTAAAAACTATTCAAGAGATGAGTTTCAATTCTAAAAATGATATAACTTGGGATGCACTAGTGGCAAGGTTGATAGCCTTTTAGTTAGATAGTTTTAATAATTATATTCCAAACTAGTAGCATTGAGTCTGCATTTCAAGCTAAATTATCACTCAAGAAGAAAGGTGGAAAATCTAAAAGAAAAATGTTTAACAATGAAGATGAAGAAAATTATGATAATGACCTTGAAGTCAATGAATTCCTTCTTCCAAGAAGATTACCTAAAGGAAAAGGAAAGTACAATGGTAAAATACCTCTAGTCTATTTTTCTTGTGAAGAAGTTGGTCACATTGCTACAAGGTGTCCAAACAAAGAAGGAAAAGAAGAAAGGAACCATGACAAGTTCAAAGACAAGAAATATTTCAAAAGATACAAAGACTAAAAGGATAATGGTAAGAAATATTGTTACATGGCTAAAGACTCTAATATTAGTGATGAAAATGAAATGGTTTTCATTTTTGTAAAAGATGAATTAGAGGATGAAAATGATAAGATGGCCCTCATTTCTAATATTAGAAAAAATGACACATGGATTATTGATAGTGGTTGTTCTCACCACATGACTTGTGATAAATCTAAATTTCAGCACTTGGAACACTATGGTGGTGGGAGTGTCAAATTTTGAAATGATGAACCTTGTTATGTAAAAGGAAAAGGTTGCATTACATTCACTAATGAACGCAAGTGTGACAATGCTTACTCGGTTGAAGGATTCAAACACATTATATTTAGTGTGGTATACTTGAACAATTCTTGATTTAAGGTATAATTCATAAATGAAAAGGCCAATTTGATAGATAGGAAAGGAAATGTAGTTGGGAGTGGCAATCAAACAAAAAGGTAATCTATTCTATCTAGATCTAAGTGACAGTTCATGTTTCCTAGCTCAAGTAGAGGAAAATTGGTTATGGCATAAAAGGTTGTGTCATGTGAATTTTGATAACCTAGTCAACATAAGAAATAAAAAAATAGTGAGAAGCATTCCATGTCTAAAGAAGCCTGATATGAGCATGTGAAAAAATTCTCAAATTGGCAAGATGGGAAAGACAAGTTTTGAAGAAAGAATTATCATTCTGAAGAAATTTAGGAGATGACTCATATAGATTTTTGTGGACCTATTAGATTAGAAAGGTTCTATAGAGATAAGTACTTTATTTTATTTGTTGATGATTATGCTAGGATGATGAAAATTGAAACCTTTTAAAAATTCAAGTGGTATCTAGCTAGAGCAGAGAAAGAAACACGAAATGAACTAAAATGTCCAAGGTCAGGTAGAGGAGGAGAATTTATCTCAAATGAATTCAATGAATTCTAAAATGAAAGAGGAATAAAAAGATATGTATCTACACCTAGTAAACCTTAGAAATATGGCATAGAAAAATGAAGAAATATATCCATTATGGATTGTGCAAGAATACTAATGGTAGAGAAAAATGTTGCAATCAAATCTTGGAAGGAAGCAATCAACACAATAGTTCATACCTTGAACTGAGTTTAGTTGAAGAAGGACTTAGATCAAACACATTAGAAATTATAGTATGGCTATAAACCTAATTTCTATTATTCCAAACTATTTGGAAGAAAATGTTATATCTTGAAAGAATCTAAGAAACAAAAATTTGACGTGAAAAGTGATGAAGCGATATTTGTGGGATATTCCAACAATAGAAAAGCATATAAATGTTTGAATATTTCAACTCATAAAGTCATAGAGAGTGCATATGTGAAAATTGATGAGTTTCTAGAAAAGAGTGAAGAACAAAGAAGAAAATAACCTAAAATTTACATAAACTTTGTCTACTTTGAATCTAATACTGTACTTGAGATTTAAGCAAATGTAATTGGAAATCAATAGTCTTCACCACTCGAGTCCTCTAAATATCTAATTCAACCCAAGTTGTAACTAGTGTAACCTAAGTCATAGTAAGAAAGACCTAAGTTTAAACAAGTGTAAACTGATTCACATTCTGATAGACCTTAGTTACAAATAGTGAGACCTAAGCATGATGAACAAAATGAAACAAGTTCTAAATCCAAGGAGACAAGTTCTAAATCCAAGGAGAAGGGACCTATACTTTCTAGATATGTCAGAAGGTGCCATGAACTTGATAAAATTATTGGAGATTATTCAAAAGGAATGATGACAAGGAAAAAATTAAATGGTACATGTTTTCTTATTGATTTTGAACATAGAATTGTTAAAGATGCATTATAAAATGAAAACTAGATTGAAGCAATGAATGAGGAGATTGATCAGATTCAAAGGAACAAAATATGGACCCCTTTACCTAGACCCAATGATAAAAAAGTTGTTAGCTTAAAGAATACATTTGATAACTGAGTGTCAATACACTTAACCAAGATCAAGAACAAGTGTCGAGTGACAACAGGTGTTGAGTGATAATAAGTGCCGAGTGCAACATGTGCCGAGTGATATAACAAGTGCCGAGTGACAACAGGCGTTGAGTGATAATAAGTGCCGAGTGCAACATGTGCCAAGTGATACAGTTTTTGTTCAAGTGCCAAGCTATTCAGGAAACAGTATGTGCCGAGTATCAAAAATACTTCAGGAGCCAAGTAACTCAGGAGAACAGCATAAAAGTTTGGAATTGCACAAATTATGATGCAAACGGTCTTTGCAACCGACAAAAGGCAAATCTCGAAGGATTGAATGATAAGATTGAATCTTTTAATTTTCCTATGCAATTTACATGCAACCAATAAGAAAAATGCAAAAGGCATGCAACCAATTAGCTAAAGATAAGTATTGATCAGAAAATTAAGATTCAATATGAATCGTAGATCCAAAACAAACCCTAAGTCTTTGAAGTCTTTATAAGGAAGATGAAATTTCACTGTAATAGTGAGAGATGAGACATATTGAAGGAAACACAAGGGTGCATGAGCAAATCTATTTTCAGAAGCAAGAGTTGTCAAATCACAAAGGATCAAGATCAAGAGAAGGTGGAAAAAGAGCCTACATTCAGCAATCAAGGATTGTAATCTATCAGGTTTATTGCATCTAATACTCTCTAGCAATTGTAGTAGAATAAAAATCCTATGGTGATAGGTTAGCTTTACAGCTATTTTGTAAGAACCTTTTGATTAGGTGATTAAAATCCTTTAACCGGGTGACACTTCATGTTAAGTGTTTGCAAATCCTCTAACCAGGTCACTATTAACACAGTGTAAAGCCTTTAATAGGGCAGGTCTTTAACAGGGAAAACCATCAGAAGTTGTTGAATAATATTACTGCAGTAATTTTTGTGGGTATCATCCCCACCCCAGTTTTACCTTCTTATTCCTGGAGGGTTTCTGGGTTACCAAAATTCCTGTGTTGTGAGTTATTGATGCATATATTTTGTTACATGTTTATTTGATATGCATGCAATTTACTTTCAGTTAAAATTTTATTGGCTAAAGTTTGATACTTATGATTCAACCCCCCCTCTCATAAGTACTCTTTCCATATTTGAACATTCCAACAATTGGTATCAGAGCCTGCTAGGTTCTCACAAGAAGTAGCCTAACAGCTTGGAGGGAAAAGATCTAAAGATGGAAGCTTACAAACTTGGAAAGATCATTGAAAATCAGGTGATAGATGTGCAACTTGCTCTGCATAGCTTGGAGGAATTCAAACACAAATTGAGAAACTCATTTAAAAAGAGGAAGGATCTAGCCATAGCTGAAAATGATATACACTACAAGGAGATTGACATGACCAACATATTTTCCTATGGAGACACTAAAGAGTTTGATGCAGCAATAGTAGAACTGATGGAGAAAAATAAAATTCAAGCAGAAGAAATAAGAACTCTCAAGATGGAACATGAATCATAGGCTATAATGATATGTAAAATTACTAAACAAAAGAAAAGCAGTTGATGATAAGGTCATGATGGAAAATGACAAAAGGAATCTTGCAAACAGACTTGAAGAAAAATGTACTGAACTCACAAGGATCTCAAACATGCAGATGGATACACTTGCACAAATGATGAACCTTCATCATGAACTCAATGTAAAGGATATTGAGATCTCTACCTTGAAGATGCAAAATGAACAAATGCAAAATGAATTGAACAGGGAAAAAGAGGTATCAGAGAATCTCAACAAATCAAGTGAAGCAATCAAATATTTTGAACAGTTGCTGAAATCACTAAAATCTACCCATGATACATCAGGACTAGGATACAATAGCACTAAAGTTGGAGAATCATCAAAGAGCACTGAAAAAAGAAGTGATAAAGGTAAGAATTCAAAACCCACTTGTCATTTCTGTAATAAGAAGGGACATACAACTAATGTGTGCAGGAGTAGAAGATTCAATCAATCAAACATACCCAAAAGTTTTTGTCACAAGTGCAACATGCAAGGACATATGACACAAAATTGAAAATCCAATGTTACAAGGACTCAAAGATTTGATGGACATTGTTATAATTGCAAAAAATATGGACATAGGGCATTTGAATGCAGATCAAAACCTATGTGGATAGTAAATCAACCAGCAAAGACATCAAACCATGAATTTTGGGATTAAAACACCAAGAATGACTGTCACTATTGTCAAGAATATGGACATATCCCACATAATTGCATAAGAACACATGTTAGAGGGAACTAAAAAAGATGGTTGAGTCAAACCACATGTTTCAGTTGCTTAAAAACTGGTCATGTCAGCAGGAATTGCCCAACAAGGTCAAAGGCATCAAGTTCTGAGTTCAGCAATGGAAAGGCAAAGATAGATGTTGGACATATTAGAAGTGAAATGAATAAGACATGGAGGAAGAAAGATGAGTCTAGCATATCAAATACAGAGATCACTTCACCTAATAGGTCAAGTGATCACACTTCATCAAATTAAGTAAAGAATAAGTGTGAGGGATTGATAAACCGAGTTACATCAAAAATCAGTCCCAAGACATATAAGAGCTACAAAAATGAAATTAGCATAAATAAAGATATTAAGTCAAAATTGAGAACTTTGTGAAAATATGTCAAAACTATCTTCAGGAGCCAAGTTGCTAACAACAACCGAGTTAATAGTTGATGCCGAGCTATGAAATATCAATAGGAGCTGAGTAAAGTAAAATATAATGGGAGCCGAGTTATGATGAAACCTTTCAAGAGCCGAGTAGACAGTTGGAAGCATACTAAGAATTTATTACTCTGCTTTGAAGGGTACATAAATCCAATTTTTGATCATTTTATCACCATTCAAATAAGAAGCAAAGCCGAAAAAGGAGCGAAGAAGATCAAGAATAGCTCAAAAGCCATTCATAAAAGATTTTAAGAACGATTCAAGACAAATTTCATCGATTTAAGGTATTTTAATTAAGTGCTGAGCTATGTAGGACTTATAAACTTGTTTGAATTATAAACCCTAGTTTGGAAAACAATGGCATCTGGGTCAGGAACCACCAAGGGTTTAGAGAGTCATGAAGTTCAGTTGGTCAGTAATGAAGTAAAACAACCTGAATTTAAGCCCATTCTAGAAGTAGCATACAAGAATGATCCTGCAGGAGCATTATCAGTTATTCCAAATAAGGTTGTTATGGTACAAGATGTTTGTAGATGTTACAATTGCAAAATTGGTGCCATAGGAGACTTAGAAATTCATAATGCATATGATAAATTGTGTGAAAACAAAGTACTGAAAAATGAGTTTTCAATAGTAGAAAGAAAAGGATTGACCAAAACCCTAGCATTTCTGACTATTTTTAAAACATAATGGGTATGGATAATTTTGAGCTGAATACATGACAGAGCTTTTTGGTTAGAGTCAGGGCCAGTAAATTTACCAAGAAAATTGTTCATAGGGTTACTGGTATTCCAACCCTAGATCGGCCAAAGACCCTGCAAAGTGACAAAAGGGAAATAATAGAGCAAAATACAGGTGCTAAATGGAATAATAGAGGAATGACTATCGATATAGTCATAGATCCCCTACTAGATTTTGCTGTGAGAATTATTGCACAAAAATTCTATCAATCAAGCAGGTTGAATAGTGTACCTTGTATAGCAGTTGATGTTGCATACAAGATAATCAAAAGAGATCACACTTATGATCTGGCAAAGCTCATGTTTCAACAGATTAATGAAAATCTGAGAGCTATAAAGAAAAGAAAGGGAGCTCAATGCAAATTTGGATCAATTTTGATGTGTATGTTCTTCTATCTGATGAAAGAATTTCCTTCTATGCGGAAAGTAAAATGGAATCCAGATAAAACAATTGTTGAACAAATTAATGGATACATTAAACAAATGGGTGAAAATTTTGATGTCCAAATGATAGGTTATTTTGAGGACTTCAAAAAGTCCATGAAACAAAGAATGAGAATTCCAGTCTCATTGACTGAAAAAGATGAAAAAGACATTTGCTTTCTTGTAGATATAGATTATACTTACATACAAGCAGTTATACCTAGAATAAGATGGCTTAGGCCACTAGGTTATGAACTTGATGTTGATCAAGCCTCTGCAGCAATAACAGCTCTACTTGTAGAAGAAGCTGATAAAAATGCACAAATTTTTGGAACCTATGATGTTGTCAAATCAAAGGTAATAATAGATTTGAAGACCGCTTCAACAATAAAGAAGAAAGAGAAAATGGTGAGACAAATCAAAAGAAAGTTTGGCATGGAAGAAGAAGAAGGAACAGTAGAAGAAGAAGGAGAAGACATTGAAGAAGAAGGAGATAAACTTCAAAGTCAAACTCAAGGGTTAGGAGAAGACAAAGAGGAAAGTGCTAAGGTAAAAGAAGCCAAGGAAGCACCAGTTAAGAGAAAGACCACAACTCCCTCTGCTCCTAAATCCAAAGGAAGGAAAGTGGTTGCCCTTGCATCAAAGAGACCTACCACAAGGGCTACAACACAAAAAGCCCAAGAAGAGGCAAAAGGAAGGAAGAAAGACTCAAAGAAGACTGCTGCTGAGACAAAGAAAAGGAAGTTTATTCCCCAACCTGAAATAGACGAGGAGAAAATAGAGTCAGAGGACAACAGTTAATTTCAAGTGGTAAGACACAAACCTTAGATTGTTGTTGATAAATTATGTTCAAAAATTAGAAATAATGATTTAAAAGGTCTAAAGAACCTGAATTTTTCTAAGCTCACCAAAGAAGAGCAAAATAAACTAGAGGAATCTGTGTATGCTATGATGGTTGACTATAAGCACACACCTCTAGAATTATATGAATCCATGCTGAGAGAATTGTATAAAATTGTAGAGGATAAATGGCATTTTGGTTTAGAAATGGAAAAATAAATAAGGGAGTCTACATTAGCAAGATTGTTGCCTGATCTGACTAAAGATCAAATAATAAATGCCGTAAAAAGGCATAATAATAGATTCACTCCCAAGTATAGAGAATTTAGTATATTGCAGAATAAAATTAAAGAGGTAGTTACCAAATCCACAAGATTGTGGAAAATAGTTTACAAGAAAATTGAAGATGTATATAATGAAGAATATAAGGTAGAAGCAATTGCCAAGACAAAGGAAAAGAAAGCATCAGAAACAAAAGAGAAGAAACTAGTGGAGAAGGAGAGTAAAGAAGAAAAGGAAGAAGAGGCACACAATGAGGAGAAAGAGGAAGATAAAGATACAGTTGAGCCACAAGATCAAAGTATGCAGGACATATAGGCATCTCCTCCTAGTCCTCCTCATGCCACCATCACACCTACAGATATCATAAAAATAAAGGATGTTACAGATACTTCAAATCTAAACATCAATCCATTAACTACAGAGGATTTGGAAATCCTTGACCAATCATCACTAGTAGCAAAATTAAGGTCAAATCATGTATTGGTCAATGTTGATGAATTACAGAATCTAGAAGTCAATGTAAAAGAACAAGTGCCACCTTTGACCACACAAACTACTGGTATTCTATTCCTTCCACCACCACCTCCACCAAGTATAATCACTGATACACTCCAAGTGCCGAGTATAACAGAAGGGGAAATAAAAGAAACATCTAAACAATCAACAAGTTCAACCCCACCTAGCATCATAAAAGGGATATTCAAGCTAAAGAAAAAGAGACACAAAAAAAGGAGGAGACTGCAATACAAACATTGGTTGCATTACCAAAATCTGGTACTCCTACACAAACTCTTCAGAAGCCAAGCACAGATGGACTACAGTTGCAAATCAGGACACCCGGCTCGAGCTCATCAAAGGTAGTCAAGAGACTTCACTATGGAGTTCTTGAGCTTGATGAAGAAATAAAGATCCCGTATTATGAATCTAGCACTCTTACTGAAGAAAAGATTAATGAAATTCATAGTGCATTAGACAAAAGAAGGAGACAAGAAGCACTAAGAAAGGAATACAAGCATAAGCATACATTAAATTAAATTAAAGACATATTCACAGAAGCTTTTTTCTTACAATCTCCAGATGAGTCAAGACCAATCATTGAACAACTATCTAATATAGTTGACCAGGTGACTAATGAAGACCAGGAAACAAATGCCAGATTTCTTTAATGGTCAACAAAGAAGTTCCAAGGTAAAGTAAATAGTAAAATATCCGGTGATATAGCACTTTCACAAGAAGAACTGGCAAAGAAAGTTATAACAGTTAAAATTGTACTAGGAAACATTTTTTCCCTATACAACAAGTTGTGTGATTTTTCTACATTCACACAAGACACTAGCCAAAAAATACTGAGATTGGAAAACAATCTGAAAACTTCTAGCATGCAACTCCCCATAGATCTAGCTCAGAGTGAGAAGCATTTTGTCCAATCGCTTCACACACAAAGAGAGCTAGTTGTTTTAGCAGTAGAGGAGGCAACCACAAAAGCCAAATTGATACAAATTCAATCATCAATTACTCCTCATTTGGAGTTACTTTACAAGGAGCAGATAAATGCAGAGACAGTCCTCAGGAAAGATCCCAACCTTTCTTCATCTGATGGACTTGTACACCTAGCAACAGAGATTGTCATCCAGCATAAGACATTGGATGTTGCATTAGAAAATTGGGATACAACTCTGAAGGTACTCCTTGAAGTAAACAACTCATTTTTGGCCAAGTATGGCATTTCATTGTAAAGACCATTGACATAAGTCTGAAAAAGGGGGAGATAGCATTGGATACAGGAATGAAATGATAAGTATAATAATAGGGGGAGATAGCAGAGATAGCAAATTTTGTGAAATTTTGGGGGAGATAGCAAATTTTGGGAGCAAAGTTTGAATAAAGGATAAATTACTGAGTCACATGGATCTTAATTAAATGTTTTTGCCACTCATGTCAAAGGGGGAGATTGTTAGCTTAAAGAATAAATTTGACAACTGAGTGTTAATACACTTAACCAAGATCAAGAACAAGTGCCGAGTGATAACAAGTGCCGAGTGACAATAGGTGCCAAGTGATAATAAGTGCCGAGTGCAACATGTGCCGAGTGATATAACAAGTGTCGAGTGACAACAGGTGTCGAGTGATAATAAGTGCCGAGTGCAACATGTGCTAAGTGATACAGTTTTTGTTCAAGTGTCGAGCTATTCAGGAAACAGTATGTGTTGAGTATCAGAAATACTTCAGGAGCCAAGTAACTCAGGAGAACAGCATAAAAGTTTGGAATTGCACAAATTATGATGCAAACAATTTTTGCAGCTGACAGAAGGTAAATCTCGAAGGATTGAATGATAAGATCGAATCTTTTAATTTTCCTATGCAATTTGCATGCAGCCAATAAGAAAAATGCAAAAGGCATGCAACCAATCAGCTAAATATAAGTATTGAGCGGAAAATTGAGATTCAATATGAATCGTAGATCCAAAAAAAACCCTAAGTCTTTGAAGTCTTTATAAGGAAGACAAAATTTCACTATAATAGTGAGAGATGAGACATATTGAAGGACATACAAGGGTGCATGAGAAAATCTACTTTCAGAAGAAAGAGTTATCAGATCACAAAGGATCAAGATCAGGAGAAGGTAGAAAAGGAGCCTGCATTCAGCAATCAAGGATTGTAATCTATCAAGTTTATTGCATCTAATACTCCCTAGCAATTGTATTAGAATAAAAATCCTATGGTGATAGGTTAGCATTACAGCTATTTTGTAAGAACCTTTTGATTAGGTGATTAAAATCCTTTAACCGGGTGACACTTCATGTTAAGTGTTTGCAAATCCTCTAAACAGGTCACTATTAACACAGTGTAAAGCCTTTAACAGGGCATGCCTTTAATAGGGCAAACCATCAGAAGTGGTTGAACAATATTGCTGCAGTAATTTTTGTGGGTATCATCCCCACCCTAGTTTTACCTTCTTATTCCTGAAGGGTTTTTGGGTTACCAAAATTCCTGTGTTGTGAGTTATTGATGCATGTGTTTTGTTACATGTTTATTTGATATGAATGCAATTTACTTTCAGTTAAAATTTTATTGGCTAAAGTTTGATACTTATGATTCAACCCCCCCCCCCCTCCCCTCATAAGTACTCTTTCCATATTTGAATATTCCAACAAATGTAATTAGCACAAAATGGGTATTCAAAAATAAGTTGAATGAGAATGGAAAAGTTTTAAGAAATAAGGCAAGATTAGTATGTAAATGTTATGCTCAAGAAGAAGGTATTGATTATGATGAGACTTTTACTCCTATTGTAAAACTAGAAGGTGTTAGAAAACTACTTGCTTATATTACACATAAATGATTCAAAGTACATCAAATGGATGTGAAGTCAACTTTCTTGAATGAAATCCTAGAAGAAGAAGTATACATCAAGAAACCTAAAGGTTTCATAGATCCTAACAAAATGGATATGGTTTGGAAACTACACAAAGCTTTATGTGGTCACAAACAAACCCCTAGAGGTTGGTAGAAAGATTGCATAGTTATCTAGTAAAGATTGGCTTTCAAAGGACAAATGACAACAATGTTGATATCTGATTGAAATGATCATTGGAAAGAGTATTATTGAGAAGGATATTTTTGAAGAAGATTATGTGTTTCAATCATTGTTTTATCGCTGATGTCAAACCTGCTATTTGTTGGTAAGACAATTGCTTATAAGATTCAAATTTTATCACTTAGTTTATTGATGAAAAGGATTTGATCAACAAGATGTAACAAAATCACCTAGAAGAAAGTTTGAGTTATGATTATGTAATGAAGTACAAGGATTGGCTAATACAGTGATGACATGGTGTATTGATGATCTACTTAAGGTTACAAACTATTTGGCTACACTTAGAAAGTTTGCAATAATAAGTCAAACAAAGTTATCCTTCCAAGCTTTATCGAGTGGATAGTAGGTTCCAAGAAAATTTAGTGCAAGCCTAGTAGAAAGTTAGTTGGAGATAAGTAAAAGTAAATTCTAGTGGATGCCAAGTAAATTCTAGTTGATGTTGAGCACCAGTAAAATCTAGTTGATGCTGAGTGATTTTATAGTTGATACTGAGTAACGCAGTATGTGCTGAGCATTAGAAGATTGATAATGTTGAGCTACTACATTATCATAAAAATCAAAGATTCACCAAATCTAAGCCAACAAGTTTATTTCCTTGGAACTTGTGAAGCAAGAGGAAGATAAGATTGATGAGCTTGTGGCATAGAATTTTCTATAAACAATTTTTTAGGAAAATTCAAATGAATTCTAATAGAAGTTTCTAGAATAGATAAGATATGGGGTAAATACATTGTTTCCTACCTAATCCATCCAAAACCCTAATTTCTAAAGATGATGTATAATAAGTTGGAAAATATTCTAATTTCTTTTATATAGGAATGTTTGGTCATGAAGAAAAAGAGTTAGAGATGTTAGTGTCCTATGTGAGAACCCGAGGAGAAGGAATTAAGGGTTTTGCTTCATCAAGTGACCCAAGAGAAGAGTCTGCAATCGCATACTAAGCAAGAAGGCTTAAGGAGATGAATTCTTGAAGGATGAACATGCTATCAAAGTTAAAAAGTATGAAAGCCAAGCAGAATTAAGGATTGAACAAAGATCTATAATTTGCAAGTGAAGTTGTAAGTTGTATCAGATCAAAGCTCTACTATTACTACCTAACAATTGTATTAGTCTCAGGTAAATCTTTTACATTAAGGTTAACCTAATAGTCATTGGAAAATTCTTTAATAAGGTGGCATTCCAAGTGAATGGCCTAAAGTCCTCTAACAAGGCTCACTTTTAATAGGGTGATTGAAATCCCTTAATCGGGTCACATTTAATAGTGTGTATTGTAACTAATAGGGAAATAAGAAGAGCTTATATTCATATAGATGATGATATTAGGTTAAGTAAAATCTTCAGATTATTGTTTCCAATCTATGCTATTAATGTTTCTACAATCCAAGAGTTGAGATGTATTCTGGGAAATGATCTAATCCTTGAAGGTTTGGTATGTAGACTCATTGCCTTTGAGCTATGTAACTTTGAAAATTACAAACCAGAGAGTCTTGAATATGCTTTCAAAGCTAAGTTTTTATTGAAATATTCTAAGGAGCTAAAGCAGAAGAAGAAGAAAAGAAAGATAAAATATGCATCTAGTGACAATGATACAAATGAGGAGGACATTGAACAATTGGAAGCACTACTAGCAAGGAGATTTCATAGAGGTAAAAGAAAGTTCAAAGGTAAGTTACCCATTATTTGTTTAAATTGCAATGAAGTTGGTCATATTGTTGCAAGATGTACATAGAAGAAGAACTACAAACAAGGAAACAAGTACAAAAATAGAAGAGAAGATGACAACATAGATTACAAAGACAAAGGCAAGAAGTCATGCTACATTACTGATGAACATGACGATAAAGTGGTATATTTTGCAATGAAGGACAAATCTAATGGAGATGAGACGACTACACTTGTGACTTGTGTGAAAAAGAATGATAGATGGATCATTGATAGTGGATGCTCACATCACATGACTAGAGACAAAACTAAGTTCATTACCTTAACATGTTATGATGAAAATAGTATAAGATTTGGTAATGATGCACCATGTTTAATGAAAGGAAAAGGCTCTATCAAACTCACAAACAAGATTTTAGTGACAATGTTTACTATGTTGAAGGATTAAATTATAACTTGTTAAGTGTGTCACAGTTGAATAATCTGGGATGCAAGGTTGAATTTCAAAACTAAACTACCAAGATATATGACACAAATGAGAAATTGATTGGAAAAGTGATCAACCTAGAAGTAATCTATTCTATCTAGATATAGACGATGCTACTTGTCTTATTGCAAAACTTGATGATGTATGGCTTTGACACAAGAGATTATGCTATGTTAATTTTGATAATTTGGCTAGCATCAATAACATGAAAGGAGTAAGAGGATTTTCTAAGTTGAAGAAACCTAATAATATAGTGTGCAAACAATGTCAACTAGGCAAAATGTCAAAGTCAAGCTTTAAGAGTAAAGTTTATACCTTTAAAGAACTACTAGAGATTGTTCATATTGACTTGTGTAGACCAATTGAAGTGCAAAGCTATAGAGTATTTATTGATGATTACTTTAGGATGATGATAGTCATATTTTTGAAATAGAAATTTGATGCTTTTCAAATTTCTAAATGGTACTTATCAAGTGTTGAGAAATAAACAAGAGTCTAAAATGCTTGAGATCATATATAGGAGGAGAATTCACTTCAAGTGAGTTTGAGATGTTTTGTAATGATAGAGGAATCAAAAGATAGACATCTACACCTATGATCCCTCCAGAATCAAAAGATAGACATCTACACCTATGATCCCTCCACAAAATGGAATTTCTAAATGGAGAAATAGGTCTATAATGGATTGTCCCAAAACACTTATGTTGGAGAACAATGTTGCTCTAAAATACTAGAGAGATGCAGTAAATACTACTATATATACCTTGAACCATTTGCAAGTCAAGAAAGATACTCATTCAACACCTTTTGAAATATGGTATGGATATCCACCTAATGTAAAATACTTTAAGGTATTTATGAGTAAGTGTTATATTCTTAAAGATGTTAGGAATGGAAAGTTTGATGCAAAAAGTGAAGAAGATATATTCCTTGGATACTCCGTAAGAAGAAAAAGCCTATAAGTGTTTAAATACTAACACTAAAAAAATTGTGGAAAGTGTAAATGTGAATTTTGATGAATTTATAGAAGTACATGAGGCTGAACCTATGAAAGAACTAGAAGAATACAAATAATTTGTATACATCTATGAAGGAATGTCTGTGGAAGAAGATGCTACAAATCAAGTTACAAACCAATGGAAAGTCTCAGTAATTGCCGATTCACATCATGTAAATGTCAAGTTGCAGAATAAAGAAAATACACATTCTAATTTTGAGACTAGCACACATGAAAGAGATGCTAAGATACCTAACAGAGATGTACATAGTGACACTAAAGCTAAAAGACAAAATGCAAAACAAGAGTTGAGCCAAGATTTTTTAAATATGTCAAAAGACATCATCCTACTAATCAAATTATTAGAAAAAAAGATGCAAGACCAATGAAGAGAAATAGATTGAGAAGTGAATCATGTTTGTTAAGCATGAAGGAGCCCAAAATAGTGAAAGATGCATTAGAAGATGATGATTGGTACAAGGCCATGGAAGAAGAGATTTAGTAGATAAAGAAGAATAAAACATGGAGCCTAGTTCCTAGACCAGGAGATAAGAATGTGATTGGCACCAAGTTGATATTCAAAAACAAGCTAGATGAGAATGGTGAAGTGATAAGAAACAAAGAAATATTAGTTTGCAAGGGATGTGTACAAGAATAAGGAATTGACTATGGTGAGACATTTTCCCCTGTTGCAAGAATGGAAGGAGTAAGAACTCTATGTGCTTATACTTCTTACAAAGGTTTCAAAGTTTATCAGATGGATGTCAAATTTGCATTTCTAAATGGCATAATAGAAGATGAAGTCTACATAGAACAACCAGAAGGATTTGTTGAAGGTAATAATAAGAACATGGTATGTAGACTACACAAAGCCCTATATGGATTGAAGCAAGCACCAAGATTATGGTATGAGAGACTTCATACATATCTTGTGAAGATTGGATTTGAAAGGATTGATGATAACAACAATTTGTACATAAAGGTAAAAAAAGACAAACGTATTTTACTATTTGAAATATTTGTTGATGATATCATATTTGGAGGACAAGATGCTTTATGTAAAGATTTTACAAATCAAATGAAGCAAGAATTTGAAATGTCCATGTTTGGAGAAATCAATATTTTTGTGGGATTGCAAGTATACAAGATGAAGTATGGAATATACATCACTCAATCAAAGTATGTCAAAGAGATATTGAAGACATTTGGACCAGAGGATTCCAAACCAGTAAGTACACCTACTGTGACAAGACACAAGTTGTCAAAGAATGATGATTCAACTGAGGTGAATCAAACATTATATAGGTCTATGATTGGAAAATTGCAATATGTAGTACATGGTGGACTTGATATTGCATTGGCTATGGGGATAGTTGCAAGATTCTTTATAAATCCTAGTGAGAATCACTTAATGGTTCTAAAAAGGATAATGAGATACTTGAAAGGAACATAAGACTTTGGTCTATACTACAATAAGAATGAAATGTTTTCCCTGAGAGCCTACACTAATGTTGACTAGGCTGGAAACATTGATGATAGAAAGAGCACCAGTGGAGGAGCATTTTTATTAGGCAAAAGACTGCTTACATGGACAAGCAAGAAACAAAGTTGTACTTACCAATCTACTACTGAAGCAGAATATGCTGCTGTTGTTGTAAACTATACAAACATTGTTTGGATCAAATAGCTACTCAAAGGAATGAAGGAAGAAATCATAGAAGCAATGATACTTTATTGTGATAATACAAGTGATACCAATATATCAAATAATCCAGTGATGCACATAAAGACAAATCACATTGCAATCAAGTATCACTATGTAAGAGACTTCATTCAAGGCAAAGGGTGAAGATGGAATATATTAACTCAAAGGATAAAATTGTTGATAGCTTCAAAAAAACATTACCTAAGGATACTCATGAGTATCTAAGAGCTAAACTAGGGGTGATATGTTGGAAATATTTATGAAGTAACTGAGAGGGGAGGGGTGAATCAGTTACCACAAAAATAGTTCCAAAAAAATCCCTTAGATGTCTATAATATTTACTTACTGCTGATACTCGGTAAATAGTGCATGAATACTGTAACTCGACAGATTAACTAATTACTAATCATCTAGCATTCATAGTTATTATTAGGATTGCAAAGGTTAAAATAAATGAACACAAGAGACACCAAATTTAACATAGAAACCCAATCTGGGAAAAACCACCAAGTAACTAGTCACCAATTTTCACTCTTCTAAAGTGAGCCCTGTTAGGAGCCAACCCTATTAAAGGTTACAATGCACACTTTTAGGTGTGACCTTGTTAGAGGATTTAATAACCCTATTAAGAGTGTCTTGGTTAGAGGTCTTAGAGCAATTCAACTAAACTATCACCTTGTTAGAGGATTTAAAAAATGGCTGTTAAACCAACTCTATTAAGAGATTCTAGATTCATTGTTACAATGATTAGAAAGCAACAATGAGGTGACCTGAATGATATGCAATTTATCTTTTGCTGACTATAGATCTCTGTTCTACTTTACTGGATCCTTACTGATTGAATACAACTTTGCAGCTCCTCCAGGATATCTAATCCTTCATCAGAATTCACTCAATATTCGCTTATTCCATCCTCATCCATATATTCACACACACTTTAATTCACAACTTGAACATCTAAATATATACCTTTCAGATTATAAAGTCGGCTCAAATATAAGTTACAACAACTGAAAAATCATTACATCAGTTGGTTGCATGAAACTATTGAACTTAATATCAAAACAATAAAATCCTTCGTTGGCTGACCTAGCTCAGTGACCACTACTCCAGAATGGTTTTCTAGTGTTAATCAATTGAGGCTTGGTAAACACTGCAAACCGTTAGAACTCAGTTAGAACTAACCTTCTTTTTTTGACCTTGTGAGTTTGGTAGAAGCTAACTCTCTGCCACATTTCCTTTGATAACCGAGTGAGCTCGGTAGACATTAACTTTTTTTTGTTAACCTTGGGAGCTTGGTTAACACTAACTTTTTTCTACAAGATCCTTTGATGCCCAAGTAAGATTGATAAACATTAACTTTTTGCAACAAGATCCTTTGATGCCCGAGTGAGCTCGATAAACATTAACTTTTCTTCATTAGTTATGGGAGCTCGGTTAACACTGTAAATTTCTTTGTTGATCATCTCATCTCAATAGACTTTGTTTGATGACTGATATGACATTTGTGTAACATCAAAGACAATACACAATTAACAATTGTATCCAACAATCTCCCTCTTTGGCATTGATGGTAACACAACATGTCATAGCAGAATGAAATTTGAATGAAATTTGAAAACAAGTCTAAGAAGCCTTTTTTTGTCAGAACAACTTTCTCTATTAGATAGTAAACTCTCCCTCTGTGAAGGAATTCTATAGGAAACTCTTCTTCTCAAATAAATTTTAGAAAGATATGATGGTAAAACTTAGTAAAACTCGCCCTCTTTGACAACACATGCCAAAGACAACACAATTCAAATGAATTTTAATGTACCTTTAGTACTGATTCATACACAATATTTCCTAATTATGCTGCATCAACTGATAGATCTTCAACTTGGTATGCGTTGATGCATCACTAAAACTTCATTTTAGTGAACTTTAGATAGGGGAGTGACCCTTAACTTACCTCTTAGATACAAGAATGCATCCTTAGGTGATGGCTTTGTGAATATGTCAACAATTTGTTCCTTTGTATGAACATATTCCAATCTGATCTCCTTATCTTGCACTAATTCTTTGGCAAAATGATATTTTATTGCAATGTGCTTGATTTTTGAATGCATAATTGGATTCTTAGATATGTTTATTGCACTTGTATTATCATAGAACATAACAACTAGTTCTTTAATTTCCACCTTCATGCCTTCCAACAACTATTTAAACCAAACAATATTAGAGCAGTTTACTGCAGCAACAACATACTCTACCTCTGTTGTAGATTGAGATGTACAATTCTTCTTTTTGCTTGTCCAAGAAACCAACCTCTTTCCAAGAAAGAATGCTCCTCCACTTGTACTTTTTTTGTCATCAAGGTTTCTTGCCCAATCAGCATCGATAAACACTTTCAAATCTAGATTACCTCCAAATTTGTACCATAAACCATAATCTTCAGTTCCTTTTAAATATCTCATTATTCTTTTGATTTCCATCATGTGATTTTCTCTTAGTTTTGGTAAAAATCTTACTACAATACCAACTGCAAGGGCAATATCTGGCCTAGTATGAACTACATATTGCAACTTTCCAATCATAGATCTATACAACGTTTGATCTACTTCTTTTGATTCATCTTCCTTGGTAAGTTTTAATCCAGTACACATAGGAGTCAGAACTGGTTTACAATCTTCCATACCAAACTTTTTCAATATCTCCTTGATGTATTTTGATTGAGTGATGTAGATAATACTTTTATTCTGCTGAATCTGAAAACCAACAAAGAATTTGATCTCTTTAAACATAGACATTTCAAAGTCCTTGTTCATTTGCTCTGAAAATTCTTTGCAAAGATCATCATTCCCTGTGAAAATAGTATAATCTACAAATATTTTTGCCAAAACAATCTTGTTATCTGGTCCTTCCTTTATATACAAGCTACTGTTACCATTAGTTCTTTGAAAACCAATCTGAATAAGATAGTTATGCAATCTTTCATACCATGCTCTAGGGGCTTGTTTCAGACCATACAATGCTTTGTGTAATTTTTAGACCATGTTCTTCTTATCTGGATCAAAAAAACCTTCAGGTTGTTCAATGTAAACCTCTTCATCCAGTATACCATTGGGGAATATTGACTTGACATCCATCTGATAAACTTTGAATCCTTTGTGAGCAGCATATGCTAGTAAGGTTCTGACTCCTTCCAATCTTACAACAGGAGCAAAAGTTTCTCCATAGTCTATTCCTTCTTCTTAAGCATATCCTTTGCATACTAGTCTAGCTTTGTTTCTTGATACCTTACCATCTTCATCCAACTTATTTTTGAATACCCACTTAGTTCCAATCACATTTTTATCTTTAGGCTTAGGTACAAGAGTCCATGTCTTGTTTTTCTCTATCTACTCTATTTCTTCATTCATAGCCTCAATCCAACTATCATTTCCCAATGCATAATTGATATTTCTAGGTTCAAAATCAGCAAGTAAAAAAGCACCTCTCAACTTACTTCTTGTCATGGTTCCTTCAGATTTGTCTCCAATGATCTGATCTGCTTAATGATGTTTCCTGACATATTTTGCTAATATAGGTTCCTTGCCTTTTGAATGAATTTCATTGTTATCCTCTTGCACTTCAGATTCAGGTTCTTGCTATTCTAACTCAATACATATTGGGTTAGGTCCTTCAAACTCGGTAGACACTTGTTTGGTAGCATCAGAATGTAACTTGGGTTGCTGTAGCTCGATTTGAACTTCCTGTAACTCGGTTACTAATGACTCGAGAGTAGAAGATTCCTGATTGACTGGTACTATATCAGGTTCAATGAAAACAAACCTTCTATAATCTTTTGGTTCCCTTTTGCTTTCTTCTTCAGTCCTTTCTGCAAACTCATCAACTTTTACATGTACATTTTCTATGACTTTGTAAGTAGACAAGTTCAAACATCTATATGCTTTACTTTTGCAAGAGTATCCCCAAAATATTCTTTCATCACCTTTTACATCAAATTTTTCTTTTCTAGATTCTTTCAAAATGTAACATTTACTTCCAAATACTTTTAGATAACTTACATTAGGTTTATAGCCATACCATAGCTCATAGAGAGTTTTGAATGAGTCCTTTTTAAGCTATACTCGGTTCAAGGTATGTACTGTTGTGCTGATAGCTTCCTTCCAGTATTTGATAGCAATGTTCTTTTCAATCATTAAGGTTCTTGCACTATCCATGATAGATATGTTCCTCCTTTTAGCTATTCCATTTTGTTCAAGAATTCCAAGGGTTGATACCTGTCTTTTGATTCCTCTCTCAATGCAAAAGTTATTGGACTCATGTGAAATGAATTCTCCACCTCTGTCTGAACTCAAGCATTTCAATCTTTTTTCTGTTTCCTTTTCTACTCTGGCCAAATACCATTTGAATTTCTCAAATGCTTCTAATTTGTTGTTTAGATACATGACAGCCATCATTCTTGAGTAATCATCAACAAAAAGAATGAAGAACTTTTCTCCAATATAGCTTTCAATTCCAATGGGTCCACATAAATTAATATGCACAATTTCTAATATATCTTCTGACTGATACTTTTTACCTTTAAAACTAGTCTTTCCCATTTTACCAATCTAACAATTTTTGCATAGACCAACCTCAAGTCTCTTTATATTTGGAATACCTCTTACTTTCTTGAATTTTCTTATCTTCACCAAATTATCAAAATTTACATGACACAATCTTTTATGCCATAACCAACTTTCTTCAACTTGAGCAATAAAATATGAACATTCACCTAGTTCAAGAAAGAAAAAGTTACCTTTTGTTTGAGTGCCTGATCCAATCATTTTTCCTTTGCCATCCTGCAGTCTTGCTTTTCCATGCATGAATTCTACTTTGAATCCATTATTGAGTAGCTATGCCACACTTAGCAGATTATGCTTTAGTCCTTCTACCCAATAGGCATTATCACATATAAGTTCTTTGGTTAGAGAGATTCTTCTCTTCCTTTTATACAACAAGGTTCATTGTTACCAAATCTCACACTGCCACCGTCATAGTCTTCAAAGTACTCAAACTTAGTTTTATCACTAGTCATGTGATGAGAACAACCACTACCTATGATCCATGTATCATGTTTTCTTATATGAGAAATGAGTGCCATTTCCTCATCATTATCAGATTCATCTTTCATAGCAATGTAGACAATTTCATCTTCTTCTTCATCATTAGAATCATTAGAATTTTTAGCCATAAAACATGTTTTCTTACCTTTATCCTTGAACGATTTGAAGTCTTTCTTGCCATTGTACTTGTAACCTTTCTTATCATCTTTGTTCTACCTGTTTGGGCACCTAGCAGCAATATGACCAATTTATTCACATGAAAAATAGATTAGAGGAACTTTACCTTTATATTTTTCTCTGCCTCTATAATATTTTTTTGCTAGTAGAGCTTCAATCACCTCAAGATCACTATCTAAACTTTGGTCTCACTCATCTTCACTTCCTGACTGAGATTCCTTTTTCTTTTTACTTTTCTCCTTGAGAAAAAGCTTGGCTTCAAATGCTGATTCAATGTTTTTGGAAGCTGGAACATAGTTGTCAAAGTTGTCTAGTTCAAGTGCAGTTAATCTTCCAACTATGGGCTCTAGATTTATCTTATGATTTGCTTCACATCTTCTTTCTTGAATTGCAGAAACTATGATTGCATAAATGGGAAGTAGAGTTCTAAGAACTTTACTTATAATTGTCTCCTCCTTGATATCTCCTCCAGATACTTTGATTGCACTAACACATGCTTTGACTCTTTCAACATATTTTGCAATGTTTTCATCCTCACTCATCCTCATCTGATCAAATTGTCCTCTTAGACTTTCTGCTTTGGCTCTTCTTACATTATCATCTCCTCCATAGATTTCTTTCAACTTTTCCCACATTTGAAAGGCAGATTTGTAGTCCTTGATGTCATCAAATTCTTCATAACTCAGAGAAAATACTATATCTATCATCATAATGTTGTGGGTCTTCTTTTCAACAATATCATTGACAGATAGTGTACCAGCTAGTTCTGCATATTTTTCGTCAAGGTATTTTAGTCATGTATCTCCAATAGAAGCTAGATGAAGTCTCATCAACCCTTGCCATGCTGAGAAGTTGTCCTTGTTAAGTCTTGGAATTTCCCTCTTATAAGACATCCTGATCTTTGGCTTAGATCCTTGAAATCTTGTCCTACAAGCACCAAAGGCTGTGATACCAATTGTTGGAAATATAGATAAAGTAACTGAGAGGGGAGGGATGAATTAGTTACCACAAAAATAGTTTCAAAAAAATCCCTTAGATGTCTATAATATTTTATTATTGTTGATACTCGGTAAATAGTGCAGGAATACTGTAACTCAGCAGGTTAACTAATTATTGATCATCTAGCATTCATAGTTATTATTATGCTTGCAAAGGTTAAAATAAATGAACACAAGAGACACCAAATTTAATGTGGAAACTCAATATGGGAAAAACCACCAAGTAATTAGTCACCAATTTTCACTCTTCTAAAGTGAGCCCTATTAGGAGCCAACCCTGTTAAAGGTTACAATGCACACTATTAGGTGTGACCTTGTTAGAAGATTTAATCACCCTATTAGGAGTGGCCTGGTTAGAGGTCTTTAGAACAATTCAACTGAACTGTCACCTTGTTAGAGGATTTACAAAATGGTTGTTAAACCAACTCTGTTAAGAGATTCTAGATTCATTGTTACAATGATTAGAAAGCAACAATGAGGTGACTTGAATGATATGCAATTTATCTTTTTGTTGATTACAGATCTTTGTTCTGCTTTACTGGATCCTTACTGATCGAATACAACTTTGCAACTCCTCTAGGATATCTTTTCCTTCATCAAAATTTTCTCAATATTCGCTTATTCCATCCTCATCCATATATTCACACACACTTTAATTTACAACTTGAACATCTAAATATAAACCTTTTAGATTATCAAGTCGGCTCAAATATAAGTTACAACAACTGAAAAAATCAATACATTAGTCGACTACATGAAATAATTGAACTTAATATCAAAACAATAAAATCCTTCATTGGCCAACCCAGCTCAGTGACCACTGCTCCAGAATAGTTTTCTAGTGTTAATCAAGTGAGGCTCGGTAAACACTACAAACCCTACAAAAATCCTTTGGAGACCAAGTGAACTCGGTTAGCACTGACCTTCTTTTGCTAACCTTGTGAGCTTGGTAGAAGCTAACTCTCTGCCACATTTCCTTTGATAATCGAGTGAGCTCGATAAACATTAACTTTTCTTTGTTAACCTTGGGAGCTTGGTTAACACTAACTTTTTTTTACAAGATCCTTTGATGCCCAAGTGAGCTCGGTAAAAATTAACTTTTTGCTACAAGATCCTTTGATGCCCGAGTGAGCTTGATAAACATTAACTTTTTTTCATTAATTATGGGAGCTTGGTTAACACTGTAAATTGCTTTGTTGATCATTTGAGCTCAGTAGACTCTATTTGATGACTGATATGACATTTGTGTAACATCAAAGACAATACACAATTAACAATTGTATCCAACATGACACCCCTATCAAAGGCTATGTAGAAATAGAAGTAGTGCCCTACATCAAACAAGCTAATGTTCATATAAAACAAATTGATGCAGTGGATCTTACTTTAGGAAGTACCTAAATTAATCAAAAAGTTGAAGCTTCAAATTAGTCACAAGCATGGTGATAGAGGAAGAAAAGGAAGAAACTGAAAAGCTTATATGTGCATATTTTAAGAGTGACAATGTTTTTTGGTATAAGTCCTCAGCATTGCTGTCAAAGAGGAAGAATGTACATTAAACTGATCACCATCACAAGAAGAGTTTTACTAATCAAGTTTAAGAGAAAAGTGGTGAAAGTACATCATCAAAAGATCAAGATAAAAGTCGAAGAAAGTCCCAAACTGATCTGTTGATTAGAGAGGGAGATGAATATCAATAATTAAGTTAGAATAGAAATGGAGACATTAATTAGAGAGCTAGAAAGAAAGAAGTAGAAATCCTAATATACTTAGTAAGAGGGAGATACAAGATGGAACTTAGAGGAAGTTTTGTAAGAAAGAGATTTTGTAACCTAATCAGAAGATTGAAGTTGTTAAAAGAAGGATACAAATTCTTTCTTTGGTATTTCCTTACTATCTTAACCTAGTTAGTTTGGTTGAACAATATGTTCATCATTTGATGATATAGGTTGATCTATTTGGTTTTCCATTAATGCCAAAGAGGGAAATTGTTGATATATAATTGAGAAAATTATTTGAAAATAGTATTGTTAAGAAAGAGACTGTTGAAGAAGACTATGTGTTTCAATCATTGTTTTGTCAATGATGTCAAACCTACTATTTTTTGGTAAGATAATTGCTTATAAGATTCAAGTACATTCACTTAGTTGATTGATGAAGAGGATTTGATCAACAAGATGTAACAAAAGAAACTAGAGGAAAGGTTGAGTTATGATTATGTAATGAAGTACAAGGATTAGTTAAGATAGTGATGATATGATGTATTGATGATCTACTTAAGTTACAAAATAACTAGCTACACTTAGAAAGATTACAACAATAAGTCAAACACAGTTTTCCTACCAAGCTTGATTGAGTGGATAGTAGGTGTTGAGCAAAGTTACTGCAAGCCAAGAAGAAAGTTAGTTGGAGCCAAGTAAAAGTAAATTCTAGTAGATGTTGAGCAAGATAGTTGATACCAAGCACTAGTAAAATCTAGTTGATGCTGAGTGATTTTACAGTATGTGCCAAGCATTAGAAGATTGATAATGATGAGCTATTACATTATTATAAAGATCAAAGATTCACCAAATCTAAGACAACAAGTTTATTTTTTTGGAACTTTTGAACTAGGAGGAAGATAAGATTGATGAGCTAGTGGCACATAATTTGATATAAATTGTCTTTAGGTGAATTCAAATGGATTCTAGGAGAATTTTCTAGAATAGACAAGGCATGGGGTAAATACATTGCATCTTACTTAATCCATTAGAAACCCTAATTTAGATGATGGATAATGAGCAAAAAAAATTCTAATTTCCTTTGTATAGGAATGTCTGGTCATAAAGCAAAAGAGGTAGAGAGTTTGGTATCATGTTCAAATACCTATGTAGGAGAATGAATTAAGGGTTTTGCTTCATCAAGTGACCCAAGAGAAGAGTCTAAAATGGCATACCAAGAAAGAAGGCTTAAGGAGATGAATGCTTAAAGGGTGATCAAGCTATCAAAGTTGCAGAGTATGAAAGCCAAGAAAAATTGAGGACTGAACAAAGATCTATAATCTACAAGTGAAGTTCTAAGTTGTATGAGGTCAAAGCTCTACTGTCATTTTCTAACAATAATATTAGTCTAAGGTAAATCATTTGGATTAAGGTTGACCTAAAAATCATTGGAAAATTCTTTAATGGGGTAGCACTCCAAGTGAATGGCCTAAACTCCTCTAACAAGGGTAACTTTTAATAGGGTGATTGAAATCCCTTAACTGGGTCACATTTAACAATGTGTATTGTAACTATTAATAGGGTTGGCCTTTCATAGGGCATCACTTCAGAAAAGTGAAAAGGAGTAGCATGTTATTGGTGGTTTTTCCCAAATTGGGCTTCCATGTAAATCATTGTATCAACTATGATGATGAATGTGTTGTGTTTCATGCTTTATATTTCTACAAGTTGATTTGACAGTAATATACAAGTTTTAGTAAATACACAATGAATGCATGCATGGGTATGAATGTTTTATGGGTTCTCTAAATTGTGAAAAGTTTTATTTTATACATTTGGACCTTGAATAATTGATTCACCCCCCTCTCAGTTATTCTAAAGTAATTCCAACAAACAATAGTCTATACATCAATGAAGGACTAGCTAAGAAGATAGTGCTTGTCGAAATCTTTGTGGATGATACATTGTTCACTAGACATGATGATTTATGTAAATATTCTTCTAAGGAAATGAGTAAAGAATTTGAAATGTCAATGTTTGGAGAGATTAAATTATTTTTTGGCTTGCAAATTCAATAGAGGAAAGATGGTATCTATATTACTTAATCAAAGTACATCAAGGTGATATCTAAGAAATTTGGAAAGGAAGAATACAAACCAGTTGGAACACCTATGTCTACTAGACATAAGCTTTTCAAAAATGATGATTCCAAAGAGCTAGATCATACTAAATATAGATCAATGATTAGAAAACTTCAGTATGTGCTATACAAAAGACTTGATATTAAATTACAAGTTGGTATGGTGGCAATATTCTCTACAAATCCAAAGGAAAATCATAGATGGAAATAAAAAGAATTATGAGGTATCTAAAAGATACTAAAGATTATAGGCTATGAGATAAGAAATGAGGCAACTTTGAATTAAAATCCTTCACTGATCAATGTTGATTGGGCAGGAAGTATTGATGACAAGAAAAGCACTAGTGGTGGAGCATTATTTCATGGAAAGAGGCACATGTCTTGGAAAAGAAAGAAATAGAATTGCATCTCCTAGTCCATAGAACAATAAAAATATGTTGCAGCAGTAGTTAATTTTTTCAACATCATTCAGTTCATGCAATTTTTGTTAGGTATGACGGAAGAAATCAAGGATCTAGTAGTTGTCTTTTGTGTTAACACCAGTACAATTAACATTTCCAAGAATCCTTTGATACATACCAAAACTAAGCACATTTCCATAGAATATCATTTTCTAAGAGAATTAGTGCAAGGAAAGGAGGTGAGATAGGAGTATATGAATACAAAGGAAAATATGCAGACATATTCACCAATCCATTACCTAAGGATGCATTTTCGTATCTAAGAGCTAAAGATCACTAATCATATTTTAGTGATGTATCAACCAATAATTTTGAAGATCAGACAAGTTGATTTAGTATTGTCATAGTATTGTCTTTTGCATGAGATGTGAAACAGGGAGAGTTTGTTGTCATATCAGATAAATTTTGCATCAGTAAACAGGGAGAGTTTTCTATTAGAGGTAGTAAATATAGTCAGAGAAATTAAAGAATCATTCTAGTGGAAGAATTTGATGTCAAAGGGAGTTCTCATAGTTCTATAATTGATGTCAAAGGGAGTTGAGTTTGTTCTCATAGTTGATGTCAAAGGGAGTTCTTCATTAACTATGACATATTGTGTTGCCATCAATGCCAAACAGGGAGTTTGTTGAAAATAATTATGCAATTGTATGTTGTCTTTGATGTTACACAAAATTTCAAGCCTTACCAAGAAATTTAGTGATTGCTACGCTCACTCACGCATTGAAGACAGTTTCTTGTGTATGTTGAGCATTCAAATTATAACCAAGTTCAAAGTTAATTCATACTAAGCTCAATCAAGCATTGAAGGAAGATCTTGTGTTAACCAAGTTCACTTAGTTACCAAAGGAAAGTTGGCATTGATCCTATGTTGATCGACTTCACTGTATTACCAAAGAAAAGTCACTTTAGAATTAGTATTCACCAATTTGGGTTAGTTAATGAAGAGTTTCTTTAAATTGACCAAGTACTCAACTCTATATTAGCCCACTGATATCATAATGAGTTTGATAGTTTTATGGGTTAGTTAAAGCCAACTTAAGGGATGAAAATTATTTGATTAAAAGTGTATTAAAGCTGACTTGACAATATTAATCATACGTCAAGTATAGGATTGAAGAGTGTTAAGCATGGGACTAAAGAGGATGAATTGAAGAAGAAAATTGGAAAGATATCAGAGTACCCAAGTTGACTAAGCTACAAAGAATAATCCAATCAGATAGGATAAAGTAGTCATGCTAGAAAAAAGATCTAAAATCAGAAAAGGTAGTTGCATCAACAATAAAGTCAAGTCATTGTTACCCTCTAATAATTGTAGTAGTGAATCAAATCTCATAACAGAGTTAGCCTAACAACTATTTGGAAAATCCTCTAACAAGGTGGTATTTATAGATTGAAGTCTCTAAAGACCTCTAACAAGGACACTCCTAATAGGGTGAATTAAATCCTCTAATAAGATCACACCTAATAGTATTTTTTTTGACCTTTAATAGGGTTAGCTTCTAAAAAGGCTAACTTCAGAAGAGTGAAAATCAATAACTAGTTATAATTGGTGGTTTTCCCAAATTGGATTTCCACATTAAATCTTGTTGCCTCTTGTGAAATAATGTTATTTTCTTTATATTTCTTCAAATAAGTAAATTTTAATCACATTTAATGTCTTAAGATTTTCACGTTCAATGCTAATTGAGTGATAGTAATATATTTGGTATTAGCCGAGTTATATCAAGTTATTAGTTTTATATTATGTTGACATCTTATAGGGACTTTTGGATTTGTTTTTGTGGTAACTAATTGACCCCTACCCTCTCAGTTACTCCTTTCCATTCCAACATGCATATATAGAAACAACTTAAATCATGTATCATTAGAAATTTTGTTAGAATCATTGATAAAGCTCCTAGTGGATCTTCCCTGCATACAATTTCAATTATTGTTCAAAACTTAGGAAGTTCCCATACATCATTGTTGATAAATTGAACATCCATAACCTCTTTACTTTATTTTCTTTCTATTACTGAAGATATTTTTTCCATTTTAACTTCTTGGGGTTTGCAAAATGTGAAATAATGTGACTAGGCACAAGTGAAATACCTTTTGATTTGATGAAAAGTGTTGAGAAGTAGTTGAATCTTGTTTGCAGTCACTAGAATCCTCTTTCACAAATCACCTTCACACTCTTTCATCATATTTTAAATGCAAATACTCAAAAATTAACTATATAACCTTTAAAACCTAGCATTTAATTCCTAGTTCTTATACTATACTAAGTTGAGTCACCATAGGATTTTTAGTATGCTTGGTCAACATAGCCAACTTGACAACCACTACAATTCCTTCATTACTTAGAAGTTATGATAATTCTTTCAATACTTAGTAGAAACACAAAAATTATATCATAATGATAGAATAACTCATCCTTTTAATCACTTCTTTACATCTTAAATCATGTTGATAAATATTTACATCAAATACTTGGAATTGATGCAAAATATGTCATTTCAGACATCAGTTCCATACATACTTTTTATTGACTAGTTAGGGGTGACATGATCACTTTATCCATTGGATAAAGTGACCTCATCTTGGTTTGATGTGTTGCAATCTTCTTTATTTGTCCATGTCTTGTTTATCTGCATCATTGTCTTTTCAACATCTACTTTTCCTTTGCCTTTATTAAATTCATTGTTTGGTGCAAGTGACTAAGTTGGGCAGTTTTTTCTTACATGACCAATCTTTAGACAACTAGACCATACAATTTCTCTATTTAAATACATTTTATATTTTTCTCTAAAGTGATTCCTTATGGAATTTACAACAACATGACCATATTCTCTGCCATAGAGATAACTATACCTTGTATTCTAATCCCAATTGTAAGAATTTCCATAATGATGCACCTTTGTTTTCTCATTTGATTTCCACTATGGTTTGGATCTGCATTCATACGCTTTATGTCCATACTTCTGATAGTTTGAAAAATATCAATCAAATTTATATGTTTTGATGGTCTTGGTTATGCATTTATTTACTTGATGTCCTTGCTTCTTATAGTTATGCTAGTGTCCCTTGTATTTTTTCTTAGGGTTCTGATTGCCAATGTTACTTCTAAAGAAATTTTTTGTGTGGCCTAATTTTCCACAATGATGGAAAGTGGGTTTTTTTAATCTTTACCTTATTATTTCTTTGTTCACCAATTTTAGATGATTCTCCTTCCTGAATAGTAGAACATCCCAATCCAACAGTATCACCATTTGTTGTTGGTGTGTTCATTAGTTTTTCAAAGAACATTATGGCTTCATTGGGCTTATTATACCTTTTGATAAATTCCTTTTCTTCTCCCAATTCATTCTATAGTAGGTCATTATGTGATTTCAAATTTGCAATCCAAATGTCTTTTCTATTCAGTTTTTGATTTACAATCATCAGTTGATGCATTATGTCTAGTTGCATATTTACAAGTTTTTGCACATTTGGTGTCTTCTCCTCAAGTCTATTTTCCAATATTATTTTATCTTCTTCATTCATGACTTTATCTTCCTTGGCTTTCTTTTTCAATTTAGATATCTCACACAACATTACTGATTGAGTTTCTTGTTCCCTTTTTGATTCCTAACTTCTTCATTTAAGGCATTATTCTTTTTCATTAGATCTATAATTGTTGGATCAAATTCTTTGGAGTCTTTTTTCTTAAATAATCTTGAAGTCTATTCTTATTGATATTGAGTGTCATTTTTATAAATGGCTATATCCTTTCTTCTCTTTAATGATTGTTGCAGTTCATTCATGCTTCCTTCAATTGATGTAGGGAAAGTTGAATTTCAATCTTCTGGTTCTCAATAGTCTTTCACATCTTCAAGATATTTCCTCTCAAGTTGTCAAACTTTATTTTCTAGAGAACTAAGCTCTAATACCAATTTTTGAACATATAAATGGAAAAGTAAGTTCTAAGAAGGGGTGTGAATCAGTACTTAACACTTTTAACCATAAATAATTTCACCATCATCCATCTCAAAACTTAGCACATAAAATGAAAAATGTATCATGCATCACATCCATAGCATAATGTAGATCAACACATAAAAAAATATTTTTATTACCCAGAAACCCTCCAAGGAGAAGGTAAAATTCAGGTGAGGATGACACCCACAAATATTCACTATTGTAGTAATAAAGTATGGCCAATTATAGGTACAGAGTTTTGATCATAAACTATGATCTTCCCTATGAGATGTCTATAGTGTTAAAGGCTTAGAAAGACTATTAGGTCTCACCTTTACTAATGTAAGAACTCAATTAGGAGATTTATAAAAGTCTATTAGGACTACTTTGTTAAGAGATTTACCCTATATTATCTATCAAAATGATTTAGTACCTAATCCTTCATTTAATACCCCTTTGTTAGATGTCAAATCTCCTCTTTACTGGTTTTATCTTGATCCTTTTAATCAAATGTACCTTCTTTAACCTTTTAGTGCTTGACTTCTATATTGTTTTTGTTCATTAATTGGTATTGTAATGCTTAAAATTCAATTAAGCATCTTCTCCATGCTTCCTTTCACACATGATAGTCATCCTCATATCTCTCTTTGAATGGAACTCCCTCTTAGGGTTTACCGCTTTAAGTAGGCATCATGGAGAAAATCTTAGGTAATCATCAATAGCTCTGGTTGATTCTTATTGTCACTCAATGCTTCCCTTTTTCTGACTAGTTTCATGTGTTGCATAAGGATGCATGGCATGACTTGATCCTTATCTCTCAATATCAAAAATTCAATATTATGTTGGCCAAAAATAGTTTACATAAACTTTTGTGCCACTATAAACTTGTATGTCATTGATTGGTTCACAAAACATTAATAGGCTTCTAATGCTCAACCTTAATTATTCTCTTATGATGTTTGCTCAGGTCTTGAATCACTCAAAACACACTAATTGCTCAGATTTAGGGTAGAAGCAAGAAGTTGAGTCTCAATTCTTCAGAAATCTATGGATTGAGATCATGCTCTTTTTGAAACAAGTACCTATTTTAGGCTTGGATGCCAAATACAAAATTCAGAAAATGGGCACCCATGTTTTTTAAAAATGAGCACCCATTTTTTTTTTTAAAGTAGGTGCTTGTTTTATTTTCAAAAAATGAGAAACAATTTTTTTAAATAAAAGAAATTGAATTTTTTTAAAATAGACACTCATTTTTAAAAAAAAATTAAAAATTGGTATTCATTTTCCAAAAATTGGGTGCCTGTTTTGAAAAAATTCAACTTTTTTTAGGGGATTTTAAATGTTGATTTGAATTTTTCAAAATGAGCACCCATTTTTTGAATTTAAAATAACATGTGCCCATTCCTTACATAATGGGCTAGGGTTTGTTTCTCCTACCTCAGATTTTGGTTTAGGATAAGCTTGGTGAGACCAAGCCTATGCCTTGACCTCTCAAGATTTGGCTAAGGCATTGAACAAACAAATTCACACCTTGCCATAGTTTTTAGAGGGTTTTTTCTAATCAAAAAATTCTATGCAACAAAATTCCATTAGAGTTCTCACTATGTTGGTTTCAGAAATATAAAATTTATAGTGTTATGATTTCATTTACTATTTTTGCATTATTTTTTAATCAAAGGATGTACCTAAATGTAAAATAGCAAGGTTCATTAAAACATTAATAACTTTTTTTTTTTTTCTTAAATTAATATATATATCATCAATCTACATACAATTCTTTTGAAAATAAAAATAATAATTTTTGAAAAGTGAATTTTTTCTCAAATTATGGTGTCCATACACAAGATGTTTTAAAATTTACCTTTATAGCCAATTAAAAATTAATAAAAATTTATTCAATAAATAGTTTTAAAAAAAATATTATCATCAATCTTTGGTATGATAGGTAACTTCTTTTAAAAGGATTTGCAAAAATTCATTTATTTGTGTCAAATTATGGTGTTTGTACATGAGTGTGGTATGGTCCTAAAATAGGCATTTTGAAAGTCATTTTTAAAGATCCATACCCAAAAAAAAATTATCATATGGATACACAAATAAATTATTTATTAAAAAAGTAGATTCTGAACACTACAATTTTTATTGGTAAATTTTTTTTAATATTCAATGTCTAAATGCCTCAAGTTTTGATATCAATTGATAAGAAATTTCAAAAATAGGAAAATTGCTTCCACGATTTTGCCCAAGAGTGAGACCCAACTTGTTGCACTTACCCATTAACTCTTTTCCTTGCAGTAGAGTGAGTCAACACACATTGACAGCTTGGCACCTACTAGTGCTCAGTACTAACTATCATATCACTTGGCATGTATTGTTTGGCCACTTATTCTTAGCATGCTTTGTTTAATCAACTCACACTAATCACTCTGCTTTCTCTGTTCACTTAACATGCACTATGCAATTGGCCTCAGTAGTGGCCTAGTCACAGTGATGACCACCCAACTATGCTAGATAATGACTAAGTGTTTTGTCGTGCTACTTTGTCAAAACAATAATGAGATTAACATTTACTTGATTTTTATTATGAATGAACATCAACAAGTAAAGACTATGTAAAATTAGGAGTTTGTAACTAAAAATCTGAGGATAAAATAATAAAAAGAGAAATTGAGAAAAGAACTTTAAGCTAAGAAGAATACAAATGAGAAGTGGAATTAATACAATGAATTCTTAAAAAATATTGATGAGAAACTAAAGATCTTGTGAAGACACAATGATCAGACCAATCATTGGATAATAAGGTTAATAAAGTTATGATTTGTAAAATAGCTGAAGGTGAATCAACAAAGCAACAACACAACCTCAAGCGAGTTACACATAATTTAGTTAACAAGTTTATAAAGCCACCTTGTTTCAATTGTGGAAAAAATGATCATATTATAGATGTGTGTAGAAGAAAACATGTCAAGAATTCAAATACATATAGAGGTCATTTCTATAACTAAGATAAGTATGGACATTCAAAATATGAGTGAAGATCCAAACTTAAACCTATCCATAGCATTTTTTATGGATTATATTATGCTTGCAATAAGTATGGACACAAATATGAGGAATAAAGATCCAAAACCAAAATCCCTAGATCACATCTTCAACTAATGAACTCCTATTTAAGGGAATGATATTAAACTTGCACATATGTTCCTTGATGAAAAATTGGTCATCTAATAGAGGACAAAAACTTTAGAGCAAGTGGAATAAACTCTATCAATTGTCTTTAGGTACTAATTTTTAATGCAACATGGTTGGGCATATTGCAAAATATTGTGGGTTCAAGAACTAGTTACCTAACTAGTCTAAAAAGGAAAACATGAAGACTATTGTATGTCTTGATTATATCAAAAATAAAATGAAAAAAAAAGGTTGAATTAAGAAGAAAGATAATATAGAATAGGTAAAGTCATCAAGAAAAGAATCACTATATTTTGATATAGTCAATTCATCTTTTTACTAAGCACAACACTTTATTAGAAGGAACCCACATAAAGGAAACTTATCTATAGATCCTCATAGTTAAAGAAAGGAAGAATGGAGTTACAAGATATTATGAAAGGTATATTGTGTTTATTTATAGAAATGAATTTGAAAGTTTTACTAGTCATGTATTGGATGCTTGACAAATTTCATATGATACATTCAATTATAACCAGTGAAGAAGAACTAATCAATAACTACTCATTAATCAATGACAAGAAATTATTCCTACCATTTGTAAATGTATTATTTGAACCATTGGTTACTATAACATCTTCTATAAGATGATAAGAAAGAATGATTGATTTTACACCTTTTACTTTTGATTGTATTCAAGAGCAATATTGAGCATTGTCAATCAATTTATTGAGATAGGTATTGATATTTTGTATGTGAAAAATCTTACATGATTATTGTTAGTTCTAACTCATTTTTCATGAGCTATCTTTTTAATTTGTTAATCATCTAAAATAAAGAAATAATGAAAAAGAGAAATGAAACACTTACCTTGATCAGTAAGGAGGAAGAAGCTTAACCAATTTATATAACACAAGTGGAAATCAAGTTTAAAATAGGCATGCCTAGTGTATTCCTTGTTATACCATCATAAGTATTAATCTTGGAGGCTATTCACAAGTACATTGAATGAAATATTTAAGAATTCATAGCATAAGTGATAAAGAAATCTTGTGAAAAGATGTCCTCAAAAGGACTTGATGTAGGTGTTGGAATTCAATTGGGAAAGAAAGATATTGGGTGGGGAGGGGGAATTAGGATCTATAAATATTTTTAACCTTCTAAAAAATTATCAAACTAGTATCTTTTGCCACTAACCCTTATCTCATGAATATCACTAATAACATAAACATATACTACAATGATGTATTATATCTAATCTACTAATCACGACCATAAACATGAAAGTAAATGATCTACAAATAACACAAACATTCAGTAACCCATAAACCTACCAAGATGAAGGTAAAGTTGGGTTGGTGAAGAAACCCACAAATATTAACTACTACAACAATAAAGTTCTCCTGATAGGGCTATAGTTTTGAATTAACTTTATGTTGCTCAGCACAAACTATTTTCTATCTTAATTGGTGTATATAGGGTTACTCAACAACCATATAATTTCTTGACAATAAAAATTTCTTAGCCTTAAATGGATGGCTTAGTCAAAGTGATGACTAGCCAACTTTACTAAACAAATGATAAGTGTTTGATGCTAATGGACAAAAAATTATAGGGACCAAAAATCTCCCCCTTTGACATTAGTGGCAAAAATATTTTTTCATGATTCAACATTACATCTCACAACTAAAAACTAGTGTGCCCCCTTAGACTATAACTTCATCTTCATAAAGGATTCAATATGTACAACATATATACATGACTTACCCTGATTTGAAAATGAGTATCAATTCAAAAGAATTCAAAGAGTCATAATCATACCTTTCTATATTCATATATCCATTCATGTATATTTTCCCTGTACATATATACATTCCCCCATTTTTTTGTCCCTTATAGTTGTTGAGGTGCAGGTGTCAAACCATACTTATCCAAAATAGTTTTTGAAGTTGTAGTATCATGGCTAGTGCACAATCCCAAATATTTCTAACCGATTCTAGTAGTTAAATCTTTTTTTCTAGCATGGTAGCTAGATCAACTAAATTGCCATACATTGAGAGATTTGGATCTCATTGTGCTACCTCCTTTGTTGTTATAAGATATCTCTATATAACCTCTAAATAAGGTAAAAATATTGTTTGATTAGAGATGAGCTTACCCCTTATTCTTCCATCATTTTCCAGTAGCTCAGCTAACCCTTGGGTAAAAGTAAATTTATTGAAATAATTTGAATGAGAAATTGGTTCCATGTTCAAAGAATTAGTTTATGGTTATAGATCATGAAAGTACTGTACATACTTCATAAATTATTTGGAAAATAAATTTGGGCCCTATTTTATAGAGATTTTTGGGTTGACATCTAATTATTAATTATAACCCTAAAGCAATAAAAATACTTGTATAAAAGGGCTTAGTGTTAGGGATTTTTTTCTTATTGTGATGCCAAAATTGGTTCTTGTGGTAGTATTGAACTATAAGGGATTACAGATTGTAATCAGGTTGTAATCACTAGAGCATAATAATATCAAACTTGTTGTTTGGTGGACATAGCCTAGGGATTAGTTGAATCACATTAAATTTTGGTGTCTTGTATTCTTTTCTATGTGATCTATTTTTTTCTGATATCGGTTATATCTACATGTAATTATTATTTTTGTCTAAGGCCTAATCCTAACAAGTGGTATTAGAGTGAGGTTGTTCTTTTAGTTATCCTATATAAGAAATTCTCATGATTAAGTGGGAGTGATGGAAGATGATGGTAAGATAAGGGTTGATAGGTTTAATGGGCAGAACTTTTAGTTATAGAAGATGCAAATGGAAGATTATCTTTATCAAAAGGATTTATGGAAGTCATTGGAAAGCAAAACCAAGAATCAAGGATCTATATCAAATGACGAATGGGATCTTTTTGATAGAAAGGCACTTGGAAACATTTGATTATACCTGGCACCATGAGTGGTATTTAATATTACAAAAGCAAAGACAACATAAGAGTTGATGCAGACCCTAGCAAAACTATATGAAAAGCCCTCCACTTCAAATAAGGTATTTCTCATGAAGTTTTTATTTAATATGAAAATGATAGAAGGTGGATCTGATGTATATCATTTAAATGAGTTTAATACTAGTATTAGTTAGTTATCTTCTATGGGTATCAATTTTGATGAAGAAATTAGAGATCTCTTGATTTTGTGTTCTTTGTTTGAAAGTTGAAATGGCTTGGTCATGGCTGTGAGTAATTCTATTCCTGGATCTAGTACCCTAAAATATGATGATGTGATCGGTGTTATTTTGAGTGAAGGAAAACCTTAGGTGGATCTACATTATGAAGTGCTTTGAATGCACAAAGTTGAGGCAGAACAATTGAGAGAGGAAGTAATTTTGGAAACCATGGAAAATCAAGAGGAAAGTCAAAGGGTAGGAGGTCTTAATCAAGAGGACTGAATGACTACTGGTACTATGGGAAACTAGGGCATAAAATGAAATATTGTTGGTCTTGAAAGAAAAATGAAGGAGATAAACTAGATGGAGACAAGGAGGAAAATGTGGTAAGTAATAAATCTAAAGAGGATTCTTTGCTTCTATCTTTATAAAGTGTTGATGATTCATGGGTTTTAGATTCTAGTGCTTCATTTCATGCTACACCTCATAGAGGTTATTTCATTGATTATGTCCAAGAGGATTTTAGACTTGTTTATTTGCGGGATAATGAACCTTATCAGATTTTTGGAAAGAGAAAAGTTAAGATTAAGTTGTAGAATGGAAATCATTAGCTACTCCATGAGGTAAGACATGTTCCAAGGCTGAGTAGGAATTTAATTTCAATAGGGCAACTCGATGATGAGGGTTGTGTAGTTACTTTTAATGATAAAAAATGGAAGGTTTAAAAAGGTTCCCTTGAAGTACAAAAAGGTGTGAAAGTAGGCACCTTAAATCTTTGTGCAAGTCATATTATTCCTTCCACTTTAATTATTTTGGATAAAAATGAATGTTCAGGAACAGTTGCTGCAATTGAGTAGGAAGAACAAATAGTCACTATAAATTTTGATACAACACTATGGCACAACACACTTAGGCACATGAGTGAGAAAGGTATGAAAGTGCTTCATTTAAAGAAAGATTTACCAGGTCTCAAATGTGTTAATATGGATTTCTATGAAAGTTGTGTGTATGGAAAACAAAAGAGAGTGAGTTTTGTGAAAACTGTAAAAGAAAATAAAAGGGAGAAATTAGAGCTTGTGCATACTAATGTATGGGGACCAAATCAGGTATCTTCCCTTGGTAGACCTCATTATTATGTTACATTCATTAATGATGCAACTAGAAAAGTATGGGTTTATTTCCTTAGATAGAAATTTGATGTATTTCAATCTTTTAAGAATTGGAAATGCTTGGTTGAAAATGAGACCAGTAAGAAAGTAAAATGTCTCTAACTTGATAATGGTGGTGAGTATTATAGTCATGAATTTGAAGATTATTGCTCCACTAATAGCATTTGTAGATGTAAAACTATTCCAAGGACTCCATAGGAAAATGGAGTGGCTAAATACATGAACAAGACTATAATGGAGCATGCAAGGAGCATGAGGTTGCCCATAGACATGTGGGTGGAGGCTATCAATATTGTTGTATATTTGATTAATAGAGGTCCCTGTACTCCTTTGGGTTGTGGTATTCTATAGGAAGCATGGACTGGTAAGAAGGTGAGTTATTCTTTTCTCAAAACCTTTGATTGTGAAGCATTTTCTAACATATATTTTGAAAATAGAACCAAGTTGAACGCTCAGGCAAAGAAATGTGTATTTTTTGGATATGGCATTAATAACTTTTGTTATAGGCTTTGGGATTTTGAAAATTGTAAAATTTTAAGAAGCGGGGATGTCATATTCAATGAGAAAGTGTTGTACAAAAATTTGTTGCAACAACATGAGAAAACTGAAGATGATTATGTAGTGTTGAATGATACTCCAAAAGATAATGTTCCAGCCATTCCTCATGATGTGCAACAACTACAAAAAAAAATACCACACACACCAATAAATGTTAGGTAGTCAAAGAAGCTAATTAGACCTCCAAAAAGATTTTCTCCCTTGTTGTATTCTATTTTACTATTAGATGTTGGTGAAACTAAATGTTATGATGAAGTTGTGTAGGTGGATACTAAGATTTAGTGGGAGTCTACAATCAAAGATGAAATGGACTCTTTGTTGAAAAATAAGACATGAGATTTATGCAAGTTGCTTGTAGGTAAAAAGGCTTTATAGAATAAGTGGGTGTATAGGTTAAAAGAAGAGGATGGATGTAAGAAAAGATTTAAAGCCATGTTAGTTGTTAAAGGATTTGCATAGAAAAAGGGCATTTATTTTGATGAGATATTTTCTCTTGTTGTTAAGATGACTTCTGTCTATATTGTTTTAAGTATTATGGCTACTAAAGATTTGAATTTAGAGCAACTTGATGTTAAAAAAACCTTCCTTCATGGTGACTTGGATGAAGAGATATATATGGCTTAGCCACAATGATTTGAGGTCAAAGTTAAGGATAACTTAGTGTACAAATTGAAGAATAGTTTATATGGCTTGAAGCAAGCACCTCAGCAATAGTATTTGAAATTTGATAGTTTTATGCATGAGCATGGATATAATAGGTGTCATTTAGATCATTGTGTTTACTTTAAGAGGTTGGATGATGATAGCTACATTATTTTATGTTTATATGTTGATGATATGCTTGTAGCTAGGTCTGACATTGATCACATTAAGGGGATAAAATGCAAATTAGCATGTGCATTTTCTATGAAGGATTTGGGGATAGGAAAAAAAAATCCTTGGTATGAAGATTTGTAGAGATAGTAATAACAATAAATTGATGCTATCTTAGGCTAATTATGTTGAGAAGGTGTTGTAACATTTTTCTATGGAGAATGCTAAAGCTATAATAACACCTTTATGTGGTCATTTGAAGTTAACTAAGGAGATATGTCCCAAGATACAAGAAGAGGAGGATAAGATGTCAAAGGTACCCTATGATTCAACTGTAGGAAGCTTGATGTGTGCTATGGTATGTACAAGGCTAGATATTGGATATCCAATGGGAGTCGTTAGCGGGTATATAAGTCATCTAGGAATTGAGCATTGGAATGCAGTTAAAAGGACTCTCAAATATTTGAGAGGAAAATTCAATAAGTGTTTACAATTTTGGGCTCTACTATTGACTCACAGGGTTATCTTGACTCAGATTTGGCAAGAGATATTCATACCAAGCAACATTCTATAGGTTATGTCTTTACTATTGGTGGGGCATTTGTGAGTTGGGTTTCTAGGTTACTGAAGGTTAATGCTTTATCCATTATAGAGGTAGAGTATGTTGCTGCTACAAAGGTAGTGGAGGAGATGACATGCCTTTAGTTCTTCTTGGAAGAATTGGGGCACCCTCAGAAGGATAATTATTTGTTTATAGATAGTTAGAGTGCTATTCATCTTGCAAAGAATTCAACTCTGCTTTCAAAGAGAAAACACATACAATTGTGGTACCATTTCATTTAGTTATTTTTGGATGATGGACATTTAAAGCTGGACAAGATACATATTGATGAAAATCTAGTGGATATGTTTACAAAGGTAGTGACAAGGGAGAAGCTAAATTCCTCTTTAGCTTTGGCTAGTCTTCTAGACTAAATAGTAATAACATAACAACAAAGTCTACGGTAGTTTGATCTAGTGAGAGCCCCATGTCATAGTAGTATTACTAAAGGACCAGTCTCCAAGTGGGAGATTATTGTCTAGTGTGGAGTCTAATTAGTCCCCAAGTGGGAGACTGTTAGTTTGTGGTGACTGATCAGGAAAGTACTATACATCATAAAAAAAATTTGGGTCCTATGTTATCGAGATTTTTCAATCAACATGTAATTATTAATTGTAACCCTAATGTGGTAAAAATACTTGTATAAAAGGGCTTAGGGTTAGGGATTGTTTTTTTTTGTGATGTGAAAATTGATTCTTGCAGTGATATTGAGTTGTAAGGGATTACGAATTGTAATCAGGTTGTAATCACTAGATTGTAATAATATTAGACTTTCTATTTAGTGGACATAGCCCAAAGATTGGGTGAATCATGTTAAATCTTGGTGTCTTGTGTTCTTTTCTTTGTGATCTATTATTTTCTAATATTGGTTATATTTGCATGTAATTGTTATATTTCTATCTGAGGTTTAATCCTAACTTAAAGAATGTGTTAATGCTTTGAAATATTATTGTTGTACGTGAATAAAACCTTGATTCTACTTTGTAAAGAATTTTACATCACAAAAATTTTTGTACAAAGAAATAATGTTCTTAACAACATCTCTTAGAGTATTTATTAGATTTGACAAGTGTACTTTCCTTATTTCAAGTTGTTTGGGGACCTTTCCAATGACTTTCGTCTCAAATTTTCTAGAACCCCACTCTATTATCTTTTCATTAGCATCTATGTCATCATTATATATCTTCTCCACAATATAAACCAATAGAGCTATAAAAGGATCATTCTCATTAGTATTTTCCACATCAAACTCTAGAAGGAAAATTTTCTTAATCTCTTGTTGCACTTTCTTTTGTTGTAGCTCTCTTCTCATTTCTTCATGTTTGGTCTTTCTTCCCAACAAATTTCCAAAATTTTCATTCGTTCAAATGCTAGATTGTTAATATCAAATTTGGGTATGACAATGGCTTCATCTAAGGTTATTGGCTTTTGAGGTAACCTTTCCTTCATCTTTAGCAATTTCTACTTTGGTTTATTTCTACTTAGTAAAGCTAACTAAAGTGAGTGTGATGAAATGTCAACACTTGGCCTCTATGGCTCTTTTATTCCACTAGCATCCATACTTGTTGAGACTAACTCCTTATGAGTTACCATCACCTTTTTTTTTTCAAGTGTACCACTTATCTTGGCCTCAGATTATGTAGAGAGTTCTACACTTGATCTTTTCTTTGTTTCTTCCTACTTTTGACTATGTACCTTGGTCAGTGAATCATTTGTCTTCATTGTCTACTTATTTTCCTTTATAATAGGTCCTAAGACTGGTGCTTGTATCTCACTAATAATAGAATTTTCTACCTATGCATTAATCCCCTTAATCTAACCCTTTGTGGTTTGATTGACCTTGGTAGGATATTTTTCTTTATTTCCTTCAATTATTGATTCACTTTGTACCTCAGCATCTATGACCAAAGTCTTCTATTTCATTCATTCGAATTATTCATTGAAGTCAACATTAATAATAGGTGTTTTAGTAATTGATATAGTTACTTGATTCTCCATTCCTTGCTCTCCAATATTAGGATATTCCTTGATTTGAACTAATACTTGATTGGATGTATCAATCAAAGTCTCCTTGATAGATTTCAGAGCTTGGTCTCCTTTTGGCTCAACAACCACTATCTTTTCTAGCTTGGTTGATACTAAAGTCACATTAGGAGTTTCATCCTTAATGATGACTGACTCTATTTGTTTTCCTTGTCTTGAGCCATATTCTCTATAATATCTACAAACTATTCAACATCACTATATAGATCCTTTGTATTATCCAATTATGTTTTCTCATCTTCTTTTTCTTCTTCCTCTACACTTCATGCCAATAATAAAAATGTTTTCTTCTGCACCAAGTTACTTTCTTGTACCACTTCCTATATTTTGTTTCTCAAAATTTTATAAGCCCTACTCTTGGACACAAATTTATTTGCATAATCTCTTAGGGCTATACACATATGAGTCTTCCCTAAATCTAGCATTGTTTGGGCCAAGTTGTTTCCCTTTTTCTCTCTTAGTAGATAATGCCCATTTACATTTAGAATCCATTTTATTATATAACTCTTCTAGTAGTACTTTACCTAACTCAATGGGAGTATACTTGAAACTAATCATTACATCCAAAACTGTTTGTTTTACTTTTTCTTTATATTCTTTATCTAAAGAATTATACTATTGTAGACACTTCATTAACATTTACTTCATATTGCATAGGCCTCAACCATGCAACCATTGGTATGACAAACTGAGCATAGGTATAGTCAGTGTCAACCATAAATTAATGTGATCATAATACTAGTCTAGGACTAACTTAGAGATTTTTGTCTTGTTCTACATTTTCCTCTTGAATTCATCAAAATAAACATGTAAAATCATTTCAAAATTCTCACCTAATTTCTCAACATAGCCATTAATCTACTCAGTTATATGCCTAGTCTTGTTGCATAGAACATCCCCATTGGTAGGAAATTAATTTTCTATTTAAAAAAATATGTACAAGATAAGTGAGCCAAAACTACATGATGCATGTTTTTCCTTTCTAATGGCTCCTAGATTCTATACTATTTGAATCAAGTTCTACTTGGCCAAATCATAGTTGTGGTCTTTCTTTACTATTTTGTAACCTAAATCAATAGCTATGTAAGGTATACTTTTCAACCAAATTGATTGATAGAATTTGTGAGCAATTACTGATACCAAAAATGCAACAAGATCTTTAATACCATCAGTTGAAATCACATGGTCATTCCATTTTTCCTTAGTAAGTTCTTCGATTACATTTTTGTCTTGGCATCGCACAATTTTCACTTAGTCAAGGGCAGGGTATCTAGTGACTTGGTGGATGATTGATTTTTTAATGTTCACAAGCCCAATTTCTAGCCATAAATTCATATTATTTATTATGCCCAAAACTATTTTGATCCACTCAACCTTGAAGACTTTAGGAAATTTTAGGACAAGGGTAATCCCTTCCTTAGCATCTATCATGTTTTTATCCTTTAAAACTTTATTATAACACAAATTTTCATAAGCATTTCTCAACTCAAAATCTTTTATTTCTTCAATCTTGCACATATAAGAAGATCATATGAAATATACCATGATGACTCATGGAGGGATAGATGAAAATGCACCATATGCATCTTTAGTCATTGCTATCTTAGGACAAGCCTTGATTTTTGATAAGAGGCATGTATCATTTCTTACAATTTGTGCATTACAAGCCTTCAATAACTCCTTCTTTCAATATCCAAATGTAAAAGATGCCATTTTGAATTAGGGTTTTCAAAATTTAAAATAATTCCACAAAGCAACCAAACCTAGTTCAAATACACTTTGCAAACTTACAAGATTTTGCCAACAACACATACTAGATCTCTACAAACTTTGCACAAATTGTTCTAGAATCACCTTGGAATGGATATTTCAAATACTAAATTCCTATATGAGTGAAGAAACTAACACAAAATTCACTTTATACATTCAAATGGTTAAAATACCCTTGCATTCATTGTTTTGTATATATAGTAGGTATCCACATAGTGTATGATAATTATCTTGACATCCAATGACAACCTGAGGTTCATACTTAATTCACTAGCTCAGTCGATATACCAACTTGAGCACAATTCTTCATTTTAGTTCTTAATCATAGCTCAGTCAACATAGGAGCTTGATCAGCATTGTAACTTTTTCACAACAGATAGCAATATTGATGCTTGACATCAACTATTCTCCAACTCAGTATATGTTTACTTCACTTGGCTCATACTTCATAACTGTCCTAATGCATATCATTTCTTACAATTTTAGCATTATAATCCTTCAAAACCCCCTTCTTTCTAGATCTAAATGCAAAAGATTCCATTTTGAACTAGGGTTTTCAAACTTTAGAACAATTTCACAAAGCAACCAAACCTAGTTCAAATATGCTTTGGTAACTTAAAAGATTTTTCCAATGACACATACTAGATCTCTACAAACTTTTTGCTAATTACTCTAGAATCACCTTGGAATGGATTTTTCAAATACTAAATTCCTAGGTGAGTGAAGAAAATAACACAAAATTAACTTTATATATTCAAATTGTCAAAATACCCTTGCATTCAATGTTTTGTATATATAGTAGGTATACACATAGTGTATGACAATTGTCTTGACATCTGATGAAAACCTGATGTTCATACTTAATTCACTAGCTCAATTGATACACCAACTCAATAAAAACTTCATTTTAGCTCTTAATCATAGCTCAATCAACACAGGAGCTTGATCAAAATTGTAACTTTTTCACAACAGACAACAATACTGATGCTCAACATCAACTATTCTCTAACTCAAAATATGTTTACTTCACTCGACTCATACTTCATAACTATCCTAATGCATCTTATCTTATGTGAATATGGACTTCACCTCATCACAAGTTATGAACTAATGTATGATAAATCATTTATAATATAGCCCCTTACATACCTTATTTTCTTACTTTGAGGTAGTGTAATCACTTGATCTATTGGATTGGGTGATCTAAACATTACTAGTTTAACTATTTTTGCCTTCATCATTCTTTCTCCATGTTTTATTCATCTTATTTCTTGTCTATTTGTTGGTTGATAGTTTGTTCTATTAGATTTTATAATATTGACTCTTTGATACCCAAATTTTTTGAGAGACAAAAGGATGTTACCAACAAATGGGTAGTGTATGTGCTCCATCACTACCCTCTGAATTACAAGGTATAGCTCCCTTAAGACTTTCAATGATGTCTAATGAATATGTCTTTATTAATAAGTAGTTTTGATAGAATTAAGCTCTTCACTTGAGAGAAGTAAAGGATAACCAAATTGTTTATAGACACAAAGAATTAAAGAAACATGGATTTGAATAACCTATCACACTCTATGGAATAATTGTAGTAGATTATCTTGAGATTTATAACTTTTATTCCAATTCTAAAGGTAGATTTAACTTATCTAAATGAAAAGAGTAATGGGAGAGGAAATAAACATGAGGATAAATAGAATTTCTTTGACCACTAGACTTGAATGAAATAGAATTCAACAAGTTACTAATAAATTTATACACATCTATCCTTTGATTCCCAATGAAGTTATCTAACATGTTATAAAACTAGCAAGAGATGAAGTAGAATCATACATGAAGAAAGTAAATAGAATTACCTATACTACAAACATCAAAGTGAAATGGAATCAGCCTAATTATCATAGGATCATATATCATTGTCCTTCGACTCTCAATGTAAAACTAATCTAACAATGGGCAACAAAACATGACAAGAAAATAGGATAAATAGAATTACAAACCAATTCACCATCAAGTTTGCCAATGTTTGTATTATAAAAAGAGATTATATTTATAGTTTTATATCATTTCTCATTTCTAACAAAGCAATAGTCACATAACCATAACAAAATAAGAATAAAACATGGAAAATATTTTATTTACAATATAGCAGGAATACATGGCATCTTCTCCATCTGATTTTGAATCTTTGCCACTTCTAGAAACACATGATGACTACTTATCTTCATACAACTTTGGGAAACCTTGTAAAATATTCATTTCTTCTATATTTTACCTTTGGAACCAAGTCTATATAATTCATATTCTATCAATCATTATCATTTTTAATTCCCATTGTTGATCTCAAATCAATGGTTGTGATTAAAACATAATAGACTTCTTTATTTTTCCTTTGTGATCTCCTCCATGGGTTGCTCTGTGTACACAAGTCAGTACTACATTTCCCTGCATTTAACCCTATGACCATGTGATTGAATCCAATATTTTTTTCTACATCACAACATAATATGTTTTTATTCTACTAACCATAGTGACTTGGCAACAACCATACATTAACTATGATCACACTTTTGCAACATTAAACTTAACTATTACTTTTGACTTGCAACTATGCGATGACCATTTGATGTTAACTATTACTATAGTCACTAGGTTTCAACTTAACATTTCTTGAATGTCTTCTATCCTTTCATCATGTGATGAATGATTCTCATGGCTTCACATCTTTAAATGTGTGTTACTTTAATTCTTCTATGACAATGTGATTCCTTTTTTTTTTCCCAGTCATTTCCTTAATCCTTAACTCTACATTAAAACCTATAACCATGTGATGACTATATTTTTTCTCTATTCCAACTGTGACCATGAATTACCTTAACTATCCTATGGTGGTGTGATTTCTTCCTTTCACTTAGTCACAACCTTGACCTAGAGTTTCTGTTAATGATTGCCAACTATGTGATTCCCTTCCATTCATAGCTTCATAACTTGAAGATTCTTAATTGTTCTATTATCGCCAATGATGCAATCACTATTTGATGCTAAATATTTATTATTCTTTGTGACTTCATAGTATTCTATTTGACTATCTTAATCCACATGCAACCTAATGAAAACCTTAGATTTCCAAGATCTGATGGCTAAGATTCAAAATGCTTTCACTCTCTAGTTTGTTCTATAATATGGGCCCATCTTCTCTATGTTTTGTGTTCTCACTTTCTCACATCCATTATCTCTCTTGCATCTTTGAAAAGTGGAAATATGTCAAACTTCAATCATCTGAGATTTGAGGACTGAGGATATGTCAACTTTTAACTCTTTCAATTCGTTCTTAAAATATTATTCTTTATTATGACCTTCATCTAACAATTTAGACTTAATTTTTGAGTCATTTTCAGTGATAACTTTAAGAAACCCCCCTTTAGAAAAAAGTATAAAATTTTTGGTGAATCAAATAGTACTTTAGTGCAAAAAAATTAATTTCTATTGGCAAATTTTTATTTTTGAGTGCAAATTTTTTAAATTTTATTGACACTTGTTTTTCAATCATATGAAAATTCTATAAAATCCTAGTAAATCTTTCATATTTGATGTAAATTGTGAAAAAAAGTACACATACCTAAAATAATGATTTTATTATTACCATTATTATTATACGAAGCCTAATTAATTATCAAACTTTGAGGTTAGATTTACTCCACTTTTATCATTACAATTTCCCTCCAAATTATTCAATGGTGGTTTGGAGGAAGTACCCCTATTATTTTTAATTATTTGATGATCCTAAATCAATGGAATAAATCCTATTTCAAGCCAAACTTTTAAAAGGATACCGAGTTTAAAAGAAAGTTCCCAAAGTAAAGACAAGTGTCCCAAACCAAATTTATTTTATGGAAAAGTGAGAAATGATAAAAAATTTCATGAAAAGTCTTCAAAATAGAGACACGTGTCAAATCTACATACTTAATTAGTAGTGTAACTTAAATTATTACCAAATATTAGTGAATATGACCATCAATTAAGACAAGCCTTGAAAATTGTAGGCAAAAATATTTAATTTTCTAAGTAGAAAAATTAGATTCCATTGGCAAAGTCATCACTAATATATAAACACTTTTTTATTATTATTGGTGATTAGACTAAGCATGTGACCCAATTTTTGTAAAGTGTAGGTGATATGGACACCCCAAAAGTATAAAAAAATTAGCAAAATATGGGGGGCCCAACGAGTGAGTTTAGCCAATTGGTGAATATTAGCCACTAAAGTTATCCTTGGTCATTTTGACTTGTCAAATTTGTAACTTAGATGTGTAGATTGAACATTAGTAGTTAATTAGATAAAAAAGAGTCGAATTACCTTTGACCTAATTTCTCTACCATTTATAAAAATTTAGCTACTTCTCCCACATCTTGAAATGGATCATCTTTACTAACTTCCATGGAATCTATGACATAGCATGAATTCTTATCTTCAACATGATTAGGAATGAATCAATAGAAGATCTAGACCTTCTTCTCATTAGGATGATACATAACAAACCCTCCAAACCCCAATTGCCTAGCTTTAGACTGGTGCATTGCTCATATGATTTCTTGCATTAAGTTGGCTCAAAGGAATGATGAGAAGAAAGGTCATCCAATGGGCAATCTAGACTCAGGACATTGACACTTGATTTGACTCATACCTAAAGTAAAAGGATATGAATTGTAACTTGGGCAACTATTGGCTCTATTTGAGGATTTAAGCACGATAATGCTTGAAGGAACTGTAGTAATTTTTGGTTCTGCACAAAAAGGTGAAAACTTGGAAACAAAAATAAAAGGCTAAACTAGGAAAATAGAAACAACTACCTAGAAATTAAACAACTAAGATAAAACAAAATGCATGAAGGGAAACCTACCTATCGAGCTACTATGAAGGGGTTACCTTCTTTAAATTTTACATTTGATACAACCTCAAATCATTCCCATTTGTAAGGCCCCTTCCCTAGTACCATATTATAAATCTTAATAACACAAATAAGGTTAGAGCTAGGAAGCGTGAGGGAGGAAATGTCATTTCTATGTCTCTAGTGTTTTAGAATGTGAATTATATATTTTTACCATATGCCTTATGACAAAATGATAGTAAGAAGGTTTTGGGATCTAAGTATGTATGGTTGATATTTTACTTATTTATAATGAACTTAACATCTCAGTTAGACTGATGTATATATTTCAATTTTGTCGTACTAAGTACTCTATTCAAAATTACACTAGGTTGATAAGGTGAGACTTGTGGAATAAAGGCTCACAATATCATAACTTAGAAACTATTTCAATGGGTTCATGACATTTTATGGCCTATTAAGATAATTGAATTAGATGGTAGTTATGGAAAGATGAATCAACACCCACTCTTGTGAATAACATTAATAGTCTTAAGATGAAATTGTTATCAAATTTGGATAAAGGTCTATATGGTAGAACCTGATATGATGTAATGTAATAAGTCAATTAGGTGGATATATTGGTAATTATAAGGGAATATTTTATGGACCATTAAATTATAATTGATTTATTCTATGTTGGATTCTAAAACTATGTGACATGACTATGCAAATAGCCTATTACTTGAAATAATTGATATACTTTATAACGTATTATCTCATAATGATAGCAGGATATTGTTAGCAACCAAACTATATTTAACTAAATCAAAGGATATTAGTTAAGATGTTTACATTTTGATAATTTTGACCTAAAATATGTATATGGAATTAATCTTCATGTTCACTAATTTAATATTATAGATTCAACATTTCATTACTATGATAGGAAATGAATTATGATGTAGTTTAGAATGCTAGTTGATCTTTTCATTAGATACTAATGTTGATATGAAAATTTTGATATCATAATGTTTTGAATAATTTTTTTTATATGAAAATGATTAGAAAAAGAAAGGTTAATTATGGAAATTTGAATATGTTGGTTTTGGAAATGTTAAACTTTTCATGTATCTATACACATGTATTTTTTATATGATTTTTATTGGACTAGTTATGCTCGAGTTAAATTTGCGAGCAATTGAACCATGGAATTTAATCAGGGAAAAAAGTTTCAAACTTAGGGGGACACAATTTAGCCAAGGTGAATCTTTGGAAGGTTCAAAAGCCTTTTTGTGATGTATTTATTTTGTCAATGTAAGTCTACATGTGTGTGAAAAATCTAATTTCATAAATACATTAGGGACATATCATGGTGATGTGTAATGTGTTTCAAATATGTCACTTGATACTTGTGATTATCTGTATGATTAATGACATGTCACCTAGGGTTTTGGTCATGGCACATCTTAACCTTCAACTAATTTCTTTTCAAGTGATTTAAGAAAATCCACTTGGAGAAAGGATAAGATAGGTCACCGTCAAAGGAAATTTCGAATTCAAACTTGACAAGGATTTTAGAGGGTCAATAGGTGGTCCCAAAGTGCATTTTTTGTGAAAATAAGCTACCTACATGTTAGCATAACATGTTAGGGTCCTAAATTTGACTATTTATTGCTTAGCTAGCCAAGGGGACCCTTAACCAATGCATTCTTCCACCAATTCAAAAATTGAGTTGTCCCATAAGTTCATCCCCATCTTTCCACTTAGCCAAAAGTAGCAAAATTGTTAGGGAAAAAGTTGTAAGAGATAGTGGCTTGATGTCTTTGAAAAAATGTGTTAGTAGGAGATCTTTTTTAGTTAACTTTGACAAACTAGTAGGGTGTTTACCCACATTCTAAGTTTAGAGACAACTAGGGTTTTGGGAGGGAAAAGACTAAGGAAAAGGGAGCTCTTTTTCAACTATCATTTCCTTAGCTTGGACCAAGGTTGGTGTCCATGCCATGACCTCCTTTTGCACTTACATTATGGTGTTGTTGGTGAAGTCAAAGTTTATATTATGTTGAAGTGACTATTGAATGTGTTCCATGTCCTTTCTTTGGATTTATTTCTTTATTCTTGTTTTGTAATGTTGATTTTTAATGGGTGTGAAGGCTTCACTCACCCTTGGGAGGGAAGAGATGCCTTGGGTGAAGGGGTTAGTGGGGGTCAAGATTGAAGATGAGAAATTTTTCCTCTTGGAGAGGGTTTTATTGTTCATGGATTATGGACTCCATTGAAGCCATATGCCTTGTTTTTTATCGGAGGTATAAGTGTATGTTGATAGCCTTGAAGGGGAATTTCTATTATGGGAGGTCTAAGAGTATTGATGTGATGAGGAGGATGTATTTGATAGTCTTAGAGACACATTATGCTATTGCAGATTTATATGTGTATATGGATATGGCATTCTCCTCTTTGGATTGTTTCTTGATTCAAATGATGAATCATTGTGTTAGACCTTGAAGGGATTGCAAATGTATTGTGATATTGAGTTTTGCATGCATTGTGAAATGTTTGAGTGTAACCCATTTGAATCTTGTTTCCCATGCTCAGTGGTTGGTTTCTTAGAAGCCTAGGATGGGAGGTGAGCCTCCATGGTTCTTATGTGAATATTTTTGTAGATTTTGTGCTTTTGGGTCCATGAGGAATTTAGGAGTTTATCCTTGTATTGATGAAGAAAAATACATGTCAATATATGATGCATTCGAAAGGAACAATCTTCATTCATGCCAATGTGTATTGTTTGATATGGTAGGAGCTCCTATGTTTCTTTGTGTCATGTGTTGTAAAGGAGGATATTCATTTTATGCATAATATGGTGACTATAGTTTTGTGAAAGGAATGAAGGAGCTTGGTTATTTTTACATGTATTTGCATTGCAAAATTCATGCTATGAATTTAGTCATAAAGAAAAGATGAAATAGTTTCCTTTCAATAGCCATTATTTTGATACTTATTTCATGAATATGCATCGTAGGAATCATGCTCAACTAAATTATGAGGCAACACAAAGAAAATGTCTTCCAATTAGATTGTTCATGTAAATACATTTTACCAAGCATTATATTTTTAATAAATGTCATTTACAGTGCCACCATTTATAGAAAGGATTAATAAACTCATCCCAAATATTTTAATAGACTCATTTATCTAGGTAATTGCATTGAGACATTAAAATCACTTTGTAGTTATGTTAAACTAGGATTCACAATGCTATTGTTAAAAAGATTGTAGAGAAAAAATAACTAAAGGGGAGCAAATGAAAAGTTAAAACAATGGGTTGGAAGTGAGTATTACACTCTCTAGAAAATGTATGGGGAGTGAGAAATAATCCACTCCCCAATTACAAGGCAATAAAATAATTCTACATGTACAACCCCCATGATTCCTTAATAATGATAATAAAGCTACCATATAGCATGTCCCTATAACCTAAGACTACAATGAAATACATAAGTTTATATATATACACACACTACCCTATGTCACATTGAAACCTAGCCCACAAGCTATGATTTGTGAAGTGGGAAGGGGGTTTAGGAATCCATGTGCACATTTCCCATCTTTTGCACATAAGCCCACCTCCCCACCCAGAACCACACATCCCTGGCAAGTGTACCTAGGCATGAGGAAGGACCCCACTATTTTTTATACCTCCCTTCTACCTTAGCCACCACCCTTGTCATTCATAAATTGAGTACATGAATGGAGAGAAAGGTGGGGGTCACATGAATGGATGGGGAGAGATAGAACTAGGGAAAAAGTGTCTAGGAAGAAGTTAGGCATGTGACCTTGATGGGAGGACTTGTCAAGTGGAGGTAGAGAAAAAAAGGAGTTTAGCATTTTATGTTAGTAATGCTTGGGATGGTTAGTGATATTTGGGTGGTAGTAATTTTGATGGGACATTTAGTCAATGGGCCATGGTTATAGGTTTAGATGATAAATTAATATGAAACAAGTGTTAGTAAGGTGTAGAATTATGTTAGTTAGGTAGTGTTAGGAAAAGTGAAATTTAGTATTTAAGTATAGTAAGTTAGTGATATTAGCATATTATAATATTATAGTAGTAAAGCAAGTTTTTTCTTGTAAGATAGTTAGGTGAATAACATTTTTTTCTTTTTTGTTGTTAGTTAATTGAGGATGTTAGTATGAGTTTGATTATTAGTATGGAATAGTTAATGTGTTATTTAGTTCATTTAACTATATATATATATATATATATATATATATATATATAGAGAGAGAGAGAGAGAGAGAGAGAGTTGATTTGAGTTAGAGATTTTGCAATGAATATGATTGCATATGAAAGAAGTAAAGTAATAGTTAATAAGCTAATATTGGGTCATAATAAGAAAATAAGGAAATTAAGTTGCTAAACCTTCATTTGTAAAGTATTGATGTGGAAATTTTAAAGGCAATTAAATGTTAAGGTGTAAATTTATAAGAAGTAATAAATTGGTGATGTTGAAGAGAGCACCATGTATTTAGTTATTGGGGTAATGAATGTTTAGGTTCCCATTTCAAAGTCATATAATGCATTTGGGTCTATTGTGTTGAACATACATAAATTTTGATTACCATATACCTTAATACAATATGCAAGGATTAGGGGGAGTTAGTTGTTTCATATGCATATGTGTACATGTATGTAAGTATGGATATGCACTTATCCTATCTAGTACAAAGAGATGAATCATATCTTGTTAAGTAGGTAACTAAGGTAGTAGTCATAAACCTTTATTGTTGGCATAAAGGTATTTTCCATTAGTGACAACACTCATTACACAATTCAAACCAAGCCTTGAAGACACAGTTCAAATCGAGCATCGAAGACACAGTTCAAACCAAGCGTCGAAGACATAGTTCAAACCGAGCGTCGAAGACACAGTTCAAACCGAGCGTCAAAGACATAGTTCAAACCAAGTAAAGTTGCACTTAGTGTTAACTGAATGGAGTGTTAACCGAGTAAAGATAGAAGCAGTGTTAACCGAGTAAAGATGGATGCAGTGTTAACCGAGTGAAGATGTACTTAGTGTTAACCGAGTAAAGATGGACTCAGTATTGACCGACTGAAGAAGGACTCGATGTTAACTGAGCTCAGTCAGTTAACAAAGAAATCAGTTTTTACCGAGTGACACTATATCTACCGAGTCACCAATGGTTACCGAGTTCCACGCAACATTGTATGACTAGTATGAACCGAGCCCCTACCTCTACCGAGTGCATGACATTGCTGTGTAACATAGTGGATGTCGTGTATCAGAAGGTCATCAAGTCTATCTGAAGAACCTGAGTTTATTTGGCTGACTCAGTTATATTTTGTTTACTTGTGTTCAGCCGACCTTGCATCTATAATTACTGAAATGGTATATATATGTGTATAATACAGAGTTGTAAATGTTGTAATGGATATGAGACATGTATGAATATATTGTGATACAAGAGACAAATGCAAATTCAGCAGCAGAGTAGTATATTAGCAAGGTTCACAAGGTGCAGTAAAGACTTCATCAATCACAAGAGGTGATTATTGCAAAGGATCTAATCAAGGTATATGTAGATCTGATTGGTTCATCCTAACAGGTGAATCATCTAAAACTCCTCTAACAAGGTAGACTAAACAGTCTTGGTATAAATCTCCTAACAGAGTGCATACTTGTAAAGTATGTTTTAAATCCTTTAACAAGGTGGATCTAGCAATCCTCTTTGCTCCTAACAGGGTAGATCACCAAAAGTGATCATTGTATGCCTTAACCGGCTAATTTCCTACTGCAAAAAAGAAGCTTTGTGGGTTTCATCCCCACCCTAGTTTTACTTTCTATTTTGGAAGGTTTCTGGGTCACCAAAATCTCTGTGCATATGTGTTATGAATATTTATTTATCTCTTGCATGCATCAGATTAGGTGAATGAATGATTTTCTAGTTTATGCTGAATTAACTTAAAAGTTGTATTGTTACTGATTCACCCCTCCCCTCTCAGTAACTTGTTATATCTTGAATATTTCCAACAATTGGTATCAGAGCTATTTGGTTCTCAGGACAAAGTTTGACAGCTTGAGAAAAGATCAAAGTCAATGGAGATATTCAAACTGGAGAAAGTTATAGAAAATGAAAAGTTAGATCTAGAAATGGCCATGGTTCAACTCAAAGAAGCAAAGGAACATCTTTCTCAATCCCTAAAAAGAAGAAAGGAACTTGCAAGACAAATGAATGACCATCTTTATGTTGAAGAAAGGATTGAAGATTTGTTACCATCAAGTAATTTAGAAGAAGCTGACAAAGAAATCAAAGAACTTCTAGAAAAGAATGGAACTCTACAAGAAGAGGTAAGAAAGCTTAAAAGAGAGCAAGAAATACAGTCAATCAGGCTATGTAAATTTTTGGAACAAAGAAACAAAGCACAAGAAGAATTGGAAGATAGAAGTCATGAAATTCATAATCAATCCCATCAGCATGAAGATCTTATAGACCATCTCTCTAATGCAAATGAAGAAATCAGGATTCTTAGAGCACAAAATGAAAGAATAAGGAATGATTTAAACACTGAAAAGAAAATCAATGAAAGTCTACATAGTGACTTAAGAACTGAGAGACAAATCAATGAAAGCTTGGAAAATGACCTAATCTCTGAAAGGCAAGTCAATGAAAGAATGATGAAATCCCAAATAGATATAAATCAATTAAATCAACAAAATGAGGAAAACCTTCATAGACAAAAGGGTAAAATTGGTCTTGGATACAAGGAAGAAGGTGAATCCTCCAAACAAGGTGAACAAAGGAATAAAAGACCCACTTTTAGTCACTGTGGTAGGTTTGGACATACATCAAACAAATGCTGGAGCAATGGGAAAGAAAAATTCAATGGCGAATGCTTCAATTGCAATCAGCATGGTCATAAGGCAAATGAGTGTAAAGAAAAACCAAAATTTGAGGGCAATTGTCACAAATGCAAAAAGCATGGTCACAAAGCATTCCAATGCAAAACCAAATCATTCAATCCATCTAAACAAATTGTCAAAGCCATATTTGGATGGGACTACAACACCTGGTGCAGATGTCACTATTGTGGAGAATATGGACATTTTGGCATAAATTGTGCTAGACATCACCTAAGGAAAAAGGACACTATAGTAAGATGTTATATATGTACAGAACTTGGTCATATAGCTAAAAATTGCATGAATATCAAAAGAATTGAAGATGAGAATAAAATCAAAGTAGACAACATTCGGAAGCAAATGAAGCAACAGTGGATTCCAAAATCTACCAAGCAAAATATATCAAGTAATAGAAATGTCACTCAAGAAATGGGTGATTCCACCATTTCCAATTAATATTCATAAAAATATTGGAACTGCATCCTCCAAGATTTATCCTAAGCAACTCCAAAGGAAGAAGGATGATCAAATTAGTATTTCAGATACACTTTGACTTCAGGATGGTTCAAGACTTTACCGAGTTCGGTCAGGTGTAACAAAGCTTCATTAACCGAGTAGTAGCTACCGAGTTAGGTTGGTAAGAGACTTTATCAAGTTTGGTTGGGTGCAAAAAAGTTTCATTGACCAAGTTGTGTCAACCGAGCAAGGTCGGTTCATGACCTAATCAAGTTAGGTCGGTACTTCAATGTTTTCATTTGATCGCCGAGTTGATAATATCTACCAAGCTAGTGGATGACAACCTGTCATTTCATCTACCATCATACCAAAAAATTTATGGCAAATTTGTTGTCAAAAGGGGCAAAATTTGATCTCATTTTTCACTACAAACAAAGAGCTAAATTATCTTCTGCGATTTCAGAGCGAGCTCAAAGTATTTTCAAGCGAATTTTTTCAAAAGGGTAAAGAATCTGTTCAGAATTTTTCTACACCTACTGAGTAGCATTGACATCCAAAAGTGGCAACTCCAAAACAAAGAAATGTTCAGAAATGATGGTTAGAGGAGAGGAATGGAAGACCCCAAACTTCAAATTGGCACCGACAATTGCAGAATCATTGGACCCTAACGGTGCTCAGTCACAAATCCCTCCAAAGGTACTTCTTATTAATGACATTCGCTCTCATTTCAAGTGTTCCATTCAAGAACTTGGAAACCTAGAAATTGACAATACCATAGGTGAAATGAGCATAGATGGAATCTTGAAACCCAAACATAAACATCTTGAAACAAAATGGTTAACCCATATTTCGCATTTGCCAAGCAGATTTCAAGTAAAATAGGTTAGGTATGTACTTAGTCGGGTTCACAATGGTCAATTGTGGTTAGAGAAACCAATACCTATCACTAAGAAAATGATTAGCAAACTTACTAGAATGCCCATGTTGAGCAAAGCCAAGACTACCAAAACCCTAGGTCGGGAAGAATTGCAGAGACTAACCCAAGCAGAATGGGATGGCAGAGGACTTAAGCTCGGTACAGTAACTGACGTTGAATTGAGATTTGGCATTCATGTCATTGCTCATAAAATCTACAATTCAAGCCATCCAAACAGTGTATCCTATGAAGCAGTGGATTTGGCATATAAAATAGTAAAGAAGAATGTAGAGTTTGATTTATCGAAATTTCTTTTGTCCTAATTCAATAAAAATATGGAAAGCATAAGGACTTCCAAGAACAACTCCTGTAAATTTGGTTCACTTTTGATTTGTTTGTTTTTCTATATTCTAAAGTCCTTTCCATCTAAAGGATCAATAGTATGGAAAAAGGATATCCCAATTCTTTATCAAATTAATGAATTCATCGCCGAATTAGGTGAAAATTTTGACAGTGTTTTGGATAGTTATTTTGAAGAATTTAAGGAAAGAATGAACAATAGGTTCTAAATTCCTCCAAGACTTGTTGAAGAGTACAAGGAAGATGTATGTTTCATGGTAGATTGTGACAAGGTATACATACAAGCAGTCAGGCCTTGAGTAGCATGGGTGAAACCTCTTCCCTATGAGGTAAATATTGATGAAACCAGGGACATCATAGAAGCACTGGTAAATGAACCTGTAGACCCAAGGCAACCAATTTTTGGAACATATGATGAAGCTAAGGCCAGAATTGAGCTTCAAGTTAAAATCCCTCAGGCCATTAGCAAAGGAAATAGGAGCATAGCCAAATTGAAAACAGATGTTGGCCCTCTCATGATAACAGAAGGAAGAGGAGAAGATGAAGAAGAGGTGGAAACCGAGTCTGAAAAAGAAGAAAAGCCTCAACAAAAGAAAGGTAAGGTGACTATCACAAAACCTACAAAGCAAACTACTGCAGTGTTCTCCAGGAGAACAAGATAGGGAAAGAAGGAACCTATACTTGTTAAGCCTCCACTCACCCTTGAGGCAAGATTGAAGCAATTAGATACAAGAGCTAGCTTCACAAACTTCAAAGCATTGAAGTTTGAAACTAGAACAGAATAGGAGAAAATGCAGATTGAGGAACTGGTACTGAAAAAAATGGGTAAATGGAAATACTCCCTGGACCAGATAGCCTCTCAGATCTCCAAAGAGCTATTGGAGAGGTTGCAACCAAGATGGGAAGCTGCAACCAAGACTGTCAAAGACATTTATGAGCAGACCCTAAGGAATCTCCTACCAAGTCTCACTAATGCTGAAGTGAAGAAATCACTGAAAGACCATGAAGATAACATGATGATTAGATTCCACACTTTTTTAATACTTGTCAAAGACATTGAGCATGTAGTAAATGATGCAACAAACATGTGGAAAAATATCTATCATCTACACAAACCTAGTGATGATACTGTTGAAATCAAGGACAGTGACAACAGTGATGATAATGATGATGATGATGATGGTGATGACATTGAAGACATTCCAAAAGACCTACAATCATTAATGTTAGAAGTTGAGGAAGAAGCTGAAAGAGAAATGAAGGAAGAAGCAGAACAAGCTAAGGAGGAAGAAGATCCACTAATAATTGCAGTTGAAGTCATTACATCTCTTCCTCACTCTCCACCTAAAATAGGTACATCAACTATGGAGATAGCTTCTACTGGTGAGATTGTGAGCTCAATAGCCTCATCAATTAATCAATCTTCACCTGTCTCCTCTCAACTCTGGGTACCATCTATGCAAGTATCTACCACTTCATTAACCGAGCTGCAGCTACCTTCTTTGACTGAGTTATCCTCAGTCACAGCAATAAGTTTTTCAAGTATATCAACTTCTACTATAGAGTGTACAGTAAGTGTACCTACAAGTACTACAATTTTGACTTCTCCTGCTCTAATTTTGGCAACTGTTAGTTCTCCCACTCCATCCTGTAGAACAATTTTGGGAGCAACACCAATTTTTGATACTATTAGCACTTCTCTCAGTCTTTCTCTAGTTAGTCCTATTCTAGTTTTGTCAGCTAGTCCAACATCATCAACTATTGTTGCAATTTCAAAGGGCAAAGGTGCAGTCACTGCAGAAAAACCAAAGAGATACATGTTTTCCATTAAGGCAGTGGATGAGGAAATAGATCTGGATAAGGACATTGTCATTCCTAAGATAGATCTAGATACTACATTAGTTAATGAAATGAGAATGCTTAGTCAGCTATTAGAGCAAAAAGCTAGGCAAAAACAACTGAGGCATGAGAGAGACCAGGAATATAGCATTATTGAGAATGCTAAAAATATCATAATAGATGCTATAGGTGTTGAAGTAGATTCTACTCAACACATTTTGATTCAATTAGAAGAGGTTGTATATAAATTTAATGAGGACAGCTCTGGCCAAGAGAAATTGATTGAAAAGGTAGAGAAGAAATTTGACAATAAGGTGCTTGAGCACATTTCTCAGCATATTGCAATAAAACAGGTAGAATTGTCTACAATTTTGAGTAACTTTGAACATTCTTTTAATAATGTAACTTCACTTTTTGGAAAGCTCTGTGATGTTACCAAGTTTACTAAGGAAATAAGAGAAAAGTTGAATAAAATTGATGCGGATATGAAGGTCAATGCCCAAATGCTGCAATCTGACCACAGTGCACATTCATCCCATCATTTGAGAATAAGGTTTTTGTCAGAGAAATAGGCAAAATTGCTAAGAGAGGAAGCAAGGATCAGGTCTACTCTGATTGACATCCAGAATATGATCCTTCCTGTCATGGACACAATGTAGAAGCATATTGCTCATTCTAAAACATTGATCCATGACAAAAACTTCTCTATTGCAGATCACATGATTGAACTCTCTGCAGAAGTTCAAATTGCACTCTCCACCAACAAAATTTTGCAAGAAAATTGGGATAAGACTTTGGCTCTTATTCTCAAGGTACATTCAGAATTTCTCTCTCATTTTGGAATCTCCATGTAAATATATACTGTTTGGCATTATTGTCAAAAAGGGGGAGATAGACTTCAAGAGCTAACTGTGCAAAAGATATATGTATTGACTTATCAATACTGTGCATATTGTATGCGGGAGATATATGTAAATAAAAGGATATATGTTGCAAGATTTGCAAAAAGATCAATTTTGAACTATATATCATTTTTATTTTGCACATAAACTTTGATTCATAATTGCTTTTGTCACTAATGCCAAAGGGGGAGATTGTTGGCATAAAGGCATTTGCCATTAGTGACAACACTCATTACATAGTTCAAACCGAGCATCAAAGACACAGTTCAAACTGAGCATCGAAGACACAGTTCAAACCGAGCATTGAAGACATAGTTCAAACCAAGCGTCGAAGACACAGTTCAAACCAAGCGTCAAAGACACAGTTCAAACCGAGTAAAGTTGCACTTAGTGTTAATCGAGTGGAGTGTTAACTGAGTAAACATAGAAGCAATGTTAACCGAGTAAAGATGGACGCAGTGTTAATCGGGTGAAGATGTACTTAGTGTTAACCAAGTAAAGATGGACTCAGTATTGACCGAGTGAAGAAGGACTCAGTGTTAACCGAGCTCAGTCAGTTAACAAAGAAATTAGTTTTTACCGAGTGACACTATATCTACCGAGTCACCAATGGTTACCGAGTTCCAGGCAATGTTGTATGACTAGTATGAACTGAGCCGCTACCTCTACCGAGTGCATGACAATGCCGTGTAATGTAGTGGATGTCGTGTATCAGAAGGTCATCAAGTCTGTCTGAAGAACTCGAGTTTATTTGGCTGACTCAGTTATATTTTGTTTACTTGTGTTCAGCCGACCTTGCATCTATAATTACTAAAATGGTATATATATGTGTATAATATAGAGTTGTAAATGTTGTAATGGATATGAGACATGTATGAATATATTGTGATACAAGAGATAGATGCGAATTCAGCAGCAGAGCAGTATATTAGCAAGGTTCACAAGGTGCAGTAAAGACTTCATCAATCACAAGAGGTGATTATTGCAAAGGATCTAATCAAGGTATATGCAGATTTGATTGGTTCATCCTAACAGGTGAATCATCTAAAAATCCTCTAACAAGGTAGACTTAATAGTCTTTATATAAATCTCCTAACAGAGTGCATACTTGTAAAGTATGTTTTAAATCCTTTAACAAGGTGGATCTAGCAATCCTCTTTGCTCCTAACGGGGTAGATCACTAGAAGTGATCATTGTATGCCTTAACTGGCTAACTTCCTACTGCAGAAAAGAAGCTTTGTAGGTTTCATCCCCACCCTAGTTTTACTTTCTATTTTGGAAGGTTTCTGGGTCACCAAAATCTCTGTGCATATGTGTTATGAATATTTATTTATCTCTTGCATGCATCAGATTAGGTGAATGAATGATTTTCCAGTTTATGTTGAATTAACTTAAAAGTTGTATTGTTACTGATTCACCGCTCCCCTCTCAGTAACTTGTTATATCTTGAATATTTCCAATAGAAGAGAGCACCATGTATTTAGTTATTGGGGTAATGAATGTTTAGGTTCCCATTTGAAAGTCATATAACGCATTTGGGTCTATTGTGTTGAACATACATAAATTTTGATTACCATATACCTTAATACAATATGCAAGGATTAGGGGGAGTTAGTTGTTTCATATGCATATGTGTACATGTATGTAAGTATGGATATGCACTTATCCTATCTAGTACAAAGGGATGAATCATATCTTGTTAAGTAGGTAACTAAGGTAGTAGTCATAAACAAATGATACATACCCACAACTATAGGTGGAACACCTAAGAAATCATGTACGGGTAGCAATAAGTAGACAATACTGAGTACACACATAAGGGTCATTAGTCTCATGGAAAACTAGATCTTATGTTTTGTGGTCTCAATGATATAATTAATCTTTAAACTAGGGTCATAGTGCTAAAATTTCATTCAACCACCATGTAGGTCAACATCATATGACATGTCTATCTATATGTGTTAAAGTGAACATCCATACTATCAATGCTACATCTCCACCACTAAATTGAGAATCCTATATCCATAAAGACTAGGTACCCTGCATCTATGAATGCAGTGTTACTTTCGAAATAGGGATTGAGAGATTTATTGACCTATGAACATAATTGTTCCATGAAGACTCGAAGTAGAATTATTTCCAAATACATAACTATTTGATGGCCTAGTTGTAACATACTTATGTATATATGTGTCTCCTTATGTTTACCTTTCAAAAAAAAATTAGTTGTGTTTTTAGCCATAAATTTTGGGCATGATACCATTATAGGAACATGGAAAGGTTTCTCTAGTGGGATATGCTAAATTGAAAGAGTTATTCTGTTTTGCTTATATGATCTAAAATAATCCTTTCCACAAAGACTGAAAGTTTGAAAGCATACCTCTTGGTTCATGTCTCTTATCCCATAGCAACACCAAATCACCTTTCATGAATTTTCTAGGCCTTGCCCTTTTATCAAAAAAATTCTTTATTCTGTGATGATGTTCAATAATTTTATCAACCATCTCTTCCCTTTCTTCTTACAGTCTGGTAAGATACATGATTCTCTTCTCTAATCTATCTTTGAAAACATCATCTTCAATGACAATCTTTAATTTACATGCAACAAGTTCTAGAGGTAATCAAAAATTAGCTTCCACTCCATATACTAATTCAAAAGGTGAAATACCTATGGCTCTTTTGGGCATAATTCTATCAACCCATAAAGCATCATGAATTTTCTTGTGTAAACTTTTCTGATTATCTGAGACCAATTTCTTTAGAATATTAATCAAATTCTTATTACTAGATTTAGCCTACCCATTTCCTTGGGGAGAATAATTAGAAGAATGCCCAACCAAACTTTATAAAAATAATAATAATAAAACCTTTGTGAAATAACACCCAATGCATCTACTTATATATATTCATTCCTTGCAAAAAAAAAGGAAAAAAGGCAGAAATAAAAATATGTATTTGCTGTGAGGAGAAGGAAGAAGGTTTCTTCAACATTGGAGGAGATGGGCCATGTCTAGGTTTGGACTAGAGAAGAAAATTGTTGCAGTATATGAATGGAGGAAAAGGAGACATTAAAAAATGTCACTAAGTTTGAATAATCTAGTGATGTCTACAAGCATGGGTAAGAAATCGAGATCAAGCTAAATCTAATTGAAGAAAATTTCCAGAAAAATTCTATTGCTAGCTTTAGACAACACCTAAGAAAATATAAAAGGGCATGATCGAGTATGAAAAAGGCATTTGTAGTCTGGGGTGGAAAAAGAAATAGCTAGGGTTAGCGAAAAGAAATGGGGAGTATTCAATTTTCTTCCTTTCTCTATTTTTCTCCTTGATCTGTTATAGCATACATCAGAAGCCATTTTTCTCTAATTTGTATAGAGGCAACTAGCTGCATGACCTTTAGATAGAGAGGCATTCAGCTATCTTGCAAAAACTCTCATTTATTTATCTTATCCTCAAATAGACACAAGAAAACTAGGTATGTACAAAACCTTTCATTTCCATCTTTTTCTCTGTAATCATATTAAATAAAATAAAAATACAAGGTTTTCTTTTCTGAGTTAGAAACCTACATAGTCAAGCCATGTTGAACTCAATTCTAGAAGTAGGCCTGGTAAATTTGGTTAATTATATGTCACTTCTAAATAATCTAGTTTTTCTTTATGTTCCTTTAAAAGTTATGTATAATGGGTTCTAATTTCTTTCAAAGATTCTAGGTCAGCAACAAAGCCATAGCACCATTCCATTTACTTTACAAAACACTTGTTTTATTCTACAAAAAAAAAAGTTAATAATCTGCTATAGTTTTTAAAGAAAAATTGAAAAAAAAAATCTTTTGGTTATCTCTACAAATAGCATGATAGTCTATAGTAGATTTTATTTCTAAAAAAAAAATTAATTGATTGATGTGAATTTTAATAAAAGGAGCCTATGAACAAATATATATGTAGTATTGTGTTATCTCTTCTTAACATGGAATGCCTCCTCACCCACACTTATCCATTGCTATTGGCTATGGTATTTTCTTGGGTTTTCTGAGTGGTCCAATGGCCTAGTAAAGCAAAAAAAAAAAAAGCTATTAAATAAATATAATACTAAATAGATAAACATTATCCTTCTGTGTAAAAACTCAGAACTTATTTGTACCATAGGCATAGTACATTATCCTTCAACATTATATATTACAGGTAGTTGGGTTGTTCTTATACTAGATGTAAGTGTATGTTGTTTTAAATTTTATTGGCCTCAAAAGAATAAGTTTACTGGATTATGTGCTCATATACAATAGTGACCCCCTTCTATATTAATCATACTAACTCACCCACAACCTAAAGGGATGTAGTATGTGTGGTAGCTGATTAACTACCCAAATTAGGAAGACATACAATAAATAACCAAGTGAGAGACTAAGGTACATACACATAGGTGAACATTATACATGGACAAACTAAAACTCTAAAAGCTTCTTTTTTTTTGTGCATAATATAGTGCATGTTTAGGATTGTTGCTTGATTCACCTTATTAGGTGTATGACAGTGAAGAACTACTTGGAAATGAAGAAAACCTCACAAGGGTTGTCTCCATAGTAGTTACATCAAACTTAGTTCAAATTGAACTACATATCAATAGCAAGTGTGCATCCATTGATATCTTGATCCTATGGATACAGGTATGTAGGTAGCCTAGAAGGTGAAGAATACCTCTTGAGCACAGATACTTTGGACATAGGTGTTGCGGTTACTTATCCCTCATTAAATTATAATTTAGTCCAAAGCTTAAATAATTTTTTTTTAAAACTTAGTAATAAAAATTAAAGATCCTCAGGAAGGTACCTATACCATGCCAGATGCCCAAAACCCAAGAAGGGGTATGGGACTTAAAATTTCTCAGTGGTCTTACACTTGGCTAAAGGCCCAAAATCCAAGGAAAGGTGTGGATCTATTGGTAATGATAAACCTTGCAAAGAACCTTGGCTCAGTTTTGGGTAGACTGTCTAACTTCTTGTAGGCCACCCAGACCTAGATTGGTCCCAAAGGGTGAAAGACTCTGATCAGAGCAATGTTTATTTCTATCCTCTACAATAACCCATCTTAGTAAGATGGAGGTACAGATTCTAGGTCACTTACTTGTTATTGTTAACCTACCTCGTAGAGGTAGAGGTATGACCTGAGAATGTTGCTTATGTGTTCATCGGGTTCCCATCCAAAATGGATGGAGATATTGAATCATGGTCACTTACTTGTTAACCTACCCCATACGAGTAGAGGTATGACCAAGGATGGCTGCTTAAAATGATTAAGTACCTATCTCAATGAGATAGAACTTTAACTTGACAGACCACCTACTTGGCCCATGACAGAAAAGCCCAGATTAGCAATTAATACTAAGTCCTATATGGACAATATGAGGATGAAAATCTCCTGAGAAAATCTCCTGAGAAAATCTAGTATATAAAAAAATAGACTAGTAAATTGTGCTAATAAGATGGGTTATCTTCTTAAATGTTTCATATTATTTTTTAAGGATTAGAGGGTCCCTACATGTTTCTAAATAAGAAAAATAAGATGCATTATCTGTTATCAACTTCACAAGATTTCCAAATCTAACTAGTATATAATCTTTTAGAAATTTCCATACTACCTCCAATGAAGCCTTCTTCATTTGGCTTGGCTTCAACCCATTGGTTGAAATAATCTATGGTAGTTAGTATATAAGAATAACCCTAACTAGAAGGGGGATTAATTAGGTCTATAAAATCTAAGCCCCATTGATGAAAAGGCGCTTCAATTACCATTGGTTTAAGAGGTAGGGCATCAAGCTAAGGTTACCTATAAACATCTTGCATTTCTCATTGTTAGTAACCCATTTATATGCATCTTTAAACATGCCAAGAGAATAATATCATTACCTCAAAATTTCAAAAGAAATGACTTTACAAGAGAAGTTTCCTCCACATGCCTCATTATGAAAAGATGTTAACAACTTTACCTGCTACTCTTTATCTGCACATCTTAAAAATGTACCATCAATTTCTCTCTTGTACAAGACATCATCATAAATCACATACTTTAAGGATTTTCTTTTGTAAATCTTTCCTTTTCTTAGAAGTCAATCCATCAAGGCACTCACCATATGTTAGAAAGTATGCAATATTTGAAATCCATGGATCTTAAAGGCTTATCATAAGGACCTCTGGCGTATCTTCGTCAAAAACTTGTTGATCTTCTAACAAAGTTTTACAAAGTGCATTTCCTCTCACAAATTTAGTTTGTTTGATCTCAATATCATACTCTTGGACTTTGGCTATCTAGGTTGCTGTATTATTGCAACCAACCTCTTGTTGTGTCAAAATGATTTTAACTATAGGACTTGGCACATATATCACTGAATGACAATGCAAAATATAAAATCTGAAATTCTTAAGAGTTATTACAACTACATATGCATGTTTTTCTATTTTTGAGTATCTTAATTCTTAATTTTTCAATGGCATACTCATAAAAGCAATTGGGATTGATATCCCTTCTTTTTTTTTTTGCATCAATATGGATAACATGATATCTTTTGATGCATAACAATATATAATGAATTCTTTAGTGTAATATAGATGAACAAGAATAGGGGCCTTGGAAATAGCACCTTTAATGTCTTCAAAAGCTCTTTTTCCAATATCATTCCATTTAAAAGCTTTAATATCTTTCATCATATCAATTATGCACTTGGCTATCTCTAAGAGATTAGGTAAAAATCTCCTTAGGAAATTTACTTGACCAAGAAAGATTTCACTCCAGTTTTTCCCAATGGAAGACTCAATTGTTGAATAGCTTTAACCTTGTTTGGATCAATTTTCACTCCTTGAAATACAATATGACCAAGCAGTTTGCTTTCTATTGAAAACAAAATACTAATTTCTTTGGATTTAGTGAGACACCATAATCTCTACTTCTTTGTAGCACACTTTCTAGATCTTTGATATGATCTTTTCTCTTCTTGGAAAAGACTATCAAATCATCAAGAGATATGACAATGATTCTATCTTTCAAATCACCAAAAGAAAAATATATATCATGTTGAAAAGTTTCTCTTGTATTGATTAAGCCAAAAGGAATCCTATTATAGGAAAAAGTATCCCATGGTGTGGTAAACATAGTTTTGAATTGATCCATTCCATCTACTTGAATCTGATTGTATCCTAAAAAGACATCTAGCATAAACATCATCTCTGGCCCTACAACAGTTTGTAAGAGATGATCCATATTGGGAAGTGCAAAATTATCTTTTTGAGAGGCCTAATTTAGATTTATGAAATCTATGCAAATCCTTATCTCTCCATTCCTCTTCCTTACTGGCATAATATTAGTGAGCCACATAGAATGATGAATATGATACATAATCCTAGCCTATAGAATTTTGTCAATCTCCTTGAAGATTGCCCCATCAACTATATGGTTATAATTTCTTTATTTTTTCCTGAATGGTGTTGCTTTTGGTTTAAGAGGGATTTCATCTTTGAATTTCCCACCCATGAAAATTTTTAGGTCTTCATAGCCTTGAACAAATACTATTTGAAATCTAATGAGTAATTTTTGGATTTCTATCCTCTCTTGTTGTGTACAATACATTCCTATGTTTATCATTTTAGGATTGATCTTTGTCCCTCTATTGATTCCATCATACTCACCATAGGATTTTTCTTTTTCATCCCTTTCTTTCTTAATTTAGGAATCATGCCTATCAAAAATATTTTCTAAAGAAATTAGATGAGGTGGAATCTTATTACCTTTCAATTGAATCATATCAAACTCTATTTTATTTTTATCGTCTGTCATTGGATCACCACTTCAATTAATGCTTCCTTCAAAATAAAATCCTTCAAAAGGTTCTTCCCCTTCAATAAACTATCATATGTGTTCTTCATCCTGAAACACCTGCCAAAAACTTTCAATATTAGGAACATTTGGTCTAAAAAGAACTTCTACTTTGTAGATCTAATCCTTAAAATTAAGGTGTGGTAAAAGTAATGATATAGAGACTACCAAAGAATGAGCTCATGAAGTAAATTCCCCTAGTACTAATACAATTGAGAAAGCATCCAAAATCTAAATTTGATCCCACACTCTATTATGGTAATTTTTCAATCTGGAGTTCTTTAAAATATATTGATTTTTGACTTGTCTTACCACCAATTCTACATCTCCTTGAGCCTTGAGTAATTTGACCCCTTTTTGTTTTATTACCATCATAACAAGGATAATGGCTTCATACTCTATAGTATTATTTGTATTCTTGAAATCTAATTTGTATGCCAAGCAAGTCATCTCCCCACTAGGTGATGTTACACTATTCCTACACTTGAACCAACATTAGCACAACTGCCATCAAATTTGAAAGTAACACAACTAGTCATCTATAGTTTTCTCTAATTCTTCTTGAATATAAGGAGTTTTAGAGAATAGAATATAATTTCTAAACTACATTTCATGATATAAGATTTGAAATCAAGGATCATCTGATTTCAAGATAGTAAATGTTTCCTTTTCTTTTGGTTCTAGCTTCACCTTTTTATCTCTAAACTAGATAGCAGCACATGACCAATCTAGCTTTATCTCTCTCACCATGTCTTTACTGTTTAGGAGCATTCCATAGCTTGTAGGGATGCCTACCACCAAGATTGTGAGTTTTAGTCTTTTTGAAGAATAGGCAGCTAGAGCAACTTGAGCATCTTTTATCTGCCCATGTAAGGTTGCTTCTTGTGCATCCATTGAATAACATCTACCAAATGTTGTAGTTAGTGGAAGATCTAGAGCTTCAGCTACAAATCCAAGAATTACATTATCAAAAGATCCTAAATTTATAATGCAATTATTCAATCTATTCCCATTGATAAACAAAGAAATATAGAAATGATCTAGTTTTTGATATGGATAAGTGGTTAAGAAAAGGGGTTCTTCTTCTTGGAATAACATGGGAAGTGCCAAATATTTATTAGTCAAAGACGTTTCACTAATACTAGCTTTACTAAGATAATCAATATTAGCATTAATACTAACCTGTCCTTTATCTCTATTACTACAATGCTCAACTAACCTTTTCAATTGATTCGGATTAGCATGGAGATATCTGAATTCTTGTCTCTTTAAAGTATTGTATTATGTCAAAGCAATCGGATGACTTAACTTTATGCTCCTTTTGTGAAGTTGAAGGTACCATACCATTGTCTTTATCAATTTTGTTTGATGGTGCATTATTTTTTACAAGGACTAAATTGTAAGTCTGATTTCTATTCTTCTAACCTCTAGTCATTACTGTCAACTAAGGTCCTTTTAGAGTTGCAAAGTAGTCACCTCCTATCTCTGAATCTAACTCATACTACAAGAAAATGTTTTTAGAGTCACCACAACAAGCATGATCATCCTCACTTTTAGGATATTTAATTTTTTATTCTTTATTATCCACCATCTATCTATATATGATCATATCGATACATGTATCTTCATCATGATTTATCCTTAAGTGAAAAGCACACATATTTTGTCTTTTGGGAGGACCCTCAATTGCTAATCTCTATTGAACAAATAGTAATTGTAATCCTTTTCCTCCATTTGGATACCTAGAACCATATTGATGAGGTTGATTAAAAGAATGAGTAGGGATATTCATTTCTTTCTTCAATGAAATGACTTCATTAAATTATTTTTGAAGCATGGATTTTGTGTTATTTGATGTATTAGTTGTATTACCCATGGTTTTATATTGAAGTTCACTTTTCCATTTACCAAAGACTATCATGTCATCCTTAATCTCTACAACTACTGTCTAAGTAGCTTGTAAGTTTTCTATATTTTCTCTTCTACTTTGATAACCCATATTAGGAGGCATAGAGCTAATGTAGAAGGTTTTGTTATTATCATCTATCAGTGTACTAGTAGTAGGTATTCTCTTGATAAGTTTATTGAATTTTTCATTAAAATCTCTCATAGAAACTGATGGTTCTTTCTTTATTTGTGCCAATTATGATAACAATACTTGTGCATCCCCTGTGCTTTTTTAGCATTCTTCAAACCTTTGTTTAATACTATTCCAATTTATGATGCATCCTATAGGTAAATCTTGGAACCAATCAAAAAAATTATCTGCAAGGGTATCCACAAACATTCTGATGGTCACATCCTCATGTTGAGGGTTCACTAAATCATAGGCTTAGAAAGCACTTAGGTGTTGTTCTACAAAGATAGTACCATCACCATTAAATTTTGGAAATTTTTTCCTTGATGCTCTTGGGAAATTATTATTTTTTGTTAGGGCAAGAGGACCAATAGAATTTCCCCAAGGGATTACCATAGCTAATAGTATAATATTTTGATTTTTTTGAAAAGTAATAGAAATAGGAAATGTAGTACCAATTAACAACAAAGCATCAAATAAAGGAGGAATAGATTTTTGGGCAATAGGAGGAGCAGAAGAATGACTTTTCTTTATTCTATTAGTAACAACTATAGGGAAGTGAGTATCTTGGAGTTGTTTAGATATTGATTCTATTACATGTGTTCTCCCTTGTCTACAAATATCTTCTAGAATAAGAAAGTTAGCCTTTTTGAGTTTCTCGTATATTGGGTCAATTCTTCCTCTTTCTTTGGCACTCTTGGTATACTTAGAATCTAGGATGTATTAAATATTTCAAAAAATGGTTTTTTGAATTTACCTTAACCCTAGTGATTAAGGAAACTTTACCAGTCTTCAATTTTTAAGTAGCTTTCTTCTTTCTAGTAGGTTAAGGTTGTAAAATTGGTAAAAGGTTCTTATGGAAAAATCCTAACTCCCACAAGACCTTTGTTGCAACTCAAAATATAAGTAAAAATAGATTGCAAACTAACATGATAGAAAATTATTCAAAGATTTCATTTGAATCCTCCCTAGGGGAGTCACTAAAAGTTTTTGGTTGGTAGTTTGTTCTTCTATTAGACATAATAACCTTAACTCTTTGATACTCGATATTTTTGAGAGACAAAAGGATGTTACCAACAAATGGTTTAGTGTATGTTTTCTATCAATACCCTCTAAATTACAAGGTACATCTCCCTTAAGGCTTTCAATGATGTGTAATGAATATGTCTTTATTAAATCATGAGTTTTGATAGAATTAAGCTCTTAATCTAAGAGCAATAAAGGATAACCAAATCATTTGCAGACACAAAAAATTAAGGAAAAATAAATTTGAATAACCTATCACACTTAATCGAATGACTACAAGTAGATTATCTTGAAATTTTTGACTTTTACTCCTATTTTAAATGCATATTTAACTTATTTAAATGCAAAGAGGAATGGAAAAAGAAATACACACAAGGAAAAATAGAATTTTTCAACTACTAGTCTTGAATGAAATGGAATTCCACAAGTTACTAATAGATTCATACACATCTATCCTTCAATTCCTAATGAAGTTATCTAACATGTTATAAATTGAGCAAGAGATGAAGCAAAATCATACATGAAGAAAGTAAATAGAATTACCTATACTACAAACATCAAAGTGAAATGGAATCTACCTAATTATCATAGGATCATATATCATTATCCTTCAACTCTCAATAAAAAATTAATCTAACAATGGTCAACAAAACATGGTAATCAAATAGCATAAATGGAATTACAAACCAATTCACCATCAAGTTTTATGACATTTGTATTATCAAAAGAGATTACATTTATAGTTTTCTGTCATTTTTCATTTCTTGCAGAGCAACAATCACATAATAGAAGGAAAATAAGAACAAAACATGGAAGATATTTTATTTGTAGTATAGCAAGAATGTGTCATCTTCTCCATTGATGATTTTGAATCTATGACACTTCTAGAAACACATGATGATTTTTTATATTCATTCAATTTAGGGAATCCCTATAAAAATATTTAGTTCTTATATATTCTTCCTTTGGTGCTAAGTCTATATAATACATATTCAATCAGTCACTGTCATTTTGAATTCCCATCATTGATCTCAAATCAATGGTCATGATTAAAACATAAATACTTTTTTTTTTAAAATCTCCTTCGTTGGTTTCTTAGTGTACATGCATCAGTATCATGTTTCCCTACATTTAACCCTATGACCATGCAATTGACTCCAATATTTTTTGTTTCAATGAAACTTAATATGCTTTTTTACTAATTGTAATAGTTTGGTGAGAGTTGTACATTAATTGTGATCATGCTTTTGGAACATTAAACATAATTCATACTTTTGGCCTATAACTATGCGATGACCATTTGATATTAACTATTACTATAGTCACTAGGTTGTAACCTAACACTTCTAGAATATCTTCTAGCCCATGATCATGCAATGACTAGTTCTCACAACTTTGCATCTTTAACTTTAGATCACTTTAAATCTCTTGCAACAATGTGATTCCTTTGTTTTGCTCAGGCGTTGCCTCAATTCTTAACTTACATTAAACCTTGTCACCATCTGATGAGTATTTTTTCACTTTGTTGCAACTTTGACCATGAGTTATAATAACTTTCCCACAATGATGTGATTGCTTCCTTTCGATCAATCATGACCTTAACCTAGAATTTTTATTAATCATCAATGACCATGTGATTCCCTTCCATTCACAACTTTGCAACTTGAATATTCTTAACTATGTGATTATTGACAATGGTGTGATGACTATTTGATGCTATCTATTTACTATTCTTTGTCACTTTGTAGCATTATATTTGACTATCTTAATATGCATGCAACTCAAAAACAACCATAGATTTCCAAGTTCTGATGGCTGAGATTCAAAAGGCTTTAACTATCTAGTTTATTTTGTAATATGGGCCCATATTCTCCAATGTCATTTTATCACTTTGTTGCATTCCTTATCTCTCTTTCATCTTTGAAAAGTGGGAATATATTGAACATCAATCATCTAAGATCTGGTGAATGAGGAGATGTCAATTTTTAACTCTTTCAATTCCTTCCTAAAATGTCATTTGTCAATCTAACCTTCATATGATGATCTAGACTTAATTTCTAAGTCATTTTGACTAGTCAACTTTTGAAATTAGACATGTAGATTGAATATTAGTCATTAGTTGGATAAAAAGGAGGTAGACAACCTTTGACTTGGCTCCTCTACCATTTCTAAAAAATTATTTGCTTCTCTTTCATCCCGAAATGGGTCATCTGCACTTACTTCCATGAAATCTATGACATAGCATGAATTCTTGTCTTCAACATGATTATGAATGAATAAATAGAATATCCAAACCTTCTTCTCAGTAAGATGATTCATAACAAACCCTCCAAACCATAATCACCTAGCTTTGGACTGGTGCATTGCTCATATGATTTCTTGTATTAGGTTAGCTCAAAGGAATGATGAGAAGGAAGGCCATCCAATGGGAAAACTAGAATTAGGCTTAGGGCATTGACACTTGATTTGACTCATACCTAAAGAAAAAATATATGAATTGAAACTTGGGCAATACTATTCTACATCAGCATTACATTTTCTTTTGTTATGTTCATTGATAGGTAATGGTGCTCAAGTCCTACAATTTTCGCTCAAATGTCCAAACCTATGACAACTATAGAAAACTACACTTCCATTCATCCAACTCTTAGATTTGTCTTTGAAATGGGTCCTAATTCAATTTGCTATAATATGACCATATTCACCATAATAATGACAGTTGTACCATAGTTTGTAATCCCAATTTTAGGAGTTACTTTTCTTAGGTGCATTTTATTGCTTCTTAGCTATCTAATTAGGTTTTTCTATTGATCTAAATTCTTGAGATTTGTGTCTATACTTCTAAGAATTGTAGCAATAAACTTTAAATATAGATGTAAATTTTGCATGGCTAGCTTTGGATCTACACTCATGTTCTCGATGCCCTTTCTTCTTACAATTAAAACAATATCAATTTAATTTGGGCTTGGGGTTTTTCTTACTAATTTTTCTCATGAAAAATTATGATGTATGGCCTTATTTCCCACAATGATAACATGTAGGTTTATTGTTCTTTGGACTTGCATTCCTCCATTCTCCACTCTTTATTACTTTTCTTCCTCAGTAGATGATAGGTTCTTAGCATAGCCTAGACTAGATGTGCAATGGGGCCTTCTCTATTATCTTGTTAGTTCTTCATAATATCTCATAGCTTCTTTGGTTTTGTTCAACTTTTCAATGAACTCCTTTTTAGATCTCAACTCATTCCTTAATCAATCATTCTAATATTTCAGATTTTCATTCTCTACACGTTTTCTATTAAGTTCTTGATTTTCACATAGAAATTGATTGGGCACATCAAATTTCTTATCTATGATTTTTTGCACATAAGATGTTCTTTCATCAAGTCTTGTAGTGATTTGTCTCTTGTCTTAATCAACTATTTTCTATTCTTCCTCAACTTTCTTTTTATGTTCATTCACTTCACATAGTCTTACTAATTGGATTTCGTGCTCTCTTTTTAGTCCTTTTATCTCATCATTTAGTGTATTGTTCCTTTTCAATAGGTCTGCTATTGTTGCATCACTTTTGCTAGAATTTCATCATTAAGTAATATTTCAATGTCTTTTTCTTGATATTATGTGCCATTTTTCTAAATTGCAACTCCTTCCTTTTCTTTAAGGATTTCCTCAATTCCTCTCTTTCTACTTCAAGATGTTGTAGTGCAAGTTGTATATCAAGTGTCTAGTTTTCAATGATCTTTCCCAACTTATACGCCTTCATATACAAGATCTTTACTCTCTACTTAGACATCTTCTAAGAGAATAAAGCTCAGATAACAATTGTTGGAAGTCTATTGAATCAATATATGTAAGTCTTCTTAACTTTCTAAATATTTATCAAACTGATATCTTTTACCACTATCCCTTATCTCATCAAAATCATGAATCATATAAACATGTATTGCAATGATGTGTTATATATAATGTACTGATCACAACAATAAACATGAAAGTAAATCATAAAAACATAACACAAAGATTTGGTAACCTAAAAACCCTCCAAAGTGAAGGTAAAACTGGGGTAACCCAATGACATTCACAAATCTTAATTACTACAACAATAATGTAATGCCCTACCAAGGGATCCAAAAGAATTAACCTAAAGTTTTACTAATTTTTCCAAATTTTTTTTTTAAAGAAAAAATAACATACATGTCAAACACAAAGTAGTGGAAGCAACATCATATAATCATATAGAAGCAAATATAACAGATTACATTCCTTAAGGATCCCAAGATGTTAAGTCACAATGAAATTTTAATTAATACTAAGTGTAATAAATAACACATCCATGTGAAAGAACAATTAAAAGTCCAAATTCCATTTAAACAGTATACATTTATTATGAATTCCACTTGACAATAAAATTTAGAATCCTCAATCATCCACTATACATGTCATACGGTATGAAAGGCTAAAAGAATATGCATTTATAAAAATAGATTACATCATCCCTTTTGGATCCATGATGCAAAGTACAATACAATAAATGAACCCATCCATAATAAAGATATAACTATCCATCATAAAAATACATAGAGATTAAATGAAAGGAAATGCAAACAAGGAAACTCTAGCCAGGGCAACAATAGATGGATCTTAATAGTAAGAGTAAAAAGCCCCACCACTGGACTGCATGGTAACCCAAAAAGGCCCACTCCCACCATGCTAAGGAGATAGTCTCAAGTCCCAAATAGCATACAAATCCAAATAAAAAATGTAATCTCTAAGTCCAAGAAACTCTTAAAGTAATCTAACTCAAAAGTTCCAAGATAAATCAACATCTAGACCCATAGGCACACAAAGACACATAGGAAATCTATACTACTAGTGGGCAAGTGTCATCACATGAACCAACTCTAGGGTTACCCAACTAGTCTTTTAATTATCTAGCCCCATAGTGGCCCTATGCAGCACTAGTATCCTTTCATATTGACAAGGCATACTAACAAGTCAACTCTTAGGTTACCCGACTAGTCTTTTAACCTCCAGCCCCTTAGTGACTTTCTATAGTACCACTATCGTATTGATTCATTTTAAACCCATTTAATGAAATGTTATCACTTATTAAACTACTTACTATGGGTTACCCTAGTAGCCACTTTGGGCCCCAGCCTTCATTGCAAGCCACTTCCCAATTCAATATACTGATTACCTACCCTAGGCTCATAAAAGTTCAAATCAAAGAATAATAGTATATCACCTTAGTCATATACAAGTGAATGCAAAGCATCAAGAGATAATCACAATAACACATCAGTTCTCTACGAGCAACTAGAAAGATTCCCAAAAATACTAATCAAATACTCAAAATGGTTAAGTCAATATATCATATCATTCACATCAACTTCACACAAGAACAAAGGAAATAAAAATTGAACAATAAATTCAAACTCATCGAAGAGCATACCACACACATTACCATGGTTGAGATTAAAAGATCAAAATCAATTCATCATAACATCACAATCACAGAACTCCCAAGCCTTTGGTAGACATCCTAAAATTGGTCAACTCTCTAGTCAACCCAAACCCAAAAGATAGACAATAGACATAAAAATAGAGTAGTCTGATAGCTTGGTTTCATTTTGAAAACATATTGATGAGCTAAATGTAAAGTTTCAATTTTTGTTTCAATGTATGTTTCAAGTATATAAAATTCTCAATACGCCCCTAAAATTAACCCATTTTATATTTAAATAATTGTGTAATTACCCCTATCAAATTTCAAATCAATTATTCCAAATAATCTAAGGGTAATTATTTATTTAAATTATTAAAATAATAAATTATTAAATTTCAAGTAAAATTCTTTACAATGTTATTTAAAAGTAATGTTATTGATAATAATAATTAAATAAATTTAAAACTTTATTTAATAAAATTTATTTTAATTAAACTTAATTAAACTAAATTTAATTAAATTAAATAACAATTTTAAAATAAAAAATATATTATAATATCCATTAATTATTAATTAAATTATTAAATAATAATAAACTATTAATAAAAATTATTAATAATTAATAATAAAAATTTAATAAAATTATAAATAAAACTTTCTAATAAAATTATTAATTACCATTAAATAACAATAAATTTTATTAAAAAAAATAAAATGCACAATTTAAAGCTGATGGTTTTAAATTGCAAGCTTAAGCAATCATGCAATTGTCTGCCATGGTAGCCAGTGTACCTGTATATACTAATATCTTAGCAAGAAATACTAATCTATTAAGAGAACAAAGCATTAACTAGCATAAAAATCATAACATATATGAGAGACAAAGTGAAACCCTCAAATGAGAATATGAGCCATAAAATGGCTCTCCCAATGAGGATGGTCACTTGATTTAGGGATGAGTCTATTTTCTTAGATTTGGTATGTATGCTCAAGGTTCTCAAAACTAGCTTCAATGGAGATGGATGGGTAATGACAAATTGGTAGCCTTGTGAGCTCTCAATTTGGCATTATAAGGGTATGGTTTAAAGGATTTGTTTCTCAAACTAGCATTATAACTTTAACTCAAGGATTGTGATGATATGGCTTGGGAGCGGATCCAATTTATAAGCTAAGGGCTTGAGGGTTTGAGGGATAAGATGCAAGGAAAGGAAAAAGCTTATGGAGGGCTTAGATTGCATGAGAGGAGAGCACAACGATTATGCTTCCTTACAGCCAATCAGGGAGTGACACATGTCACAGGGTGAGTGGATGGAGGAAAGGGCAAGGATGAGTCAACAAAGGAGGCTCAAGGGATAATATCTTCATAAAGACCCTTCATAAATAGCTTGTAAGAGCAATGAATGAGCTTTTAAGATTCTTTATGGCCTTTGTAAGAGCATTCAAAGCTTAGTGGTTGGGATATTTTGGAGGGAGTTTGAGATTGTTGACTTTGCTTGGCTTAGGAAAGTCTTAAGCATGCTTAGGGAATGTGACAAGGTTAGGGGGGGATTAGAGGTGATTTAGGATTAGATTAGGCTTGTTAGAGATATGCAAGTGGATGGCATTCATGAGGGTGGGTGAGTTAGTGGCTAAGCTAGGTTAATATGGGTGGATGGGGTGGATTAGGCTAAAAAAGGGGTTTAGGATAGTTTAGGGGTTATTAGATTTGAGGGCTTTATTTATCAAATAGATTTATTTAATAAATGGGGATTTTGGAATTAGATAGAAGAATATGATTAATTGATAAATAATGGTTTATTGGATTTATCAATTAGGACTATAGATGATTAATTAAATTAATCAGCTAGGAGATGGCAAAAGGATTAATTAAATAGGAATTTAATTAATGATGCCTTTAGAGATAGCTAAATAAGATTATCGAAGCAGTGTAATCAGATTTAGGTGTCTACAGTATTGAGATTCCAAGGTAGCAGGTCTATCGTGCAGCCATTAAAGGTTGTCATAGCCCTTGCTGCTGTCCTCCAAGTAAGGTAGGGGGTGGGGGTGTCATGGCCTTGCCTCCCCACTTTTATATATTTTTTAATTTTATTTTTAATCAATTTTTTAATTTTTTTTAAATTCTAATTCCCCCAAAAAAATAATGTATATATATAATAATAGTACTAACATTTCTCTAATAGGAAAATTATAGCAAACCAATTTCATTTTTGATCTAAAATTTCCATTTCAAAATTCAAACCCTTCCCAAATTAAATTCTAATGTGCAAGATTATTGGATGAGGATTCTAAAATAATTCAATCTCTACATATATAGAAGAATTAACATGCATAACAAAAATTCTCAATATTGAAACACTTGTCAAAAGAAATTATTCAAATAACCAATTCGCAGTCATGAAGAAGACATGAAAAGAAATAGTATAATTACTTTACGAATTAATCACAAGAATCTACCTAGATTCTGATGCTAACAATGCAACACTCAAAAAGACTTGTGAGAGAAATTTCTCCTCTCAAAACCTTCTCTCTTCCAAAAATTCTCCTTCCAAAATTCACGGTCCCTCGAAAATGAACCCTCAATTGGTGATAAGGAATTCTCTCCTAAAATTGAGGCACTAATTGTGTGATTCCCAAAGAGGACTCCTTGCTCACCCAACTTTAACTCTTTATTATCTTTTCATTATTTTTTTCATGCACATTTATAAAATATAAAATAACTTTATTTAATTTCACTTGACTTCTCTTTTTAATTAATTTTATGGAATATTAATCTCATGCACAATTTATGCAATCTCAAAAATTTTAATAAATTAATTATTTTTTTTTACTTTTTAATTTATTTTTGTAGTATTAATAGATAAAATATTTATTAACTTTAAGTAACAATAGTATTTAGAATTTATTTAAAAATGAATTCTAAATATATTGTTATTAAATTAAATAAATATTATCATGTTCTAAAATTAAACTTATAATTTTATCTTTAAATTTATTTCTTTTTTATTTAATAAATTTTCAAAATGCATTAAATATAATTATATATTAAATTATAATAAAAAATTTCTATTAAATTAAATCATTAACTTAATCATTTAGTTTGACTTAATTAATAGAAAAATCACCAAAGACTTATAGGACAAAATATAAAAACCCATCATAGAAAAATACATACAAGATCAAACTAAAGGGTTAAAATCATGAATTAATGCCATACAACACATTCAAAAGGTACTCAACTCAAATACTTGTCCTAATTTTCTAGGACAAATGGGTTCAAAGGTTAGGATTTGGACTTAAGAATTCATCTCCCCTTTCTTACCATTGAGATAATGCAATAGGGTACACTCATCCTAAAAATTTAGGAGAGTCAATATCTAGTACCTATAATTTGCATAAAACTAATGCATGCACAAACACATATATGTACTAAGCTAAATAAGCAATGGCAGGAAGTGGTGCATCATGTAGATCCTGACTAGTAGGTGACTATGACTCCCTTCCTTAACCACATAAAAAATGCCATACATAAAGATAAAATATATGCACACCATACATATGTAGTATGGGGTAAATATATATAAGAAAATACATATGATATTCCATCTAACTAATCATAACCAATAACTAAAATCACTATAATAATCATCATGCATATGTGAAGTACAAAGTACCAAGTAATCTCATCATAAAAGCAATTGAATATGAAGCAATATCTGATAATCTCAAAACTAATACTAGTAATCATCAAGCATAAAACTAGCCTAAAAGAGTTTGACATTGATAGCAAAAATGTAAACTAGGGGTAGACACTACATCCACCTCCCTTAGAGTTAGGCTTACTCCTAGAAGCCTACAAGAAAAGTAAAACTAAAGAACTTAGTGTGTCAATCCCATTGGACCCTTTTCCCCTATAGGAGGATATGACTCCACTGAGAACACTCTGTGGGACCTACCCATGTCTCCAACCATAGGTTCTAAAGTTGTGGGTCTCTTATCAAAAAATTGTGATTTCCCTTAAGGACAATGGGATGACTTGTGTCCATGTTGTCTGCATGAGCAACACTCTCCATCAAAATACCTTTGCACTCTAGGTGTACTAGACTACTGAACACTAATGCCACTAGCATAAGATTGGTTACTTTGCATAGGTTGAGTGTACTAATTTCACTTGTTGTGCTAAGCATTACAATAGCTCCTAGGACTAGAACCACTACCACCACTCTATGTTGGAGGATGAGTTCCTCCCTATTGTTGATTACCTCTAGAAGGAGGTTTCCTACTACCACCTACTCCTTGGTTACTCTTAGACCCTAATGCTGAAGGTGATCCTACAAAACCCCCATGTTCTAGGTTAACACTTTGCTCCACAAGGATGGCTTGATGTACCACATCTTTGAGGGTTTTAGGTTCAAATAGCTTAACACCCCCAACTACATGGTTGTTCAAACCTTTGATGAAATGTTGTGCCAATTGTGCTAGGTTATCACTAATCCCTTAATAGGGCATGATCTCATAGAACTTGCACTCATACTCTACTACAGTCATAGTGAATTGTCTCAAGTTGTGGAATTCATATACCCTATACTAGTTCCATTCCTCTAGTAGGAATTTCTCATGGAAGTTTTTCAAGAATAACTTCCATGCGACACTATTCATGTTTATACCTAGCTTCTTCTCTTTTATAGTCCACCAAGTGGCTCCAAAGAGTTCCAAGTTGGTAATAGTAAACCTTGCTTTGACATTGGTGTCAAAGTCCTAAATAGAAAAGACCTTGTCAAGAGTAATAAGCCATTGCTCAACTACATAACCTAAACCTAACCCATTAAAGGGTTTCAACTTGGACCTCTGAAGGTCCTTCCTCTGAGTATATACAATTGATCTCTCTCAATCCCTCTCAAGGATCCTACACCTAGGTCTATGCTCATGTCTTGCATGATGGGCCACATCCTAACCAACACCTTGAAGAGGAGGTAGGCAATCAATGATAGTTTTCGCCATTTTCCTCAGGTCAACTTCCTTTGAGTCAGCCTACTACTCTCTATGGTTCTCTTCCTAGTGTTCACCGATGTGCTCTTCCCTACCCTCTTCCTCATTGAGGCCTTCATAGACAAACTCATGTACACTATTTTTCTACCTCATCTATGGCCTCTACCATGGCTTAGGCTATGACCTCTAACTAAAGATCTCATCCTAGGTACCATCCTATAATAATATCCAAAATACAAGATACTATAATAACCATAAAATATACTATAGTAAAGCATAGATAAAAGACACATGTTTTGAAAATAATATGAGTTCAATTTTCAATTTTTCCTTATTTTTAGGTTTAAGTATATAATTCAGTCTTGAAGTCTAAATGTTCAAGTTTTGAAAATATACAACTAAAGTTTAAGTTTTGTTTCATTTTGACTAGTTCAAGTTTTAGTTTGTAATAGATGTACATAATATTTTAAGTTTTATTTTAGTTCAACTAGTTAACAACTAATGACATTCAAGTATGCCCAGAGCTCCCAATGTAGAACTTAGGCTCTAATACTAGATGTAACACCTTGCCAAGGGATCCAAAAGAATTAAACTAAAGTTTTACAAATCTTTCCAAAAAAAAAAAATTAAAAGAAAGAATAACATACACGTCAAACAAAAAATAGCAAAAGAAAACATAATAGATTACATTCCTTAAGGATCCCAAGACATTGAGTCACATTTAAATTTCAATTAATACTAAATCTAATAAATAACACATCCACTTGGAAGAATAATTAAAATTCCAAAGTCCATTTAAATAATATACATTTTTTTTTAATGCCACTTAGCAATAAAATTTGAAATGCTCTATCATCCATTGTACATGTCATAGGCTATGAAAGGCTAAAAGAATATACATTTATAAAAATAGATTACATCATCCATTTTGGATCCATGATACAAAGTAAAATACAATAAATGAAACCATCCATCATAATACATAAAGATAAACTAAAAGAAAATGCAAGCAAGGAAACTCCAACCATGACAACATCTAATGGATCTCAATGGTAAGGCTAAAAGCACTAGCACCTGACTATGTGGTAACCCAAAAAGGCCCACTCCCACTATGCTAAGGAGATAGTCTCAAGTCCCAAATAGGATATCAATCCCAATAACAAAAGTAATCTCTAAGTCCAAGAAACCCTAAAAGTAATCTAACTCAAAGGTTCCAAGATAAATTGACATCTAGACCCAGAGGCACACAAAGACATGTAGGAAATATATATTGCTAGTGGGCAAGTCTCATCACACAAACCAACTCTAAGGTTACCCAACTAGTCTTTTAATCTTCTAGCCCCCTAGTGGCTCTATGCAGCATTAGTATCTTTTTCTACCAACAAGACATACTAAAAAGTCAACTCTGAGGTTACTCAATTAGTATTTTAATCCTCTGGCCCCTTAGTGACTTTCTGTAATACCAATATCTTATTAATTCATTTAAAATCCATTTGATGAAATGTTATCACTTATTAAACTACCTAAAATAGGTTACCCTAGCAACCACTTTGGGCTTAGGCCTCGATTGCAAGACACTTCCCAACTTAACATAAAGATTACCTACCCTAGGCTCATAAAAGTACAAATCAAAGAATCATAGTATATCACCTTAGTCATATACAAGTGACTAGAAAGCATCAAAAGATAATCACAATAACACTCCAGTTCTCTATGAGCAACTGGAAAGCATCCTAAAAATATTGATCAAAGATTCAAAATGGTTAAGTCAATATATCATATTGTTCATGTTAGCTTCACACAAGAACACTGAAAAGCAAAAATGAACAATAAAGTCAAACTCATCAAAGAGCACACCACACGCATTACCATGGTTGAGTTTAAAAGATCAAAATGAATTCATCATAACATCACAATCATAGAACTCCCAAGCCTCTGGTAGACATCTTAAAACTCGTCAACTCTTTAGTCAACCCAAACCCAAAACATAGACAACACACATAAAAATAGAGTAGTCTCATAGTTTGATTTGATTTTGAAAACATATTGATGAGTTAAATGTAAGGTTTTAGTTTTTGTTTCAATATATGTTTCAAGTATAGAAAATTCTGAGTACACCCCTACAAATAACCCATTTTATATTTAAATAATTATATAATTACCCCTATTAGATTTCAAATTAATTATTCCAAATAATCTAATGGTAATTATTTATTTAAATTATTAAAATAATAAATTATTGATTTTCAAGTAAAATTGTTTACAATTTTATTTAAGATCAATGTTATCAATAATAATAATTAAATAAATTTAAAACTTTATTTAATAACATTCATTATTAATTATGGAACATGGTTAAGAGCCTTTCATGATGGGAGTACATGTTCAAAATTCAAATGTAGAGACAGGCGGGAAGTCATAGGGTAGCGGATCTCGGACACTAGGCACGTAGGAAGGGATCCAGGCAGGCAACAGAGAGGAGTTAGGGGATGGGGACCCATGTGAGGACATACCAAAGAATCTCCCAATGAAATGGGCCTCACTCTTTGGTGTCAAGCCATATGGTAAGTCCTCTTTCCCTCTGGTTAAGGTTGTGTTATGTCTAAAAAAGGGTTCTTGTATGATTGCTATTCTAGACGAGATTGTTGACCACAATATTGCCTCTATGGCCTCAATGCTCTTCAGGAAGTTTATTGGCCAAGACCAAATATCGATGTGGTTTGGGCCTATACTTTGAAAAAATGGAGCTTGAAAGGTCAAGTCAATGTCACTGCAATGGCTAAATGTTTTTTTTCTTTTGAGTTCACCTATCAAGAGGACATGGATGACATTATGTGTGAAGGCCCCTAGAGCTTTGGGAGGGCCACCTTAGTAATTCAAAAATGGTCGTCTAAACTGGATTTAAATGAATCCTTCTTTCAGCAAGCTCCAGTATGGGTCAAATTCCTTGAACTACCATTGGAGTTCTAGAATGAGGATGTCTTTAAGGGAGTGGCCAACTCTTTCGAAGAGCATCTCTCCATTGACCCAATTATAGCTTCTCAGAGTAGGCTGACCTATGTGAGGATTTGTGTAGGTGTAAGGAAAGGGGATGATATGCCTGAAGTGGTATATTTTCAGTCCAAACTTGGCACTCATATCCAACAGATGGACTATGAGAGTGTCCCTTTTTGGTGTTTTCATTGTCTTAAAATAGGACATAAGGCTTTTCAGTGCCCGAAAGCTAAGACTGCTAAGAAGAAGAATCCTCCTTTTCAAATGAGCATGAAGAAAGTTTGGAAAAAGAAGCCCATTGAACAAGGCTAGAAGGGCCTTTCTCTGATGACCCAAAAAGTAGTAGATGTTCCAAAGATGACTAACCAAGAACCTTAGGGCATGGCAAGAAAAGAAGAGGAGTCAGTCAAGTCAAGACTGAGTTCCACTTTACCTTTAGACGCCTCTAACCAGATTGAGGATGACCAGGTTGAGGAAAGGATCTTCTTGTCTGGAGAAGCAGAAGGTAAGGCTACCTTGCAGAAAGGTTTTCAGGAGTCTGGAATGGACAATTTCCCTAGTGAGGAAGATCTTGAACTGGGTTCCACAAAGGAGGAAAAGAAAAGAGAAAATAAAGAAATTATCATCTTTTAGGACCCAGACAAAAACTTGGTTTCCACTAGAGAAGGAGCGACCAAAACAGGAAAAAAGGAGGACTTGGCAAAAGATCTAGACCAAAGGGTAGATCTTCTCAGCACCCCAAAGAATGGTCACAAGGCTTCTAGATCCTTGAAGTTTGAAAAGAAGGGAGGGACACCTAGGAAGAAACAAATCAGAGATCCATCTACGGCTTCTCCTACGGTGACTAGGAACAGCTGCAAACTAGATGTGGGCTCTACTACCAAAGTAGGTAGAAAATTAGAGAGGGAGTCCAAAGAGGAGGAGACCAGAAGATGCTTGGCAAATGGGCACCAAAGCACTCTGAAGGATTTTCCCAAGAATAAAAAATGAAGATCATCTCATGGAACATTAGGGGCCTAAATGGTGCCCATAAAAAGGAAATTATTAGGAATCTGATTAGAGACCAGAGACCTGACATTTTGATGATCTAAGAAACAAAAATGAAAAAGGATTCATTGAGAAATATTAAGTTCAGTAACCTAATGAGTGGGGAGGCTTTAGACTCTGATGGAGCCTCTGGGGGTCTACTGACATTATACAAGATGAAACTTTTCAGGGTGGAATCAGTTTTCAATGTAGGTAACATTCTTTTTTGTAAAGTGTTCCATATCCATTCCAATGAATTTTGGTTTTTGCTCAATATATATGCTCCCAATAACAAGAGAGATAGAAATTCCTACTAGTCTAGAGTAGAAGGGCTAGTATAGAATAGCAACATGAAGAAAGGAATCATTATGGGAGAATTCAATACCCCTCTTTTGGACAAGTAGAAAAATGGTGGTCTACCTTAGGACTAGGATAGCAAGCATGACCATTCTATCTTCATCACTTGATTGGCTTTTCTGGATCTAGACCTAATGGGAGGTGACTTCACTTGGTCCAATAAAAATATAGGTGAGGATTGTATTCAAGTTAGAATGGATAGAGCTCTTATTTGTCCTAATTGGTTGCAGTCTTCCTCTTGCAAGTTAGCTCTTTTGCCTCGAGTTGGGTCTGACCACTCCCTTATCTCCCTCTCAATTGTTCCTTCTGATCCCTTTAGACCTCCTCCCTTTCATTTTGAGAAAATGTGAACTTCCCACCCTGACCTTTTTGAAAGAATTAAGGTCTGGTGCAGTATAGAAGTGGAAGGCACTGCTATGTTCAAGGTTGCTAGAAAACTCAATAATGTTAAAAGGATGGTAAAAGCTTGGAATAAGTCAGATTTCGGTCACATATTCTCTCTTAAAGAGGGTATCTCTATAAATTTCTCTTCTATCCAAGCCTCCATTTAGGAAAATGGGTATGATGCCTCAAATAGGGAAGAAGAGCTGTCCATCCTATCTAATTTACATGACATCATTAGCAAAGAGGAAAATTTCTGGAGGCAAAGATCAAGAGAATCAACTAGCTCAAGGAAGCAGACTAGAACACAATTTTTTTCCATTTATCTACTCTTAAACATAGAGCAAATAACAAGATTTCTAGCTTGAAGAAAGACCAGCGTGTGCTGACAAAGGAATAAGATATATCAAATGAAGTTGTTTCTTTTTCCTCCTCCCTACTGTCATGGGATCCTTTGCTCTCTAAAGTGGACCAGGATGATATTGTTTCTTGCATTCCTTAGGTCCTCCAACCACACCATAATAATCTACTCTAAGACATTCCTTCTGATTTTGAAGTAAGAGAAACTTTTTTTTCTCTTCTGACAGATAAATCACCTGGCTCTGATGGCTTTCCCACCTTCTTTTTCCAAATTTACTAGCCTATCATTATGAAGGATTTTTTGAAGGTGGTTCAAGAATTCTTTAAAGCCAGAAGTATTCTGAAGGAAATAAACTCTACATTCTTAGTTCTTATTCCCAAAGTGCTAGGAGTAGACACTTTGGATAAGTTCAGACCCATCAGTTTATGCAACTCCTTTTATAAAATCATCTCAAAGGTGCTCACTTCAAGGCTACTTAAGCTTCTTCCCTTGATTATTTCTCAGCAACAATCTAGTTTTTTTTTGAGCAAACAGATTTTAGATTTGATTATTATGGTGCATGAAGTGATTCACTCCATGGAATTTAGAAAGAGAGAAGGGATGTTACTCAAACTAGACATGTCCAAAGCTTACGATCAGGTTGATTGGTCTTTGTCAGGGGGATCCTCTATTGCCTATTCTCTTTATTATCCTGGCAGAATGCATTGGTAGACTCATGGAGAAGAAAAAGAAAGAAAGGAGGATCAAAGGTTTTTAACCTTCTTCCAAATGCACCCCCTTTACGTATCAACAATTTTTTGATGACACTATTATGGGTGGAAAGGCCTTTTTCAAGGAGGCAAAGGCTATGAAAGACACATTGGAAACCTATTCTAGAGGGTCAAGGTAGCTCATCAATTAGGACAAAATTTCTATTTTCTTTATCAATACTTCGGAGGAAAAACAGAAGAGAATCTCTAGAATCCTGGGATGTCAGGTGGGGAAGCTTCCTTCTACGTACCTTGGTCTCCCCTTGGGAAGGACCCCTTTAGATTCCTTCTGGAATGGCATCATGGAAAGGTTCAGTAGGAAACTAGTAGGCTAGAAAGGAGCCATTCTTAGCCAAGCTAGAAAATGTCAACTAGTATAATTCATCCTTCAAAACTTGCCAATATATGCTCTGAGCCTTTTTACCATACCGATGAAATATGCTGAGAGGATGGAGAAAATCCAAAGGGATTTTTTGTGGACAGTAGCTGAAAGGAATAAAAGGTACCCCCTTGTTGCATGGGACAAAGTCTACCTCCCCAAGAAGAATGGAGGTCTAGGAATTAGGAAGCTCATTTACCTCAATAAGGCCCTCCTGGCAAAGCAAATCTGATGCATCTTTAGTAGCATGGGGGAATGGAGAGACACTATAGTAAATAAGTATATAAAGAGGCCCTCTATTCAGTTCACCCTCTTCAGCGAGGATATCCCAAGAGGTTTTGTTGTTTGGAATGATTTCTTAAAAGCTAGGGACTTGGATAACTCAAAAGTCTCCTGGAAGCTGGGTAATGGGGAGGACATTCTATTATGGTCTGACAGTTGGCTTTCTTAGGGCCCCCTTCTGAAAAACCCTAGATATGGGCTTTAGGCTAATGATTGCATCAACCTTTATGGGCACAAAGTTAGCAATCACAGGACTGAACAGGGTTGGAGGGACCTTTCCATTATCTCATATGACCTTAAACCAATCATGATAATGCTAAATTCCTTATTCCTTAGCAAAAATAAGGATGAACTATTTTGGAGGGATAATGCCAATGGACTCTATTTGGTTGCCTCTGGGTACTCTACTTTATGGAGCTTAAAAGAGTCTCCCCCTTGGTCGGGGCCTTGGATCCCTGGTCTCACACCAAAAGTCAACATGTTTTTTTGGTTGGCTCTTTAGGACAAAATTCTAACCTAGGAAAATCTCATCAAAAGAGGTCACATCATGCCCAGCAGATGTGTTTTTTGTAATGAAGAGTCGGAGACAAGCAACCATATGTTCATTCACTGTTCTTTCTCTAGGACAATTTGGGACATCCTCACCCAGGACTTCGGCCACAGCTGGTGCTTTCCTTCTAACCTTCTGGTCTTTTTCTATCAATGGTGTGGCTTGTTCAATGGGTCTGTCTTGTAGGAAATTAGCTCCTAGATCATGCCCCATTTTTATTGGAGCATATGGAAGGAGAGAAACAATTGTATTTTCAGAGATAGGGAGGAGTCGGCTTTAGTTGTTGGGAGAAATATTTTCAGTAACATAAAGGAAAGCTTTTCTATGAGGAAGGGGGGATATTTTGAGATAGGAGGCATGAAAAGGAGAAGGTAAAAGATAGATCAAGGAAAAGACAGGAAGCCAAGTGGCTCCTCCCCCCTGAAGGCTGGTACAAAGCCAACTTTGACAGAGCCTCCAAGGGCAACCTTGGCTCCTCGGGTAGTGGAGGTGTGATAAATAATGAAAATGGAGATAGTATTGCAGCTTTTTCTCTCCCATTGGGATTCCAAACCAATCATTTTGTGGAAGTGAATGCCGTGTGCAATGTTGTAAAACTAGCTTTTGAAATTGGTGTTACCAATTTATGGCTCAAAGGGGATTCGAACAAAATTATAAAGTGCATCATTGGCAGCTCACATCCATCATGGACAATTACAAATCTAATTGATGAGACACGTGAGACACTCACCAAATTTAATAGAATCCATGTCACCCATATTTTTTGAGAAGCAAACCTAGTTGTCGACAGGTTTGCAAACATTGGGGTTGTCATAGACCAAAAAATGACTTGGCATCCTAGAATTTCTTTTCTGGCAGATGTTAAAAGTTTGATCGACCTGGACAAGATCCAAGGAAGTACAAAGAAAATCAAGCTATAACTATGATTATGAAGGTTTTAAGAAATAAGGGTACTTTTCAAAATGGAAGCATGAGAAATCATAAATGCAGTGATTCATTATTGATTAATCGACATGCTTTGTGGGTTTTTTTTGCACTCACTTATGGAGCAATAGTAGGGCTATTTTTCTCTTTTTATTTCTTACTCTTGGAGGTCTCTTTCAGTCACAGAGTGAGGAGCACATGAGTAAAGAGGGTGTGCAGTGTGTATAAATGGTAGGCGAAAGGCACAGAAAGGAGCCGATGGGAGATTTTAAGAAATGGAGAAATGGGGAGAAAGTGTGGGAACAGATTGAAGAGGGTCGGGTTACCAATTATATTATGAAGCTGGATGGATTCGATCAGGAGGTGACCAAAAGTATGGTGGGGTCCTGGAAGGATGGCAGGGTGAAGGTGAATGGGGTCTACTTCTGGATAATGGAGGAGGTGATTGCGACTATCATAGAAATCCCTATCTAGGGTTTTAAATTCCTCAGGGATAAGAAGCTCTTAGCCAATGCAGTTAGGGACTTTGTGGAGAGTGAGAAGGAACTGAAGGTGCTAAGAAAGATTGAAACCTACTATGTCCCCGACTCCATGAAGAAGTAGTGGAGGTATGTTCTGAGAGTTGTTATCGAGTACATCACCTTGGACCCTAGGTTTGATAGAGCTTGTACCCACCACTTTGTTATATTAAATCATTTCTAGCATAATGCTAATATTTCCTTTCCATATTATCTATTAACCTCTATGAGCAAGGCGGTGGACAACTTCAAAAAGAAGCCTACTGCAAACCTGACTCTACAGGAGGGGCTACTCCTGCTTATCCACGATCACTTCAAGGCTTAGACTATAAGCATCACTCCCCTTTAGGAAGAGAATGTGGATTCTGGTAGTTCTAGCTACTGCTCTAACTCAGATGAAATTCAGAGCCTCAACTCTGAGGAAGGAGAGATCTCTTCTTTGGGGAAATTAGCAACTCACCAAGCTAAAAAATTGCCCTCCCCCATAACTCCTAGTAGAAAAAGCCCTAGGGATCTTGGGAAAAAGCCTCCTAAGAAGGATGAGGAGAGAGACAATGATGATGAGGAGGAGCCAGAGTTTGAGGAGGTGGTTAAGGAGACACAAGAGGAAATTAAGGATGAAAGTGGAAGGAAGAAACACAAGAGGGAGAGTTTGGAGGAAGTGTGCTCTCAGTTTGAGGAGGCATCTGTGCTACCCCTATATCATGTCCACCTCCAAGCCCAACCTGAGCAACAGAGAGAGGAGAATGCAGGGTATGTGGAAGGGGAAGTGTAGGTCAATGATAAGAGGAAAGCTTGGATAAACTTTAATGTCAAGACTACAAAGATGGGCATCTTCAGGGAGGCCATGAATCCCCAAATCCTCGTGGAAAATCAGGAGGAACAATGGCTAGAAGAACTCATTGACCCGACGATAGTGGCTATTTCGGACAGAGCTAGGGAGATAGGGATGAACCTCTTGAATAATGCTCATAACAGTATGATTGAAAATTTTAGATCAATCAAATGGCTTTTCCATGAGCTAGAGGAGGTCAAAGAATAGGTGACACATATTGAGGCAACAAGTAATGGGATGGATGCTAATAGGAGGATAGATTCTACTAACAAGCTCAGTCTGGCGAAAAGAAGGATACACAACCTAGAGAACTACAATCACAACCTTGCGAATTAGATGTTCTCTTTGTTAAGCTCCATTAACAACAACATCATCTCTCTGATGAGCTGGATTAAAGACAGAGAAATGCAGGATGATGAGGAAGGAAAAGACAATGATGAAGCTAGAACGGAGGACGACTCTGCAAAGAACAACATTCCTGATCAAGACTAGGGGGACCAAAGGGTGTAATAGCTGGAAGCGAAGGAGAATCAATTGGCCTTTGAGGTTGCACAAGTTATGCAAGAGCTGGAGCAAAAGAGCAAGGAATAACTCTCGCCTATTCTTTTATTTTTCTTTGTCTTTTGGCTTTTGTTCTGGCTTTAGGCCGTTGTATTACTTGTCTTTTGTCCTGGTCTTTTCTCAGAACTCTACTTTTTGGCTAGGCTTTATGCTTATTATCAACCTTTGAACTTATACTCTTTTGGCTGGGCTTTCATGCTTATTATTAGCCTTATATGTTTTAACTATTGGGTTTCAGGATCCTTGTAAAACTTGTTTATCTAATCAAAAACATTTATTATTAATTAAACTTAATTAAACTAAATTTAATTAAATTAATTAACAATTCTAAAATAAAAAATATATTATAATATCCATTAATCATTTATTAAATTATTAAATAATAATAAATTAGTAATAAAAATTATTAATAATTACTAATTAAAATTTAATAAAATTATAAACAAAAAAATTTAATAAATTTATTAATTACCATTAAATAATAATAAAGTTTTTATAAAATAATTATTTTGAAAGAAAAACAAAATGCACACTTTAAAGACCACAGTTTTAGACCATAGGCTTAAGCAGCCATTACAACCCTGATATCGTGGCAGTAGGTGTACTTGTTGTCCATAGCAGCAAGCAGGTCGTGTAGCCATTAAAGGTTGTCGCAGACCTTGTTACTGTTGTGTAGGTAAGGTGGGGGGGTGCGGGTGTTACAGGCCCACCTCCCCACTTTTGTATATTTTTAAAATTTTTTTATTTTTTTATTTTTTTAATAAAATTTATTATTATTATTATTTTAAATACTAATCCCCTAAATAAAATAGTTAATATTTTTTTTTTATAGCAGTACTAACATTTCTCTAATAGAAAAATTACAACGAACCAATCAAATTTTTGATCTAAAATTTCCATTTCCAAATTCAAACCCTTCCTAAATTAAATTCTAATTTGCAAGATTATTAGAGGAGCATTCTAAAATAATTCAATCTCTATGTATACAAAAGAATTAACATGCATACCAAAAATTTTCAATATTGAAACACCCATCACAAGGAATTATTCAAATAACCAATTTGGGGTCACGAAGAAGATAGGAAAAGAAATAGTGTAATTACTTTGTGAATTAATCACATGAATCTACATGGATTATGATGCTAACAACTCAATGTCCAAAAAGATTTGTGAGAGAAATTTCTCCTCTCAAAACCTTATCTCTTCCAAAAATTCTCTTGCCAAAATTCACGGTCCCTTGAAAATGAACCCTCAATTGGTGATAAGGAGTTCTCTCCTAAAATCGAGGCACTAATTGTGTGATTACCCAAGAGGACTTCTTGCTCACCCAACTTTAACTCTTTATTACCTTTTCGTGATCGTTTTCATGCATGTTTATAAAATATAAAATAATTTTATTTAATTTCACTTGACTTCTCTTTTTAATTAATTTTATTAAATTTTAATCTCATGCATAATTTATGTAATCTTAAAACTTTAATAAATTAATATCTTCTTTTTTTTAACTTTTTAATTTATTTTCAAAGCATTAATTGATAAAATATTTATTAACTTTAATAATAATAGTATTTAGCATTTATTTAAAAATGAACTCTAAATATATTATTTATTAAATTAAATAAATATTATCACATTCTAAAATCAAACTTATAATTTTATCTTTAAATTTAATTCTTTTTATTTAATTAATTCTCTAAATTAATTAAATATAATTAAATATTAAAATATCATAGCAATTTTCCATTAAATTAAATCATTAATTTAATCATTAAATTCAACATAGTTAATAGAAAAATCACCAAAGACTTATAGGACAAAATATGAAAACCTATCATAGAAAAACACATGCAAGATCAAACTAAAGGGTTAAAATCATGAATTAACGTCATACATCGCATTTGGAAGGTACTCAACTCAAATACTTGTCCTAATTTTTTAGGAAAAATATGTTCAAAGGGTAGGATTTGGATTTAAGAATTTATCTCCCCTCTCTTACCATTGAGATAATGTGATAGGGTATGCTCATCCTGGCAATTCAGGGAAGTCGATACCCGGTACCTACAATTTGCATAAAAACCATGCATACAAACACATATATATACTAAGCTAAACATGCAATGGCAGGAAGTGGTGCATCATGTAGATCCCAACTAGCAGGTGACTATGACTCCCTTCCTTAACCACATCAAAAATGCCATACATAAAGAAAACATACACGCACACCATACACATAGTATGGGGTAAGTATCCATAAGAAAATACATATGATATTACATCTAACTAATCATCATCAATAACTAAAATCATTGTAATAATCATGACACATACGTGAAGTATAAAGTACCAAGTAATCTCATCATAAAATCAACTGAATATGAAATAATATCTCATAATCTCAAAACTAATAGTACTAATCATCAAGTATAAAACTGGGCTAAAAAAGTTTGGCAATGATAGCAAAAATACAAACTAGGGGCAAGCACTACAAAAAAAGTTTTCCTGTTAGGGCTACAATTTTGATCACTTTTGATGATCTAGCCTATGATGCATCTTCCATATTAAGAGCTACAACACTCATTCATTCTACCTTGATTAAATAATTTATAACTTGCAACAAAGTAAGAACTCTGATAAGATATTTACATAGGCCTACTAGGAGCACTCTATTAAAATATTTACCCTAATTCACTCTACTAAAAGATTTATCGCTGCCTGATCCTTTGATTATCACTCTAATGCTTGATTATAGATCTTCTATTTCCACTTATTGATCCTTCTTTGATCTAATACAACTTTGCTCTATGCTTCACTAGTCTTTTGAGTCACCTTGCCTTATTTCTCCTTTAAACTTTTGTTTGGCATCCAAACATTTCACACACAAATACACACTCATCATACTAAAAATAGGTTTTTTATCCACCTTATATAACCAATTGGAGAAGGTTCTATATCAAGATCAATGATCTAGATTGCTCCTTTTTTCAACTTAAACTTTTCATTTTATTGATTATTTAAACTCCTTGCATATGGATTAATGATCCATACCAAAATGCATAATCAACTCCTTAAATTACTCCTCGATCATTAAAACATGCAATAAGTTGGCTACAAACTATTTAACTCAATGTTTGTGTAATTCCAAACAAATATGTTAATATTGTCCTACTTAGAATATGAACACTTTGATGTTCAGTGATAACTAATTTTCATGTTATCCCTTGGCTTCTAAATTCTTCTCACCAACAATATAACTCGCCATGAACTAACCTTCTGTTTCTTGACATAAACTGACTTTTTCATAACTCAACATGTATAGGAGCACTCAGCAATTATTGAATTTCTGAACAATAACAATTCCTTGGCCTTCAATGGATGGCTTGGTCACAATAATGACTAACCAAATTTTTCAAATAAATGACTAAGTGTTTGACACTAACACACAAAAAACTATAGGGATCAACAAAAGAAGCATCTTGGGTGGTAGGGAAATTTTGCATCACCCCAAAAAAAAAAAAAATTCTCTTTTCAATAAGGGCTATCTTAGTATAGAATTACTATTTTTGGATGTTTATTATCTATAGAAAGGTGGTTGTTTGACCTTAGAATGTTTTGATCATCCCTAGAGATTCATTTTAGATACATCATCATGCAAAGTAAATATTCATTGCAATATCAAGTTTATTTGTGAAGTTATTGAAATTTATTGGTATTGGTAGTAGGATATAGAAAGTTTGAACTTATTTTCGAGGGATTTAGAGGCTCCAAAAAGATTCAAACCAAATTTTACTAGAGCTTACATTATCTAATTTATATAGATCAAGTCATGGCATTTCTAAAATGCGTTCATAATAGTCAATTCAATAAATTAGAGATGAATTATGGTCTTTGAAAGTATTATCATTTGAAATGGGGGAAAATATAATTTCTGCAAAGTTTCCTTTGAGTTCTAAAAGTTATTATGGCATACTAAAATCTAATAAAATATTATTCTTTTAAAATAATTTAGTTTTTGTCATTGTCAAGGTCTAGGGTTAAATTTAAAGAACCTTCTTGGAAGGTGGAATGCCCATAGAGTTGTCTAGGAAAGTTTTACGATGTTGATGGTGGCTGCAACAAATAGAAAATTGTAAGGAAGATGACCATGTGGCTTTGCATGTTTTATTTCTAAAAATTATAATTCCATACATTTGGATATAATAAGAAGCCAATTTTTGGTTATTGCAACTTATTTTTATTTCTTTATTGCTATTATCTGTTTGTGTTGTTAATGTAAGTAACCTTCATAAAGTGGCATTAGAGAAATAATTCCTAAGTGTGTAGATAGATTGTTGACTATGAGGAACTTTGCATTAAGATCGCGGCTAAGAGTTTGAGTTATAAGGACGTAAATTCCTCTATGAAGAAACTACAACTACATGTGTAGAGGATTTTTTTAATGTAATACTTTTTGTTTGTACTTTTAAAACTTGAACCTATCACAACCTTCAATCTCTTCATACTCAAAATATTCTTTTGGATCATTGATATAGTCTATCAAATCCTCTAGGCTAAGATTTCTTTAATGGTTGGGACTTGAATATTATCTTTTTTTAATCCTTCCAATCCTAGAAATAGCTCTTAAAAATGTACCTTCCTCAAGATCCCTAGCATCCTCTACTCCTTATAGTTCAACATTCCCTTCTTCTTTGAATTCATCCATACTTTCATCTCTTGCAATGCTTGCACTTGTCTCTTGATGGATCTAAAATGCTCTTTCATCACATCACCTCTGGGTAAGGCCATGGTAATGGTTTCCACTTCTTAGCCCAATTTGACACTAAAATGGATGGTTTTCAAAAAAACATCATTTTAAAATGCATATTTCTAAAAAATGGTAAAGAATTTGACAATGATGTAAACTAGTGATTTTTAGCATTTTCTATCTAGTTTTTAACATTTTATTAATTTTTAATTTTTTTAAATTTTTATTGAAGCCCATGTTTTCCATCTCCTTTAAGAAGTGGTTAATATGAAAATTGACATTTTCAAAGATTGATGGGTCTTTTGATCAACATAAATTTTCTTTTAAATATGATAATTAGAAAATTATTTCAAGGATAAAATAATAATATCGATATCTAGCAAGTTTTGTTAGTTTTGTTGAGTTTTGTCAAAAAATATAGATTTTATATAGCATGATAAAGTGACCCTAATGATAATTTAGATATAGGATATTCTTTTATGAATATAATTTGGTTTGTATTTATCAAAATAGAATTTTTCTTGATTTGCTAGAAAGATGACACACATAAATTTTATGATCATATTTTTTTAAAAAAAATATTCTCTCATTTACTATTTAACCTGAAGCTTCAAACAAAGATTTCTAAAAAGGAAAAAACCTATATTTAATAAAACTATAAAAAAAAGCATCACACTAAACACAATGTATGATAAAAATACACTCATTAGAAAGCTTATTATGACAAAAACATTTTTCTATATTTAGGTTTTGGATATGGACCTATTTGGCCCTTGTTTGAGACATCAAAAGGAAAAATTTTGGTAGAAATTTTGAATTATCCTTGAAATTTCCTTTTCTAGAGGCTTCACTCCTATGAAGCCTATTTTTGAGACTTTTCTTGAAGGGGATTTGTGTAAAGTACCTAAGGTGGTTAACCACCAATCCCAAAAGGACTCCAAGCAAAGCCCCTTGGGCTTTGCATTAAAAAATGAAGCCTTAATTGCTTTTAGTGAAGCCCTAAAGGGTTCGAGTAAAGCTCTTATGAGTTGGTGGGACACATAGGCTTTTCACAAACTATAAGGCTTCATACAAAGCCTAGGCTTCACACAAAGTCACTAGCCACATGGCTTCATGTGAAGGCTAGGCTTCAAATGAAGCCTTTAAAAATTGTTGCACCCACATTTCATCTGATTTGTTCATGATCAAAAGTGGTAACCATTACTATGGCTTGAGCCCATGCTATTAGTAACAATTTTGATATGGTTATCATTGCTAGAACATAACATTAAGTTAATAAGTCTTGAACATAGTTGTTGATGCTTTCATGGAGGTGGACCATGAGAGAAAAAGATTGGTTAAAATTAGTAACTCTTGCTTTGGCCCTAAAAGAATTACTATACCCATTTTTTATCTTTTTTTTCATTGAGTACATTACCCTAGATTGGCGTTGTTGCAAAATTTATGGTCATCATTTCATGCTATTGAACCATTTTAGGCATGGGGTTAGGATTAATTTTCCTATTTACCTCATGCAATCTCTAGATAGCTCTATTCCAATTTTACAAAATGACCCATATGGGGACCATTCTTGTCATGAAGGGCTTATGATTTTAATCATGAATCTCCTAAAAATGAAGAAAGTGGAAAATCCTTGTATTAGCATGAAGACCTTGGAGGATTATGATACAGAAGGGAGTGAGTTTGAAGATGGTTATGAGGATGTGATGGATAAGGGGGAGTATTAGACAATGGATAATAAGAGGAAGATTTCTAGCCACTATGATTTATCTTCTAAGAGAAGGGAAAGGAACAATGAGGAAGTGGAATATGATACTAATTTGGGTACTGATGAGGAGATTATGGAGAAGAAAGGTAAGAATGGTGGGGAGGAGCTATAGAAACTAATGGAAGAAGAGCTAATACTAGTAATAAAAAGAAGAATGATGATAGTGGAAAGGACATTTTATTGGATGAGGAACCTCTTTCCTATAAGGGGGATATGGACATTGAGGGAAGGAATAAGATTCCCAAAGGGAATGCCAATCTAAAATTGGAAGATAACACTACGAATGTTAATTTGAATAAGGGGAAAGAAAATCTAAAACAAAACTCTAAGAAAAATGTTTGTGGGAATGTGACTGGAGTGTTCAACAACCCAGGACTAATGAGCAAGGATATTTATTAGATTAAGGGTCAAATGTAGGATATCTAGAGGGAGTTTGAGCATCTTTGTAAAATTAGTAGGAGAGAGAGAACTTTAGACTAGCATCTGGATAGACTTACTAATCTTATTGATAATGGTGAAAATGTTACTAATATGATGAAAAGAGTCTCACTCCTCAAGGAGACAGATAGAAATATAGACAATGTGATGAGAGATGTGCAAAAAAGGATGGATAAGTTGCACAATAGGGTCATAGGAATGGAAAACACTTTGAAAAATATTTTTAAATAGAGCTGCTCAATTCCTAAGGCCACTATTGAAAATATTTAGATCCTTTTAGAGAAGTTGTAACATGGGAACAAGGACCATGGCAACAAGGAGCTATGGGATGATCAAGGACCTAGTAAATGGGCTAGGGCAAGTTCAAATAAACTTGAGGCTATGGATAATAAAGACCTTGATGAGTTAAGGGCTTTTGTAGATAAAATGATCATTTTGGTTGATTAGGAAGTAGATCTTTTGAAGAACTTCTAGTTGTTCTTCTACTATCTTTTTTGGTTTTTTTGTTGTCTCTTTCATTTGAGCCTTTGTGGGGGGTTCTCTAGTTCTAGTTGTTGAAGCATGGTTTCATCTAGACTTGTTATGCTTATATGTTCTTCTCTTTTTAAAAGATTTAGAGTCCTTTCAAAACTTGTTTTTACTTAATCAAATTATTAGGTTAATAAGGTGAATAGATAAGTCTCATTGGAGGATTGAAGCTACTATTAAAAAAGGAAGGAAGGAAATCATTATCAAATAATCATTTAGTTATGATAACATTAAAAAGTGAAACAAAAAGAGTAGGAAATTACCACTACATAGGATATGAATAAAACTAATAGGTACAAAGGAAATATTATCGGTAAATAGTAAAATAACTTAAAGAATAAAATAGAGATATAATTATTGACCAAGAGGATTCATCAAATCTAGAGAAAAGATGAATTAAAGGACACAAGTCATGGAATCATGGAAAATAGTTTATAAAAGTACCCCATGAAGATATTTGAGCATTCAATTCCAGGAAAGGCTAATAAATAAAAATAAATTTTACAAAAGATGATAGAATGATAATTAAGGATGGCCTCAAAAGTCAAAGTAGTTTATGGATGATTCAAAAAATAATTATTGGGAACCCTAATTAAGTTTAGGGAAGTGTTAAGGATGAAGAAATTATATAAAGGTGATTGAGAAAAAATAATGGGAGAGAGTTATATGACATAATTATGTGTTATCAAAGATAAAAGAAAAAATAAGAGGGTTAATAAATCAAGGAATAAAGGAAAGCAAAGTAGACAAGGAGCAGGAAGGATATGAAAAGTTTTAGGTTAAAGAAATCATGTGTCAAATTTGTTCTAAAGACTTATTCCTAATAATTTATCAATAAGATTGTGAAATCCCTTAACTGGGTAGTCTTTAATGGAACTTATTGTAAATCCTTTAATCAAGTGAATACTATATAAGTGGGATAAGATATCTTAATAGAGTATTCTTTAGTATGACTTTAGATAGTTATAATAGTGTATTAATAGTATATTAATCACTCCTAATAGGGTGAATTCATTTGAAAGAAGAAATTTATTTAAGCTCTTAATTGAGAACCTTATTACTACACTAATGAGTTGTGGGTATCATCCCAACCATAGTTTTTCCCTTTGACCGAGGGTTTTTTTGCAAGACCAAAATAGTGTGTTATGTGTTACATGTGAGATTGTTTTTGTTTCATGTTGACTACTTTTAAAATTTTATATTTTAGTAATATGTACCAAGTTATTACATTATTGGTGAACTAATTTGTGAAATAATAGATATCGATGAAAGAAATTTTAATTTTATTATTTTATGGTTAATAGGTTAAGTAATATTGAAAATTCTATGGTACTCATTCAACCCCTTCCTTCTATTACCTACCCTAAATCTTTCCAATAATTGGTATGAAGGTAGTAGTTTTTTAGAAAGGGAGTTTAATAGTTTGAGATTATATCTTGGAATATGGAAAGTTAAAGGTATAAGAAATAACTAGAGGAATCCTTGGAAATTCAAATGAATGAATATATGATCTGAAAATCAAACTTAAAAACCTCATCTACAAAAATAAAGGAATTATCAAAATGGTTGTAGATTATCCTTGATGTTTTTGAAAGACTATCTAAAGGAAATATCAATTTTAAAGAAGTTTATGTTCTTATTGCGTATCTATTGAAGAAGAACAATGAACTAGTTGAGCATATTAGGAAGATGAAAAAGGAAAAAGAAGGACAAGCCTCAAGAATGACATAAGTATTGGAAAGTATGAGAGATGGTGAAAGTGATAATGAAATCCTTCAATATAAAAAGAGGGATGTGGGACAAATAATTAGAGAAAAATATTCACTCTTGCAAAGGTAAAGACAAGATACCAATGTAGGAAATGAAATAATAGAGGGTGTAGGTGACAGGAAGCTCCAAATACAAGAATAAAATCAGAGAATAAAGAAATTGAAGATAAATCCAAAAGTAGAATAGGAAATTAATGAGAGACTCACAAAGTTTGAAAAAAGTATGCAGAAGATTGATGAAAAAATGTAAAGTCAAAGGAAATTAGGTAATATTGTACTAGATTAAGATATACTTATAACAACAAAATCAAAATCAAACAATCATTAAATCTATACCTAAACAACAAGAAAATACTCCTAAAGAATCTAACAAAGGTAAGAATCCCTATAAGCCTACTTATTATGATTATGAGAAATTTGGATGTACTAGAAATATTTATAGAAGAAAACAAGTGAACACTCTAAGAGGAACATATTTTAATGGATATTTTTATAATTGCAATAAGTTTGGAGATAAAGATTACATGAGTGTAAATGTATCATAGTTATTAAGAAATCTAAGAGAATATTTGCAAGATATTGTTATAAATAAAATCACTATGGACACAAATATGAGGAATGCAAAATCATATAAAAAACCTACAAGTAAATTTAAGAAATCAATGAACTACATAAAAAAGAAAGGTAACAATCCTATTATGTTCTTTAAGTATGGAAAATTAGGACACATGATATTGGAATGAAGAATGGGATAAAATATAGGAAATTCAAAACCCTACAAAGAAATGGGATTGCTATGTTACATTTCTCAAAAATTTGGTCATGCACCATAGAACTACAGATATTGATTCTCTCTTGGTAAGAATAACAAAGAAAAAAGAACTATAGATTAGAACCAAGTGAGAGAGGAAATGAAGAAAATATTGTTGAAGAAGGATGAAGATGCAATTTCAATGGAAGACCCCATGCTGGTTGTCACAAGGAATCAAGTCACTAACTAAGTTAGTAATTAAATGCCTAGGCACTTAGAACTTCATTGAAATCATTAATAAATATTGTATATCACTAAAGCTATAACATCTATGAGCATAATTAGCTATATTTTTTATTGATCCATAGAGAATAGGATGGAAGATGAATTGTATTATTGTGGAATCATAGAGGAAATATATTTTATGTTATCAAAAAAGAGGTGATCTATCAAAATGAGGAATATTATTAGTGATTGAGATAATATTGGTGAATTATATACTATCAAAAATAATGTTTAATTATTAATAAAAAGATATGTTGAATACTTTAATGTTCTAAATAAGAATGACTAGTTCTTCATAATTTTATTATTTCCAAGAGCTATTATGTGACTAAGAATCAAGTGTACATTATAGACCACCAAGTGAATTAAAAAAAGAGCTAGAAGATAGAGTTTTTTGGAAAATTGAAGCTTGTGAGAAAAACTAAAAGCCATCATAGATTCAAGCATGAATATAGTAGTATTGATTAAGAAATAAAATGAAAGTGAACCTAAATACCAACTAAATATTTTGAAAGCTACATAAGAACAAAGAGTTGGAACACTATCATGGATATTATATCAGTTCATACTAACTAAAGATGTTATAAAGTATATTTGTTGTAAATTAACTAAACTTGGAGATGAAGATACTGATGAAGCCTACAAATAAATATGTGATGAGGATGGAAAATTAAAAGAACAAACTAAAAATATGGAAATAAAAGGACTAACTTCTCCAAATAAAAAATGAAGAAGAGAGGATGAGATGCATGCTAAGCCAAATTCATTGAGAATGTATTTGGTTGGAAGGAGAAAATCCAATTGAAATCATAAAAGAGATCATTTACACAATCATATGTTTATCAGCTACATGAAGAGAATATGTAATGAAGATGGATCCTAAAACAAAGATTGAAGGATTGGTGAGATTCAAGACTGATAAAAAAAAATTTAGTGTAAGCATTATTTTAGATAAAGAAATGAAATTTCCATTAATAGTAATTCGTTATAAGATCTATCAACCAAGTTAGAAAATATATGAAGAGGAGTGCTACAATTTGCACTTAAAGTTGTCATAAAAGGAAATAGGTATAAGCTATAAAAGATGACTTGGAAAGAAATGATGATGAACCTAAGAAAGATCAAGAAGAAAGGTTTGAAATTTGGAGCATTTATTGTATGTATTTTCTATGCAAAGAACCATTTTTTGGGTATTGGTAAAGTAAATTGGAAACTAGACAAACCAATTATTTATTAGATTGAAAAGTACATTAAGAAATTGGGAAGAATTTTTTATATAGTCATGTACTCTTATTTCAAATAGTTTAAAGGAAGAGTGTATGGGAAATAAAAGATACAAACTTATGATATGGAAAAATATAAAGCTAATATATACTTTCTAGTAAGCACATATTCATGCATTATCAAAAAAACTAGAGGAAAGAACATCATAGTTACAACCCCTAGGATGTCAAATGAAGGAAAATGAATAAATTGCAAGCATTGATCAACTAATGAGTCTACCTAAAGATGTGGAAGTTAGTAAATTTGAAACTTTTGAAGAAATTCATATAAAAATAAAATCAAAACAAAAGAAATCAGCATATGAGAAAGGTGAAGTAAGTAGTAGTAGAAGAAGATAGAAATCCACAGATACACCTAAAATATATGCTAGGATAAAGAAGAAGATTCCTAAGAAAGAGGTTTTTGATAAGATATTTGAAGAGGATACATCTGCAAGAAGGGAAAGATCTCAAACTACAAGAGGCATTATGTCTCAATTGAGGAGAAGAATAAGGAGACAACTCTCAACTAGTATAGGTAAATGGAGAAAGAGGAATGAACCAGTAGAAGAGAAAGTCAAGATTAGAATTCCAAGATTAGATACTACAATAGCTAAAGGAATAAATGAATATGGAACCAACTAAATTATTGCAAGATTTAATTTTTTAGGAACAAATTGAGTCACAAGATTGACTTGTTACAAAAGTAGTTAACTACTTTATTGGATCCAATGATAAGAGTCCATATGAAAAATTTGCATCTATGGATCCAAATGGATTAGATGTAGTTGCATATGGAATATATGTATTCATTCATATAATAGAGACTATAAAGAAGAGTTGGAATATAGATTTAGAGACTCTAAGAAGAATTTTCTTAGCTTCCACCAAATTCTTGTTAGAAATAGATAATACTGGGGGAGGGGGGTGGGTGTGGGTGTGGGGTGTGGGGGTGTCGGGGTGGGGGGTGGTGTGGGGAGGGTGAATCAGTACTATGCAAAAAAATTCCCACAACTAAATATTATTAATTACTTTATAACTTGCATATGAAAGTAAACCAATAATATTTAGTAGTAAAGAAAAGAATACACATAGAGAACTCATAACACTATTACATTTTAACTAGGAAAACCATGGCCAAAGGAAAACCCTAGTGGGATGATACCCACAAAATGATTCACTTAAAAAAGGATCCTATTAAGGATATTGAACCTATTAGGAGTCTATAAAGTAGATATAGTGTCTCAAGTCCTTGTTAGAGGACTAGGTCTTGTTAGAAGCCTCAACCCTATTAGGAGTTACTTCAACCCTGTTAGGAGTTGGTAGATCAAATATAATGTATGGAAGAAGAGTCCACTACCCTAACATGTAATTATACAATTCAATTATTCACAAGAATATATATACATACAATAATTTATGTCTATTGTAATTTTCACTTTCTCTGATCATACATCAAATGTAGTTCACACATCATCTCATTGACTACACATCAATCACAAATATCACATAGATCATACTTATGTCACACACATATATTTGCAAGATAAGATCTTTACATATACCTCACACATTCATAATTCATTGCTTAGTCAGCCTTCATGCTTTCACATGCATGGTATAATATGAAATAACTTATGGAATAATATCCACATAGTTAGCTCATCATGACTTAGTAATTATTTTCTCACCAAAATAATTCATAAAGCCGTACAATCTAATTATGTACTATACTCTGCTCTGTACTAATTAAACACCCATATTGGTATTTCAATCATAACTTGCATCATATTGTCTATACACACCTGCACATAGGTATATGTCATTATGAAATTGTGATAGATGTTTCCTTAGCTATGCATAAGATACCTCTCAATGATTCATTCATACACATCACATATACTCTTTGTGCTAAAGCAAATTGTCTAACACTTAGACAATTTTCTATCTCTAAATGTATAAATGAAATGTTGAATATATGTTTCCACAAATGACAACACTCAAAACCTCTATCTAACCATATTTCCAAAAATCTCCTCCTTTAGCACTGACACAAAAATTTGAGAAAATTGGCTAACTCCCAAAATGATGTCATGCATAACAAAAACTAATAAAAGTAACTATACAAAATTGCCTTCAAAACATTACAATTGTATTCATGTTTTGATGGATCATTACATTCCTTATCACTCCTTTACATTGATAAATAAGTACATAAGTGTACTCCCCCTTACATATACAATAAAAATTTTCCCTAGAACATACATATAATTTTCCTTTTAGTATTAGTCCCCTTGAGACATTAATGGAAAAGGTGTCAAAAATTGTATCCAAAAACTATGTAGGTTGTTGTTAATCAACTTATCATTCTAGAAAAATAATTTGCATAGAAAAGCTTAGCTTGTTCACTTATTTCTTCCAATTTTCTATTACTAAATTATAAATACTAATTAGTGCACATAGTGCATAGAATGCTACTTCAACTACACTCAAGTCAGTATATGCAAATTTTTCATAGGAAGTCTTTACTGCAAGACATTTCTCTAGCTACCTCTGCAAAGTGCTTATTTTTGGTAACAAAATTTCTCTAAGACTAGAGAATATCTTCTCTACCTTCTCCTTGTTAGATTCTAAGCCTCTGATTACATTGTGGATCATCTCCACTTATGTTTGACAATCTTCAATGCTAGTCTCTAGGAGCTATAATTTCATAGTGAGTGTTTCAAGATCAGTTAGCTTACCCTTTATTTGACTCTCAAAGTTAGTAAGGTAATTTTATGATAGTCTGCATTATTCATATAATTTCTTCCCTTCATCAATATATTTCATCAGTTCTTCTATGCTTTCATCAAGCACCTTCAATTCATTTCTCATATTGGTGCACACTGTATCAAATAGTGTTCCATCATGTTTTATATGTGCTTGCATTGAAGCTGCTTTTGCTAGAGTTGTGAAGTATTCATCAAAGATCTTCACCAACTCTTTGGCCTTTACTTGTAAGTCTAGATTAGCTACAATTTTTTTTACTGTCTTCTACATTCTATCCAAAGACTTTCTAGATTTTTTGTTCTCAAAAAATTTTCTCAGTGAGCTCTATAATCTTTTTTTATCATCATCCATCTGATGGTATTGTTACTATTGCTACTACAATTGGAGTTATTGTAGGAATAGGTGTAATTAATTTTAGTTATGTGCTCTTCTTCTCTTCCTCAACTTTCTTCTTCTCTTCTTCCAATTTCTCAACTTTCTTCTTCCTTGCATTTTCTTCTTTCTTCATCTTTTCTTATTCTTCCTTCTTTCTCTTCTCCTCTTCTTCTTTGTTTTACTTCTTCTCCTCTTTCTTTTTCATTTCTTCCTCTACCCTCTCTACTTTTTTGTTACTCTTTGTTTCTTTCTTCATCTCTTCTTCTTTCATCTCCTTCTCAACTTTTTTCTTCTTTTCTTCCTCTTCATCTTCATTTGAGCTAGTGTGAGTTGTAATATTGTTGATATTGCCAATAATATTTTCTCCATAACCTGCAAAAAGGGTTCTCCTTTGCACCTATTATTATGTGTGTATTATCCACTTGCATAGTACCCATAAAAAGGTGCAATGGTGAGGGTGCCAATTGTTTCTCTTCTTCTTCTCCCTCATCACTAGATGGTGTATTTTATTCTACATACACTAGGCTCTCACATTTGAACTACACACTTACCTTTGGCACTATAGTCATAAATTTGATAATTTCCTACTTTGTCTCTCCTAAAATCCTCACAATTTCCTCCCATTAGAAGAATTTCTCTTCTTTTGTTCCTTAGCAAGGGCTCAATACCCTTCAAAATTCTATCAGAGTCCTCCTTGGAGTCAACCTCACATAGTTTATTTATCTTTATTATCCTCAAATTTAGATCTTCTTCTAATACTCTCTTCTTTCTATTTATAAGTCTATTATATAAGTCTTCAAGTATCTTACTCTAAATATTATCAAACTTCTTATATCTCATAATCATGTTCCTTATAATGGAAATTTCCAATTGCCTTTTATCCATGTTACTATGCTATTTGAGATATGGTGAGATAGATGTCTTAATGGTTTTCATTTATGGAAACATACATTCAACATTTCGTTTATGCATTTAGTTATAGAAAATTCTCTAAGTGCTAGATAGTTTGTAGCAACATAGAGAACAAATATTAAGTGTAGGGATGACTCACTAAGAGTTAGCTCTTGCAAAGTTAAGGACAAATTCATGAGAGTATCATTATGAAGTGTGTTAGTGTAGAAATGTGTACAAATAGTACATCATGAGTTATGATTAAAATACCAATCCAAGTATTCAATAGTGTAGAATAAATCATAGAAAAGAATTGGATTATATGGTCTTAGGACTTATTTTGGTTATGAAAAAATTATTGAGTTATGTTGAGCCAACTATAGGGGCATTATTTTATATTATGTCAAGCATGTGAACAAATGAAGGCTGACTGAGTAGAGTTTTGTAAATGTGCAAGACATAAGTAGAAATTTTATCTTGTGCAATAAATAAAGATGTGATGTGTCATATGAACTATTGTGTGAATGATCTAAAAGATAAGTGAGCCTTATGTGATGTGAATTCTAATGTATGATCAGAACAAATGTGAAGTATATTGTATGTATAAATATTCTTGTGAAGAAGTAGATTTTATAATTGCATGATAGATTAGTGGGCTCTTCTTGTATACATTGTATTTGTTCTACCAACTCCTAATAGGGTTTAGGTTTCTAACAAGGGCTAGTCTCCTAATATAGACTCGAGACACTATATGTACTTCATAGACTCCTAAAAGGGTCATAATCCTTAACAAGATTCATCTAGTGGTAATCATCCCCACCAGGGTTTTCCCTTGGCAACAATTTCCCTAGTTAACAAATAATGGTTTTATGAGTTATCTATGTGCATGGTTATTTTACCAATTAGCATTGATGGCTTACTTTCATATGCAAGCTATAGAGTAATTAACAATATTAAGTTGTAGGAAAAAGTTTGTAATATATTGATTCACACCCCCCCCCCCCCCCCCCCCCCCCCCCACCAGTATTATCTATTTCTAACAATTAGTATCAAAGCATAGTCACTTTGAAAAAGTTTAACAACTTAAGTAAGATCCCAGTTAATATGGAACAATTTAAGAAAAATCTAGAAGAAACTCTTGAGAAGATTGGCCTTCTTATTGAAGAAAGAGATAACCTAAAAGATAGGTATGAAGATGCAAAATTTTATATTAGCAAGGTAAAAGATAAGATTAATGATTTAGATTCTGGGAAGGAATCAATTGTCTAGACTAGTAACAATGATAAAGTAAGATATCTTTAGAAGGAAAATGAAATCTTGGAACATAAACTGAGAATAGTTGAGCTTAAATTATGTCTTAAGAAAAATGGTGGCAATAGTGAGCTAGGATTGAAAACTAAGAATGTAGATCTTAGATACTAGTTAAGTCAAGGTAGATCTAAAATAGATAGTATCAAGATTAAACATGTTGAGTTAGAAAAGTATAACATTATTGTGAAAGGAGAACTTACACAAGCTAAGCACCAATTATAGAAACTTTATTCTTGTGGTGAGAAGATAGATCAACATATATTTCATCAAAGACTTTCTTAGGACAAAACAGGACTTGGATATTTGATTGAATAAAAATCAGCCAAGAAAATTGAAATTAGAAGAGAACTAGATCCTATTACTGAATCATCTAAGGAATCTTATCTGAGTAAGGTAGAATCAAGAAGATCTACTAAAATATCAATGGAAGTTGAGATAATTAAATTTTCAGCTAAACCTAATGAACCTAAGAAACTAGAGCAAGTTGATAAATATAAGCAAGATGAACCACCCAAGGAAGTAAGACATGAGTTCAGAGGTAGATGCTTCATTTGTAATGAAGTTAGACACATGAAAATAGATTGCACAGGTAAGTCTTTTAAACTCATCACTAATTTCCATTGTTATAATTTTCATGGTTATGGACATAAGGTAGTAGAATCTAAGAAACCTAAGTTTGATGGTAATAATGCAAATAGTAGAATGTATAGGAATACCAACCCTATAGGCAATGAAAGAGGAAGATCATAGAATAGATCAAATGATAGAGAGGCATCTAATGGTGAGAAGAACCAATTTGTGTGTTACAAGTGTAATAATCTTGCACACATTGCAAGAAATTATAGAGCACCTAAGGATCAAAATGGAACCAATCAAACAAGAAATGCACCTGTATGTTAGTTATGTAATAACCTTAGACACACAACAAAATATTATAGAATGGATAGAAATAAATTTAACAAGAATCCAAATAATTGAAGGAGAACAATAGAAATGACAAAAGGAATGATAATGATAGTAACATCAGTCAAAAGGAAGCAAATAAGGAACATGTTGATGAATTCAATGAATCATTTGTAATAGTAGATCTAGAAAGCTTTCATACAATTTTGGAGGAACAATTTTTCGATGCACCTAATAGAAGATTGAAGTCATATATTACTTGTGACTCATCCTACATGAATTAAGAAGCCCTAGCAATAGCAAAGCATCAGTTGGTCAAAACTAATCTTAAAGAGAGAGTTGGAAGTTGCATAATTAATAAAAGGTTAAGGACATAGAGAGAAGGCTATGGTCAAGTACACAAGACTTGATATGATCAAAGTAAGTAGGAATTCAAAAATCAAACCTACTACTAAATAAAGATAGTAGTTGAATATGTGGTAGATATGCATTTAATGTGCAATGAGATTTGGAATGATTGAAGGATTTTAAACAAGATTGTATGTACCATTTGTTCATGCAAAGTGTCTTGAGAGAATTAAAGAGTGATTTGAAAATGAATTGAACTTGGAAGTAAAGTTTGAGAAGCAGAAAGTTACACAAGCCCTAAATCATGATTTTAAGGTTTTTTTGTGAAGATTGAATCTAATTTCTTCACTATTTTAGTATTTATAGTTTAATGGCAAGTACAAATGTGTATGATGTAAGTGAAAGACCAAGGTATAAGTTTAATAAGCATCCATTTATATAATTATTGGATGATTAGTTAGGTGCATTTTCACAATTTCCAAAAAAATGTGTTACATGTCAAAGATATAAGAAGCTACTTTCACTATAAAATTGAGAGCATAGGTGATGAGGAAATTTATTAAGATTTGGAAAAGATGTGAAACAATGACTTATCATTGAAGTCTAAGTATGTGCAGCTAGAAAATTTGAATTTGGTGAAGTATATGTTTTACACAGAATTTGATAATCACAAATGGACCCAAATTATTTTGAGTAGGGTACATGATGATATGTTTTGGTTAGGAGATGAGAAGACTATTAGTGATGATGACCTACCTTACAATGGTCACATAATTGAGAAATGAAGGATGTAATCCTATAAATGAGAAGAATGTTAGAAAAATGTTTGAGATGAACCTAAAGAAATAGTTTGACAAAAGGAACATGAAGGTTGAACCTATTCAGGATAGAGGAGTAAAATTGTTAACTAAGATATTGGTGTACAAGTTGAACAATGGATCAAACATTAACTCAGTACTAGCGGGATTTCTTAATGCAACACATGTAATGGAAGTAGAAGGAAGAAAGGTTAAATTATGCAAGATTATTAGAATGCAATTATTGGATAACATTGCAAGGTTAAAGAAGACAAAGAATGATGTATTCAAATTTGAGTCCCTGTTGATTCACATATTCTTTTATACTACAAAAAGATTTCCTAGAATGATAAATTTGGATAGCAATGAGTGCACAATGAAGATGGTGACTCAATTCTATAGATCCTAACTAGAGAGTGTCAGAGATGATGATATTGATAGAATGATCAATATTTTCCAATCAAATATGAAACTAAGGAATAGAATACCTCCCTCTATGGTAGAGAAGTACAAGGAAGATTTATGCTTCATGGTGGAGATAGACGACACATGCATCGAAGTAATAATTCCCAGAGTCAAATTCATTAAGCCTATGGGATATGAGATGAGTGTTGATCTCAAAGAAGGTTATGTAAAGATCATACTTGAATCTAAGTTGGGCACTAAGTGCCCTATATGGGGAACCTCTGAGGAAAGATGAATAGTATTTATTTTAGAACTATATAGAAAAGAAATCAAGAAAAAGGTTGAAAAGGAGATAGATTCAATTTTTAACGAATCTGGCATGACAAGTTAAGAGTTCAATGAGATTAAAGGAATTACATTGGAGATGAAAGCTAGTGGTTAGACTGAGGTGTTGGCAACAACTCCCATTGTTGTAGTAGGACCTTCAGAAGGAGTAATAGTGGCACAACCTTGTGTGTAAGATCCTATTGTACCTTATGCAGCAGTTGCACAAGTGCAATTAGTGAGGACAAGATATGAATAGACTGAGGCAGCAAGAGTTGGAAGGACCTACTACATATAGGAAATCAAGGAGATTGGTAAAGGTTAAGAAAGAAACTACACCACAAGCCAAGAAAAGAGTCAAACAAATTGTCAACAGACCATGAAAGAGGAGGAAAACAATGTAGTTGAGAAGTTCTAAAAGTTTTGAAAATGAAGCTAAAGATAAACATGTCAAGAAAGATGTGTAGGAAGCAAGAAAAAAAATAGGAAAGAAAACTTGGAAACCAAAGGAAGAAAAATTTAATATGAAAATAATAAATGATGATCATTTTGTATAGTTGAATAAATACTATAGTATATATAGTGATATGGACAGAAGGTAGTTAGAGAATCTTCTTATAAGAAATATGATATTGAAGAAAAGAAAAGAAGTTAGAAGAAAAGAAAAGAGGTAGAAGAAAAGAAAAGGAAAGAAAACGAGGAGAAAAAGAAAAGAGAAGAAGAGAAGAAAAAGAAAGAAAAGGAAGAACAAAAGAAGAAAGAAGAGGATGAAAAGAGAAAGAAAGTTGAAGATGATGAAAAGAAGGATACTTAGGAAAAGATGAAAATAGAGGAAGAGAAGAAAAAGGTAGTTACACTTATTCCTACTATAGCTTTAGAAGTAATAGCACCTAGAACATCATCAAAAATATTTATTCCATCTGATGATGAAGATCAGAAAGGTTTGGTGAGCACATTGAGTAAGTTGTTCAAGAAGAAAAAATTGGTAAAGTCTTTGGAGAAGACTTTAAGTGAAGTCTTGGATAGGATGTAGAGGAAAATTACTACAACTATAGTTATTTCATACTTGCATTTGAAGGCTATGAATTTGGTGAAAAACTTTTATAAGGAATTCACAACCCTAGTAGAATTAGCTTCAATGCAAGCTCAAGTTACTCATGATGTAGTTGTATTCAACACATTTTGCACCAATGTGCACAAAGATCTAAATCACTTGAAGGAAAAATCAAGGGATTGAGAAAGCATGTTGATGATGGAAAAAAATTGTATGGAAAATGTGCATAGCCATACAAGTACCTTGTAGAATATCAAAGTTAGTTAATAGGTAAGACAAGTGAGCTTGAAACACTCATTATTAAGCTACAACTCCTAGAATCTAGAATTGAAGACTATGGAGCACAAGTGGAGAAGATACATGGTATGATTAGAGACTTGGAATATAAGAAAGAGAGAGAGGCAAGGAGATTCTCTACTCGTAGAGAAATTTTATCATCTAAGATCAACATTTTGTAGAGGCAATTGGAGGAATGTCTTACTGCTAAGGCTTCCTATCACAAGTTTTCCTATACTGATTTAGGTGTAGTAGAAGTCACATCCTAAGAACTTTGCATACTAAAAAAAACTCAAAGACAATAAAGAAAAACTAGAAGAAAGAGATAGAAATGCTAAAAGTTGTATATGTAGATTGCTTTTCCAAATTCAGAGGTTGATCAATATCAGAATGCCTAGATTTTTGTGTACAAGTTTCGGCACTTTTCCATTGATGTCAAAGGAGGAGAGTAATATGTAAGTACAAGGGAGTATAAATAAAGGGGGAGTCATATTATGTAACAAAATTTTTACTTATGTATCAATTTAAAGGAGTGATAAGGGATGTGATGATCCATTAAAACATGAATAAAATTGCTATGTTTTGAAGGCAATTTTGTAGATACTTTTTTTTTTGTTATGTATGATATCATTTTGAGACTTAGCCAATTTTACCAAATGTTTGCAAAAATGCCAAAGGGGGATTATTGGAAATATGGTTAGATAGATGTCATAATGGTTGTCATTTATGGAAACATACATTCAACATTTCATTTATACATTTAGATATAGAAAATTGTCTAAGTGTTAGACAATTTGCAGTAGTACAGTGAGCAGATGTTAAGTGCACAGATGACTCATTGAGATAAATCTCTTGCACAATTAAGGATAGATTCATGCTAATGTGTAAATGTGTATGAATTGTATGCTGTAAGTTATGATTTAAAATACCAGTGTAGGTATTCAACAATATAGAATACAACACACCAGAGAATTGGATTATATAGCCTTGGGAATTATTTAGGTTACGAAATAATTACTAAATTATTTTGTGCTAACTATATGGATATTATTTTATATTATGTCAAGCATGTCAACACATGAAGTCCAACTGAACAAAGTTTTGAAAATATGCAAGATATAAGTACAAATATTATCTTGCACAATAAATAGAGATGTGATGTATTATGCAAACTATTATGTGAATGATCTAAAAGATATGTGAGTCTTATGTGATGTGAATTCTAATGTATGATCAAAATAAGTTTGAAGTACAATAGACATCAAGTATTGTATGTATATCTATTCTTGTGAAGAACTAAATTGTATAATTGCATGTTAGGCCAATGGGCTCTTTTTGTAAACATTATTTATGTTCTACCAACTCCTAATAAGGTTGAGGATTCTAACAAGTCATAGTCTCCTAATAGGGACTCAACACTATATGTACTTCATAGACTCCTAACAAGGTCAATATCCTAAACATGATCCTATTGTTTAGTGAAACATCTAGTGGGTATCATCCCCACTGGGTTTTTCCCATGGCCATGGTTTCTCTACTTAACAAATAATAGAGTTATGAGTTATCTATGTGCATGGTTATGTTTACTTTCATATGTAAGTTATAAAGTAATTAACAACATTAAGTTGTGGGAAAAATTTTGTAGAATATTGATTCACCCCCACCCCACCTTTCTCTTAGTATTATCTATTTCTACCATGTAAAACCTATAAAACTTCTTGTTCTCATAGGTTGCACTTGTGCAACTACTACATATGGTGCAATAGGGGCTTGTGCACATGGTTTTTCTCTTCTCCCATATTCTAAAGATCCTATTTTTGGAAGCACAAATGCTGATGATATTCCTATAAGAGAGTATTGCAAAAACATGATTATATCATTATCATAATAATATGTTACATTCATGACTATGTTTTTCATTGATGTCAACATAGCAGTTTCCTATGGTAGTTGATAGAAGAACAACAAGAAAGATCAAGTTGGTATGGACAAATTGTTAAGTACTTTCAATAGCGAGGTTAAAGGAAAATTATACTATGTTTCCAGTAAATGAAGCTAACCTTAGAAGCATAAGATATTAAGTCTAGAAGAAGTTATGGAAGTTTCATTAAATATTGTTCTAAGATAGTGTTTGCAGAGGCATGTTCTAATAAAATTGTTATATCTCTTAGCTCATATTTGTTATTCTAAGAAGCCAAAGTTAAAGATGTGAAGAAGACATGTTGGTGATGGCATGGCCAAGCTCACTTGTCATAATATTACATTTATACAAACTTATTCAAGTTTCAAGGTGAAATATTAATATTAATGTTATTGCTAAGTGTGACATGTTCTTAATGTGGTCCTATAATAATTAATTGAGAAGGTGTAACAGTTGACTCAAGGAATTGTTTTATGGATTTGATGTAAAGAAAGGAAATTTTCCTTTATCATGAGAATGGATGTATGGATGAATGTGAATGATTGTAAGCAGCACAAAGAGAGGAATGTGAAGATAAGAAAAGTAGAGTAGAAGTGAAGGAAACATCATTTTTGAGGTTTTATTATGTGATCCAAAGTTTGATACTTGGATTTGAGGTTTGTGACCTAGTCTATAAGGTTTGATAGTGATTGATCTAGTTGATAGCATAAAGGAAAGAAGTTAAAGTATTGTACACACAATTATTCCATAAGGAATAGTTGAGAGATTAGTTTGATAGTGAGTTCAGTGGTCTTGCCCCAAAAGGTGTTTGGACAATTGGTTATTCTATCTTCTACAACTCCTAAAAAGGTTGGCACAACTCCTAATAGGGTTGGAATTCTCTAACAAGGATTTGAAGACTCCTAACAGGGACTCATATGTACTAAATGTTGTAATATACTCCTAACAGGGTCCATCCTCTAACAGGGAATATCTATATTAGTACATCATATTGTGGGCATCATTCCAACCTCTCAGTTATCTTGGTGGACTATTGTTTCTAAAAAATATTATTAGAGCATTAGGTCCTTGAAGATAAATTTTAACAACTTTGGGAGATCCATGGAAAAAATATTCAAAAAAGAAAGTCCTACATATGATAGAGGAAATTTTGACACCTGAATGTTGGAAATTCTTGGTGAGCTATCAGAATTGTGTAAAGGGCAGAACATTGAGTTTTAAGATCTAGAATCCTTCTAGTGTATACAAGAAAATAGAGACACAAGAAAAGATAAATCTAGATCCAAAGAAGATATAAAGAGAAAGGAAGGTATTATCTACTTACAAAGAGAGAACCAGAAGGTATGAAATTTTTTTTTTGTTGGTCATGTAATAAATTTTCTCATTATGCATCCAAGTGGCATAAAAGAGAGAAAAATTATAGACAAAATTTCAAACCTAGAAGAGATAGAGAATGTTTGTATCAAAATGAAGAAGATGATTTTGATGAAAAAGTAGTAAGTGCTAGTGATGATGAAATGGGATTTGTAGCAATTAAAGAAGAAAGTCCAAAGAAAATAGCTTTGGTATCACAAGTTGAGAAGAAATTAGATTCGATAATTGATAGTGCTTGTTCACATCATATGATTGGTGATATGAACAAGTTTGATGACTTCAAAAGTCATGATGGAGGCATTGTCAGAGTTGGAAACAATGCAACATTTCATGTTCAAGGTAAAAATAACACTAAGGATGTATATTTTGTTGATGGTTTGAAACACAATCTTTTGAGTGTTGGACAACTAGTAGATAGAGGTTACCAGCTATATCATAGAAAAGACATGCATGATCAAAGACAAATATGGAGAGATAATTGGAATAAGAACTAGATCTAAAGGTAATGTATTTCAGTTGAATCCTACTAAAATGACATTTTTGGTTGAAAAGGTAGATGATAGTTGCTTATGGCATAAAAGATTTTTTCATATAAACTTTGATAGCATTGTGAAAACTAGTAGTATGTTTATAGTTAGATATTTGCCTAAGGTTATAAAGCCTACTAACACAATTTACAAGGAGTCTATGTTGGCAAAGCATTACAAAACTTTTTTTCCTAGCAAGAAGTTTACTACTACAAAAAGATTGGAGATTGTACACATAGATCTCAATAGTCCTATGAATACTAAATGATTCTATGATGAAAGGTATTTCATGATATTAGTTGGTGACTTTTCTAGAATGATGTGGGTCAAATCTCTCAAACAAAAATTTGAGGTATTTAATAAGTTCAAGATATTCAATAATAGAGTTGAGAATGAATTAGGCATGAAGATTAAATGGTTAAGATTAGATAGAGGAGGAAAGCTTACTTTAAATGAGTTTAACATCTTTTGTGAAGAAATGGAATCAAAAGACATTTATCAACTCCAAGAACCGCTCAATAGAATGGCATTACAAAGAGAAGGAACAAGTCAGTCATAGAAGCTACAAGAGCTATGTTAGCAGAGAATGATGTGTCCAAGATGTTTTCAAGAGAAGTTGTGAATATAGTAGTCTTTACTATGAACAAAGTGCAAGTCAGGAAAGAGACAAACTAGACCCCTTATGAATTGTGGTTTGGTCACTCACCTATAGTTAATTATTTCAAAATTTTTGGGAGTAGGTGTTATATCAAAAGAGATGACGATATTGGTAAGTATGATGCTAGAAGTGATGATAGTATGTTTCTTGGTTATTCATTGAAAAGAAAGGCTTATAGATGTTATGATCTGAGAGCTAAGAATTTTATGGAAAGTGACAATGTAAAAGTTGATGAGAAATTTAGAATACAAGAAAGAGTAGTTGATTACAATTCAGATGATGATGTTGTTACTAAACCAAGGAATGATGAAGTATTCCTTGAGAGACTAAGAATGATTTGTTGAATGAAGGAGAGCTGATGATTTTGGGGGATATTTTCACCAAAAATTGAAGTATATCTAAAACTCCAATAATCAGCACCATATTGAAGTTCTCAAAATTCTAAATCCAACACAACTCAAATGGACAAAAAGGAGTCTATATGCTCAAGTTATGGCCAATCAAAGGTTGGTCAAATCATGGTTTAGAGGCCATCAAAAAGGAAAAATTTCAAAATCTCTAGAACTAGTTAAAGTCAACACCAAGTCAAAGGTCACATTGAGAGCTTTTTGACGACGTTCATTTGGTTAAAATCAAAGCTCAGATACAAAACTTATGTGCATGTCAGTCTTTCACCATGGCAATATTTATATATATAAATGAAAAAAATTATTAGTTGTGCGAGTGGGTCGAACCTACAACCACCAACCTCTAAGGTCTAGCTGGTGGCCATTGTACCACCGACAGGCTTCAAAACTACCTCCAACAAACTTTCTATTTAAAGTGTCTTTGCCACCAAATTTGGTAAAAGGGTCGCTAGTGAGGTTGGAACCCTCAACTAATACCCTAACAAAATCTTCACCCATTTCTACACCACTTATGTGGTTTAGCATATATATATCACATATGCTACTTAACTTACAACCAACTCGCCAACCTTATTCAAAATAAGGTTATTTGTTAATTTAACTCCCAAAAATGATATGGGGCCAACACCTAAAAATTGTTAAGTGGGTTATTATGAATGTGGCATCTATTAAAGGCCCTATTTTTATATTATTTTGTTTCAACCTATTTTAGGCTAATATTTTGTATAAAAAGAGGGGGTAAAGTGCACAAAGTTGTGGTGCCAAAAGGGGGGGTATAAGTGGACACCTTTTTCTTGAAATTGTGCAAATTTTGAACTTCAACAAGAATTTGAAGATAGTTACGCTCAAAATTTTTAGATATGACAAAAAAAAAAAGTCGTAGTCCTTTGAATCTAGTTTCTAAACTACTAATTTTTTTTCAAAATGGTTTAGTTTTAGGTCCTCAAAAAAGGGGGCCACAAAAAGTGGTACTGTTTATTACAAAAAAACATAGCATAGTACAAAGTGTGGCCCCCCTAAAATTTTAACTTTTTTTTTGAAATTTTTTAATCGCTCTGGTCAAAAGTTACTTAACAGTATGTAGTTTATCCCAGATTTTTTGAGTAATTTTATAATGTCTATTTTTTTTTAACAAATTTTTTAACTAGACACATCCCAAAAATGTGAAATATCTATGTGCTCCCCCTAGAAATATTTGAAAACTAATCTAAAATCAAAACTTTTTTTTTTCAAAGTGTGTAGAATGGAGTCTAGTTTCTAAAAAACTAAGTTCTTCCAAAATTCGATGAACGAGCTAAAATCTATAGCTCAATTAGTACGTGGTGGTTTTTGACAAAAATTGAACATACATTCAGAAGAAATTATAGATGAAAGGCTTGAAATAGTTCAAATTAAAAATAAATTATATGGCTAGATAGCTAACACAGAGACCTATAATGCTATGTAACCTGATCTTATCGATATCCAACCATGAGAAATCTTGAAGGGGAGCACAGAAGAAAAAACAATCATTTTTTGTATGTTTACTGGAAAACATGTCTCAGGCCCATTCATCAAATCCAAACTTTTGGGTTGGATATCCAAGGAAAAACCAAGCCTTAGGCTTGGGTTTGACTAAGGTTTAAATAGCGCATGCTCCCTATAGCGCGCACGTGCTATAGCATGCACACGCTATTTAAACCTTAGCTCTAAATAGCGTGTGCACACTATAGGACACAAGAACTATAGTGCGCATGCACTATTAAGATGTAAGTTGCGAAAGAGAACTAGGTGGGGGGGGATAGGGGAATGGCTATGTGTTTGCATGAAAGAGATAGAGAGAAAGTAGGGGATAGGAGAGGGGAGGGAGTACAGGAAGGGAGAGAGAAAGTGAGAAAGAGTAGGGGTGGCAAAGAGAGTATAGGATGAGAGAGAGAGAGTAGGGGTGGAAAAGAGGGGATGTGTGAGAGAGAGTACAGGTGGAAAAGAGAGTGTGAGATGGGAGAGAGAGGAAGTGTGAGAGAGAGTACAGGTTGGGAGAGAGAGATTAAGAGTAGGGGATTGAGGAGAGAGAGAGAGTAGGTGATGGGAAATAGAGTGGGAGAGGAAGAACTTGAGAGAGAGGAGGATGGGAGTGCATGTGTGTGAAAGAGAGAGAGTATGGAATGGGAGAGGGGGAAGGCAAAGTAGCTCAAGAGAGAGTAGGGGATGGAAGAGATAGTAGGCAATGGGAGAGGGAGTGGGAGAGGGGGAGATAGGGGGGAATAGAAATGTGTGTGTGTGTGTGTGTGTGTGTGTGTGTGTGTGTGTGAGAGAGAGAGAGAGAGAGAGAGAGAGAGAGAGGAAGGGATAGGAGAGAGTGTGAAAATTTAAGAGAGACTAGAGGGTAGCAGAGAGAGAGAGAGAGAGAGAGTGGAGAGGGAGAGAGTGAGAGTGAGAGTGAGAGAGAGAGAGAGAGTAGGTAGTGGGAGAGGGAGTGGGAGAGGGAGAGCAAGTGAGAGAAAAAGTAGGGGATGGAAGAGGAGAGAGTGGGGATGGGTGTGTGTGTGTGTCAAAGAGAGAGAGTCAAGAATGAGAGAGGGGAGAGAGAGATAGAGAGAGTAGGCAATGGTAGAGGGATGGTAGAGAGAGGGAGAGAGTGAGTGAGAGAGAGAGAGAGAGAGAGAGAGAGAGAGAGAGAGAGAGAGAGAGAGAGAGAGAGAGAGAGAAAGAGAGAGATAGTAGGCAGTGGGAGAGGGAGTGGGAGGGAGAGAGAGGTGGAAATGAAGCATTTAAGAGAGATAAAGTAGGGGATGGGAGAGAGTAGGCAGTGGGACAAGGATTACGAGAGAGAGAGAGGGGGGGGGGAATGAGAATGTGTATTTATTTATAAGAGAGATAGAGTAAAGGATGGGAGAGAGTGTGAGAGTTTGAGAGAAAGTAGTAGGGGATGTGAGAGAGAGTGAGAGTAAGGGATGGGAGAGAGAGAGAGAGAGAGAGTAGAGAGGAAGAAAGAGAACTTGAGAGAGATAGACAGTAGGCAATAGGAGATGGAGTGGGAGAGGGAGAGGGAGAGGGAGAGAAATAGGGGGGATGGGAGTGTGTGTGATAGATGTAGAGAGTAGGCGATGGAAGAGAAGAAGAAGAGTGGAGGGATAAGAGTGTGTGTATCTATGAAAGTGAGAGAGTAGGGGATGGGAGAGAGTGTGAAAGTGTGAAACTAGGGGGTGGCAGAGAGAGAGAGAGTACAATGATGGGGGAGAGAAAGTAGGGGATGGGAGAGGAAAAGAGAGAGGGGGAATGGGAGTGTGTGTGTGTAAGAGAGATAGAGCAAGGGATGGAAGAGTGTGAGAGTGTGAGATTATGGGTGAATGAGAGAGAGAGTATGACGATGGGGGAGAGAAAGTAGGCGGTGGGAGAGGGAAAGAGAGAGGGGGGATGGGTGTGTATGTGTAAGAGAGATAGAGTAGGGGATGGGAGAGAGTGAGAGTGTGAGAGAGTAGGGGATGGGAGAGGATAGAGAGAGTAGGGGATGGTGGAGAGTGTGAGAGTGTGAGAGAGTAGGGAATGGGAGATGAGAGAGAGAGCAAGGGATGGGGGAGAGAAAGTAGGCGGTGGGAGAGAGAGTGGGAGAGGCAGAGAGAGCTTGTACAAGATGGGAGAGAGAGAGAGAGTAGAGAGGGAGAGAGAGAACTTGAGAGAAAGAGATAGTAGGTAGTATTAGTGTGAGTGTGAGAGAGAGTAGGGGGTGGTAGAGAGAGTACGATGATGGGGGAGAGAAAATAGGCAGTGGGAGAGGGAGAGAGAGGGGGAATGGGAATGTGTGTAAGAGTGACAAATTAGGGGATGGAAGAGAAGAGAGAGAGTATGGGATGGGGGAGAGAAATTAGGTGGTAGGAGAGGGAGAGAGATAGGGGGGATAAGAGTGTGTGTGAGAGATCTAAAGAGCCGAGGATGGGAGAGGAGAGGGGGTGAGAGAGGTAGAGAGAGTAGGTGGTGGGAGAGGGAGAGTGAGAGAGAGTAAAGGATGGGAGAGAGTAGGAAGAGAGAGGGAGGGGATGGGGGAGAGAGTAGGGAGGATAGAGAGTAGGGAGGATGGGGAGTGATGTGTTTTGAGAAAGTAGGGGGTGGTAGAGAGAGAGTACGATGATGAGGGAGAGAAAGTAGGCAGTGGGAGAGGAAAAGAGAGAGCAGGGATGGGAGTGTGTGTGTAAGAGAGACAAAGCAGGGGATGGGACAGAGTGTGAGAGTGTGAGAGTAGGGGATGGCAGAGAGAGAGAGAGTATGACAATGGGGGACAGAAAGTAGGCGATGGGAGAGGGAAAGAGAGAGGGGGGGATGGGGGTGTATGTGTAAGAGAGATAGAGTAGGGGATGGGGGAGAGTGAGACTGTGAGAGAGTAGGGGATGGGAGAGAGTGAGAGTGCGAGAGAGTAGGGGATGGGAGAGAAGAGAGAGAGTAGGGGATGGGGGAGAGTGTGAGAGTGTGAGAGTGTGAGAGAGTAGGGGATGAGAGACTATAGAGAGAGAGCAAGGGATGGGGGAGAGAAAGTAGGCGATGGGAGAGAGAATGGGAGAGGCAGAGAGAGCTTGTACAAGATGGGGGAGAGAGAGTAGAGAGCGAGAGAGAGAACTTGAAAGAGAGAGATAGTAGGTAGTAGTAGTGTGAGGGTGAGAGAGAGTAGGGGGTGGTAGAGAGAGTACGACGATGGGTGAAGAGAAAGTAGGCGGCGGGAGAGGGAGAGAGAGGGGGAATGGGAATGTGTGTAAGAGAGACAAAGTAGGGGATGGGAGAGAAGAGAGAGAGTAGGGGATGGGGGAGAGAAATTAGGTGGTAGGAGAGGGAGAGTGAGAGAGATAGGGGGGATAAGAGTGTGTGTGAGAGATCTAAAGAGTTGGGGATAGGAGAGGAGAGGGGGTGAGAGAGGTAGAGAGAGTAGGTGGTGGGAGAGGGAGGGTGAGAGAGAGTAAATGATGGGAGAGATTAGGAAGAGAGAAAGGGAGGGGATGGGAGAGAGAGTAGGGAGGATAGAGAGTAGGGAGGATGGGGAGTGATGTGTTTTGAGATAGTGCGTACGCACTTTATAGTGCGTACGCACTTTATAGTGCGTATGCACTATCCCAAATCACCAAAAAATGGTCAAAAACCAACCTTGGGGCCCATTTCATCCATTTTTAACTTTTGGTCTATTATGCTCTCTGTTATTCTGACAGAAAATGTGGGTTTCAACATCTAGAAAACACTATTTCAACACTTTTGGAAGCTAGCAAACACCAAATTCAATCATTGGACACGTGATTTAAAGAATTTTTGAATATTCTTTTAATAGAAAAGGTTAGTGCAATCCATTTTAAATATTGTTTGTCAATATATAGATACAAATTTGATTATAATTTGATATGTTATGTAATATATAGTGAATTCATTAAAAATTGTATGTTTGAATGAAATGTTATTTCAAAATGGTTAGAAATTTGACAAGTCATTTGATATATATTGTGTATTCATTCAAATAATTATAATTTTTATATGTAATTGAATAATTTGTAATTTACACATTTTAAGTAATTCGGATGTTTGAATAATTTGACATGTAGAAATCATCATCATGCCAAGGAAGAAACCAAAGATTCAAACAAATGCAAATAGGGAGAGAGATTTGACAATTAAAAGAGATAAAATGAAATTACTACATAAACAAAGAAAATTGAAAAGCAATGATGAAGAATTAACTTTTGAAGAGGATCAAGAACCATCGGTACAAACAAATAATGAGGAAGAATTAGAAAGACAAAGAGAACGAATGAGATTGTTACACTCAAAAAGATAATTGAATTGTGAAGCTACACCATCCTCCAATGTTGGATTCATATCGTCCGCTACACCATTTTTGAATGTTGGAGTCATATCATCCACTACACCATCTTCCAATGTTGAAGTCATATCATCCTCTCATGTTGAAGAGACACTGATTTATAGATCTGATGATATACACACTCCATCATGTCATGTTGAAAGCACAACATCAACACATCAAGTAGGTGATATTCCATCTTTTACATCTTATTTCCAAGGCACATCATCTTTAGTTCAAGGTACGCAATACACTCAACCTTATATTGATGTTCAAAATGTTGAGAGAATTGAAGAGATTAGAACAGCTTCTAGAATTCATTTTACAAAACCAAAATATTTGATTGATATTGATACTAACATTTTGAAATCAATGCTTGACAAGATTAGCAAGCGTACTTGTCAAAAAAAAGTTAATCATATGTCGAGATTTTTTTTTGAAGAATTAAATATTATAGGTCAATGCCAATTATTTTTTGAAATGATGAGGAATTTGAAATTTAGGCCTATCATGAAGATTCTTGGGCTAAGAAAGATGGATGATTCAAATGAAAGAAATATTGTAAAGAATCTAATGAGTGCTTATGACAAAGTGGGTTCTAAATCATGCACCAAAGATAGCAATATCACAAGATGAGTACTCACATCGACAATTTAGCCAAATGAAGAAAGCTTGACTCATGAGAAAGACAAGAAACACATTAAAAATTGGTAGAGGTACCTTAATGAGAGCCATGCTAAAGCATGAGAGATTAGAAGATCCAATAAAAAATGAGTTATGGACATTTAGCGGTAGACTATCGCAAAAGGATAAAGAAATTAGTGAAGCCTTGAAATCATTGATCGAAGATTTTTAGAAAAATAACACACGTATTTCTCCTAATCAAAGAGATATTATAAGAAGGAGGATTGGTAGCCGAAATCACGAGCCACATGCGAAACATTTTTTGGACTCAACTCAGACACAATTTTTTGCAAAATTTATTGGTATGTATCCTCAAATTCAAATAATTCAAAGATTTTTTGAGATGGGTAAACCTTTTTATGTGAAAATAAATCACACACACACAACTTGTTGTTGTAGGATACATATTGAATTTTCTAACCATTTTGATGTTTTTAGGCACATATGCGTAGTTTTGCTTCTCAGTTTGTTTTGCAGGATTGTGACATAAAAGAGCCACCAAGATCTTCAAGGGAATTCATATCCAACATTTTATGTGAAATAGGGGACGACCAACAATTTTACAAGACATCATGTTTGGATGGTACATGCTTATTTTGTGGTTCTTTGCAACTTTTATCAACTTGTCAACATATGGATAGTACACATGCAATTGGAAATGAAATAGTAGATTACAAAAAATTCAAGACAGTGACATATGCTCTAAAAGATGGGAAACATGGTAAAAGATGTGATCTAGTTATTGAAAAGATTCCAGTGTATGAGTTCATGAAGATTTTTCGTGAAAAGATTATGTATGAGTATGCAAGGCATACCCATAGAGCTCAATGGTTGGATTTGCAATTCAAGTTGTGCAAGGATACGTTTCCATTAGATACCATTGTTTTGGTTGTAGATTTTGCAGAGAACTACACACTACAACCACAAAATGAGGTGCAAGAAAAGTATTATACATCTCAATAGGTTTCTATATTTGTTCACATAACATTCATGCATTTACCTACAAGTACAGAGGATGACAGGAAGATTTTGAGGGAGTACCATTTTTACATCAGCGATGATCGATCACATTCTACGAAGTTTGTACATGGTTTTTTTCAACTATTTTATGGAGATTTGGCTAACAGGGGCATATCATATCATCAACACATTATTTGGTCAGATAATTGTGCATTTCAATTCAAGAATGCACGAATGTTCTATTGGTTGAGCAGGATGCACAGGTTGTGTAGAATTCAATATATGTGGAATTTCACAAAGGTTGGTCATGGTAAGGGAGAGCACGATGGTGCAGGTGCATGCATTAAAAGAGCCTTGGATTGTGAAGAACTAAAGTACAAAGATGGAGCAATATTGATAGATGCAAAATCCATCGTCTAATGGTGTAACACTACAATGGGTCTAGGTAAGGAAGGTGAGTCTACAGTTTGTAGATTTTTTTGGTTGATAGATAATACTAACATTGAACCATATCAAGATTGTTGCACACTAATAGGATCTAGTGAGTTACACTCTTTTAGAAGCTCTAATGCAGGTTCATGGAGTATCCACACATGAAAAATGGTATGCTATTGTCCATCATGTGCAGAGGAAAATTGGGATGATTGTGAGTCAACTAAACTGGTGAAAAAATGGGATATACGGGTTTTGGAACCAATTGACACCTATCATCCCCCACAAGCACTAGAAATGGTAGAGATGGATTCATCTATTGACTTTGACCGCTTGTCAGTTTTAGTGCAACCTGGTTTATATATCTTTGTAATTTCAATATGTAACTTTCTAACTTTTACCCAAGTATTTTCTGAATTAATAACTGCATTTTGTACATTTGTCACTGCAGGCCATGTTTTTGCTATTATTGCAGCTAAAGACAATGAAGAAGGGACAGATTATTATTTGTGTCATTGTGTTGAAGCCAAACAAAAATTGGATCACTCGGTTATAGATGGTGAAGGTTTAGAGTACCATGTTAGTGTGGTGGTTGTAACAGGCACATGGCTTAGACGATATCCTATGAAGAATCCTAACTTGTGGTTATTCAAGGATTGGCAAACAGAGAGGAAGATTCTTCATTATTCAGACCTTGTTGTCGCATCAAATGTCCACTTGATAAAATATGGTGTAAAACCACATAATAAGATTCTTTGGAAAGTTCATGAGTCAAACCACGAGGCAATACTTGAGACATTAAAATGTTGAGCAGATCCAGTTGGCTCATTAGATTGAATTGGGAGAGAGAGAAAAGGTTATCAATTGGATCCAAATACAATGTTACAACCTCTTCCCCAAGACTATCACATGACTAAGGTGGACCGTATTGTTATGATGTGTAAGTGATGAGATTTAGTTTTGATTTGTTTAGAATATAGATTCATTATTTGAATTTATATTAGATTCTTTAATAGGACCCATTTTTTTAATCTTATCTTAGATTTGTGACTGTGCTAATTCTTCATTTGTAGGTCACCAAAGAAGAGGGTTAATAAAGTTGACGCACAAGTGATAAAGGGTGAGATGCCAAAATCATCTACGAAATGGTATTATCAATTCACTTCCTCAATATTTATTAGTGTTCTTTGTTAAAGTACCATTGTATGATAATCATCTTATGCCTGCAATTGCAGAGGTTAAATTATGTCAATACTAAGGTTTGTAGCATCAATACTAAGGTTTTTAGCATCAATTGGTCATGCTAAGTATAGTAGTTGTATCATGAATCCTTCTGAACCAATATGACTAAGATTCTCGGAAGAAGACTAAACCATATCATCTGTCTACTCCCTCTTTATATAAGAGTTTGTCAAAAAATGAGAATGAAACATTCATTATTACTCCCCCCTCAATGTAAAATTCTCATTGATTGCATTTTGTAAAGTTTTAAGTCACTATCAACCTCTATATCATTGTATTCTTCTTATCATCAAATTACACAAAAATGAGAATATGAATGATGACTTCTTCACATGAACCTGACAAGTATAAATGCTACACCTTAATAAATGTTTGGGCTTGGTCTTTACCATTCGAGCTTATAATACAATACATTGGCTTCATTTTTATTTGGAAGTATTTATTATGTTTGTTCCAAAAGTCATTCTTCATTTGCCAATATGAAAATGCGACTATCATGAAAGGCATAGTCTTATAATTTGTAATTTGTATAATGGTATAAAAGCTTGGTTGTGGGTTTGAATCCATTGCCCCCATGACCCTCCTTCTCATGCATTTATTCTATTTATTCTTCTACCTCCTCCTCCACTTGGCCATTTTGCAACACCATCTGGATGGAACTCTAGCCTTCCTCAAAACCATTATACATGACCTCTCCTTCTTCAAGATATTCTATAAAAGTTCCTCAACCCTTGAACCTTTCAGAACCCCAATCTCAATGGAAGGCTTCTAGACCAAAGGAACTAGTAGATTCGGTTCTTTAAGAGAAAGAGACAACAAATCCAATTTTCTAGTGACTAGATGAAAATTGGGGAAATCATTTTAATTAGTTGTAAATCAAAAGGAATTATAAATAAACTATATCAATATAATAAGTAACTTAGTAATTATATCAATATAATTTAATTACTAAGGAAATGAATTTATTACTCTAACATATAGTACATTATTTTGCAGACAAAGGTGTTGAATTTGATGCTTAACAGATTTACATACATGTGTAATAAATAATAAGTGTTGTAGCTTTGGGATCAACACTATAAAATAAAGGATGTCATACTACATTCACAGAGGTACCAAAATATTTTATTTGATATGGAGACAAAAGAAAATGCGTATTCTTCATAACTACATTTGAGCCTCATGTATTATCATTTTCAGCTATTGACATCAGAGATACCTTTACATCTTCATCATTGTATTGATCAATGAGTCCTTATTGCACTCACTAGTTCTAAGCCAATGACTAACGTATGAAAGAGTTTACGTTAAAATTTCATTAGTACTAAAATTCAATATAAAATTCATAGGCACAATCGAGTGGTAACTTTGATAGTTTTTGTAGGGTCTTATTATTCCTGACCATTAGTGTATCCCTGAGGTGTATATATAGAGGAATTATTAGCTAGCTGTAAGAAAATATTAAGTTTTATGTGTAAATATATTTTATTTTTTTATATAAAATAGTTATTTATTCATATATAATTTTGATTGTAACATGTCGAGTTACAGAAGATTCTAGACTAATGGACTAGTGAGCATGTTAGGAAGACCTCGTTATATACACTGGTCATCTCCCACTTGTTGGCAATTAAAGACAATTAGGGATTTATTTTGTTCCCCTAGTTGGAAAGAGTATATATCTAATGATGTACATATTACACCTATATGGCATTATTGGGCATATGTTTTGTATAATTTTTTCTATGTATGTCATTTTTTACATATATTTCATGTATGACATTATTAGACATATGCTTATGATGTTTCAAATTATTGATAAATGAATTATATGATATTGTTAGACCTTATGGAATCAACTTTGATTTTTTGTCATCACATTGGTTTGATGCTTGTATTCAATCAACCAACATATTTTCCTTTTAATTCTTCCACATTTGGCATATCCATCTAACAATGAACTTATGATACTCCCATCAAGAAGTGCATGATTGCATTGTTTTATGGTGGATGTCCATCTCTTTTTTAAATTCCAATTTTATTCATCTACATGAGTAAGGGAGATCAATTCCATTTCTTTCAATTGTATTTAAAGATCATTAAAGTTTTTCCAAACAATGTGATTAAATAAATATTATTCAGCATTTACCTCTATCATCAAGGTTGATTCATTCCTCCTCTTATTTTACCAAATAATTTGGATGAATCACCCATGGCTCCTTACATTTCTTCAAGAAAATTTTCAAAGACTTTTGAACATGTCTTCTCTTCTTCCATATAGTTCATGTTCATTGAAGACATTTGGTCAAACAATATATATGCTTTGTATATTCTCACAACACCAATAGTCATGGTATAATGCTTACAAGATCCATAGTTGAAGAGAAGCTATGTGAAGCTTCTAGAGCCATGGACCTATAGTTAATTTAGTATTATTGCATCCATGTTACTTATGAAAGTGGAACTTTCACATAGATAAGTAGGGAAACCAAAATTGAAAGCCAAACTTAACATAGAAAAGTAAAGCAAGCCTCAACTATATTCTCATTAAACACTATGAATTCAAATATCTTTGGCAGAGCATATCTTGGAGGTCGTGCAAGATATGGGTGAGGTTCTAGTTCCTATAGGACCATGTTGCAGAGACCTAAAATAACCTCTCTCACTTTTTAGACATTGTATTCCATTTTCATTCTATAATGCCATCTCAAGTGATGTTGAAACTTGCAGTGTTTGCGAGTACAAAGTTGCCAACTGCCAAATCTCTCTCATCTTTCATCGTGGGATCAAATTGTCTGCTCCATTAGCTCTAAGTAGCTAGGTAAATCCTAACCCCAACCTCATCTTATCCCCTTCAGTGCTCAAACGTTCTCAGGCACGCTGACCCAGAATGTCCCCAAGGGTCACTAAATGCCACAAGGCTGCAATCTTTGACGGGGCATATCTTAGAGCTCGTGCAAGATATGGATGAGATTCTAGTTCCTACAAGATCATGTTATAGAGACCTACAATAACTTCTCTCACCTTTTGGAGATTGCATTCCATTTTCATTCTACAACGGCATCTCAGGTGATGCTGAAACTTGCAGTGTTAGTCAGTACAAAGTTGCCAACTGCCAAATCTCTCTCATCTTTCATCATGGGATCAAACTGTCTGCTCCATTAGCTCCAAGTGGCAGGGTAAACCCTATCCCCAACCTCATCTTGTCCCCTTCAGTTCTCAAACGTTCTTCGGCACGCTGAACTAGAATGTCCCTAAGGGTCACTAAATATCACAGGGCTGCAATCTTTGACGGGGTATATCTCGGAGCTCATGCAAGATATGGATGAGATTCTAGTTGCTACAAGATCATGTTACAAAGACCTACAATAAACTCTCTCACTTTTTGGAGATCGCATTCCGTTTTCATTCTACAACACCATCTCAAGTGATGCTGAAACTTGCAGTGTTGGCCAGTACAAAGTTGCCAACTGCCAAATCTCTCTCATCTTTTTTCGTGGGATCAAAATGTCTACTCCATTATCTTTGGGTGGCCGAGTAAACCCTATCCCCAACCTTTTCTTTTCCCCTTTAGTGCTTGAACATTCTCAGGCACGCTGAACCGGAATGTCCCTAAGGGTCACTAAATCCCATAGGGCTGTAATCTTTGATGGGGCATATCTCAGAGCTCGTGCAAGATGTGGATGAGATTCTAATTCCTATAGGACCATGTTTCAAAAACCTACAATAACCTCTCTCACTTTTTGGAGATCGCATTTCATTTTCATTCTACAACGCCATCTCGGGTGATCTTGAAACTTGTAGTGTTGGCCAATACAAAGTTGCCAACTGCCAAATCTCTCTCATCTTTCATCGTGGGATCAAACTGTTTGCTCCATTAGCTCTAGATGGCCAGCTAGACCCTATCCCCAACCTTATCTTGTCCCATTCAATGCTCGAACATTCTCAGGCACACTAAATCGGAATGTCCCTAAGGGTCACTAAATCCCACAGGAGTGTAATCTTTGACAGGGCATATCTCGAAGCTCATGCAAGATATGGATGAGATTCTAGTTCCTACAAGACCGTGTTGTAGAGACCTACAATAACCTCTCTCACTTTTTGGAGATTGCATTCTGTTTTCATTCTACAACACCATCTCGGGTGATGTTGAAACTTGCAGTGTTGGCCAGTACAAAGTTGCCAACTGCCAAATCTCTCTCATCTTTCGTCATGGGATCAAAATGTCTACTCCATTAGCTCTGGTTGGCTGGGTAAACCCTATCCCCAACCTTGTCTTGTCCCCTTTAGTGCTCGAACATTCTCAGGCACACTTAATCGAAATGTCCCTAAGGGTCACTAAATGCCACAGGGCTGCAATCTTTGATGGGGCATATCTCAGAGCTCGTGTGAGATATGGATGAGATTCTAATTCCTAAAAGACCATGTTGTAGATACCTACAATAACCTCTCTTGCTTTTTGGAGATCGCATTCCATTTTCATTCTACAATGCCATCTCAGGTGATGTTGAAACTTGCAGTATTGGCCAGTACAAAGTTGTCAACTGCCAAATTTCTCTCATCTTTCATCATGGGATCAAACTTTCTACTCCATTAGCTCCAGGTGGCCGGGTAAACCTTATCCCCAACCTCATATTGTCCCCTTCAGTGCTCGAACGTTCTCAAGCACACTGAACCAGAATGTCCCTAAGGGTCACTAAATGCCACAGGCCTACAATCTTTGACGGGGCATATCTCGGAGCTCGTGCAAGATATGGACAAGATTCCAATTCCTAAAGGACCATGTTGTAGAGACCTACAATAACCTCTCTTTCTTTTTGGAGATCGCATTCCATTTTCATTCTACAATGCCATCTTGGGTGATGTTGAAACTTGCAGTGTTGGCCAGTACAAAGTTGCCAACTGCTAAATCTCTCTCATCTTTTGTCGTGGGATCAAACTGTCTACTCCATTAGCTCCGAGTGGCTAGGTAAACCCTATCCCCAACCTTGTCTTGTCCCCTTGAGTGCTCAAACATTCTCAAGAACACTGAACTGGAATGTCCCTAAGGGTCACTAAATCCCACAGGGCTGTAATCTTTGACGGGGTATATCTCGGAGCTCGTGCAAGATAAGGATGAGATTCTAGTTCCTATAGGACCATGTTGCAAAGACCTACAATAACCTCTCTCTCTTTTTGGATATCACATTTCATTTTCATTCTACAATGCCATCTCGGGTGATGTTGAAACTTGCAGTGTTGGCCAGTACAAAGTTGCCAACTGCCCAATCTCTCTCATCTTTCGTCATGAGATCAAACTGTCTACTTCATTAGCTCTGGGTGGCTAGGTAAACCCTATCCCTAACCTCTTCTTGTCCCCTTCAATTCTTGAACATTCTCAGGCACGCCGAACTGGAATGTCCCTAAGGGTCACTAAATGCCACAGGGCTGCAATCTTTGATGGGGCATATCTCGGAGCTCATGTGAGATATGGATGAGATTCTAGTTCCTACAGGACCATGTTGTAGAGACCTAAAATAACCTCTCTCACATTTTGGAGATCGCATTCCATTTTCATTCTACAACGCCATCTCGGGTGATGTTGAAACTTGCAGTGTTGGCCAGTACAAAGTTGCCAACTGCCAAATCTCTCTCATCTTTCATCATGGGATCAAACTGTCTGCTCTATTAGCTCTGGGTGGCTAGGTAAACCCTATCCCCAACCTCATCCTATCCCCTTCAGTGCTCAAACGTTCTTAGGCATGCTCAACCAAAATGTCCCTAAGGGTCACTAAATGCCATAGGGCTACAATCTTTGATGGGGCATATCTCGGAGCTCGTGCGAGATATGGATGAGATTCCAGTTCCTATAGGACCATGTTGCAAAGACCAAAGATCAGCCAAGGATAAGGATAACATAGTAAGAAAATGATTATTTATCCGGTGGATATAAGTCTTTTATATAACAAACCATTTATATGCATAGTAAAAGGACTGAATATAGATTTGAGACATATTGATCACCTGCAGTCTGATCATCTTCACAAGTATGCAACTTTTGTTTCACTATTTCATGCAGGTTTATTGAACTTTCTTTATGAGGTCATTTACAAATGGGATGTTCAAAGGTTGAGTTCCTATGGGCTGTCAATACTTTGACTATACTTTAAGTCAACAATTATCAATATGGGAAAAAATGGAACTCGTTGTATTTTGAAGTATTGAGAAGATGGCCTTGCCCTTCCCCAAGAGTTTCATAAATGGGAGACATTAGGTAAGAGAGTGAAAATGTTACTATCACTTCAATGCACATGACACAATTGGAAATGCAAATTTTGATGGTAATCATTTTGTGATAAGGGAGAGACTAGGGATGATCGTTGTTACTATCTCTTTAGTAGTGGATTTTTGTTTTCTGTTGAATTTGGTGGTGGGGGATCACTGGTAATTCTCCTTGGATATTCCTTCTTATGATGTTAGTGACAAGTGTTGCTCTTTGAAAACACTTGTACAATCTTTTTTAAATTATTAGATAAAAACAAAGAATTGTAAGTATTAAACATGATTAGCCTTTAGTTCCTAGAAGATCTTTATTTCCCCATCAATGCATTTAGAAAGTTAAGTTTTAAGAAGATCATAAATAGAAAAAATTAGAGAAGCGATTTAAACATTTATATTGATTGGAAACATGTGAGTCTTGAGTTTCCTCTACCTTTTAAAGAACATTCCTTAGCTAGCATACCTAATTCCACATTACATAAGAGTGTCATTGCCCTAAAGATTTAGGAAACCAATTGCTCTAAGATAAAGCTTTCCAGTCAATAAATCTAGCCTATTGAGGTACATAATACTTCTCAATTAAACTTGTGTTAATTCAGTATTAATTATGTAATTAACTACAATTTCAGTATCTATGTACAAGGGGTGACTGAGAAAACTATTTGAGGTCCAATTTGAAAATATATTTATAAGGATCTCGACCAAGGTTCACAACTTCGATGATTAATACATTCATTTAGGCTAGAACCTCACTACAAAAAAATAATATATAAAAAGGTAGTGAATAACGTCATGTCTAGACCCAAATCAACCAATGAGAGTCAAATCAACATAATGTGGAACAACAATATATGCATTGAGTGGGTTGTCATAGAAAAGCTTCAGAATAAAATTCATGTCTAGAATTAAAAGACCTTAAAGAAAATTTATGCTTGTAACACAAATGGCCATTCAAAATTGAATATGATTACAATATGTGAAATAGCATTATGAGAACTTGTAATGCTCTTGTGAACATCATGTTAATTCTTGTAAGAATCCCTAAGATGCTTGTTATACTCAAAATTTTGTTGGAATTGAATTAATTTTCCTGTTGATTAATTGGCTTAGGGTGATATATGATTCTTGGATGGAATAATGAGTTTGTGATTAACTCTGTATTAAGATACATATCATCTTCTAGTTATTTGCAAAGGAAATTTATAAATTAATCTAATGTCATATGGATTGCTTGAGAAAGATGTCCATGTTCTTATTGATGGGTACTAATGACTGTCCACATTTAGTTCTTCAATATCCTATTTGACAAGCTTTCCATAGACATTTCTTTGCCATACTAAGTATTTTTGAAAACATATTTGAGTAGAAGCACTATAGTAGATACTACATGATGTTTTAACAAATAAAGTAATGGGTTAAAGATTATTATTTCCAAGGTATTATGTCATAGTATTTTAATTGTAATGATCTTAGACTAATGATATTCTTGAAGGTAACTTTGACATGCAGCAAGAAAGAAAACCTACAGCCAAGGCTATATTGTGCCTACAACCAAAGCCATAAATGCTCACAGCCAAAGCCACTAGTGCACATAGCCAAAGCCATGGATGCTTATAGCCAAAGTTACAAGTGTTCACAGCCAAAGCCATGAGTACATGAAGTCGATGATCATAATTGTTTACAACTATTCACCAGAAACAACTTCTTTGCAATTTTTGAGAAATACTAATAAAGAAAAAAATAACATCTACTAGTTGGTAGACATAATGGCAACTCTCTAGTAATTGAATTTAATTTCATACATGCACATATCTAATTTAATGTCATACACGAACATATCTAATTTAACGTCATATATGAACAAGCATATAATATAAAATGATAACTAATAATGTAATATACATTAACAAACACATAATATATTATGATAACCAATAATGTCGTATATGAACAAACATATCATATATTAACCAATAATTTCATACATCAAATAAATGTCAAATATGTCTCTCTGATGCCTATATATATACATGGGGAAGGAAACAACTCTCTCTCTCTCTCTCTCTCTCTCTCTCTCTATATATATATATATATATATATATATATATATGTATAAATGTATCGAATATCTCAACTACATCTTTTCCTTCCCACAAGAAGAAGGAAACAAGTCTCTCGACATCCTCTGCCATCGTGTGGAGGGAGACAGTGGAGATGACGAGGCCCTCCTGACATGCTCACTTGACCTCTTGTTGAGGCTCTTCTCCAGGTCCAACTGATACAAAGAAAGTAGATATGAATCAATATTTATTATACGTTGAAATCAAATATATGTACACACAAAATCAATTATTTTCTTACTGCCAACAAATAGTCACTCTGTAAGTCCACCTCAAATGCTCGTGGATGATCAGGCGTGACAAGACCCTACAACAATGCAATAAATATAATCACTTATAAATAACATTAGAAATTTTTAGATTAACTGTTATCAAAAACAACTAAAATGAAGAAAATTCTTTCATACCTCCGTCAGTGGCTGTGAGCTAGCCACAGCTGCGGCCACTCCACTATCAACAAACTGTCGCAGATGAGGAGGTGTGTCCGACATCATGAGCTGCATGTCATACAGTACACATTATATCTAAAATGAAACATGGAATAAATATAATCAAATGAATTAAATTAACATGAAACAACTGTACCTATGTGAAGCTGGTATGATGCCTCTACTCTATGTCTGTTGTAAAGGTTGAGGGTCCTGTGGAGAACTGATGCACATGCATAATATTTTTTGTCAATCCTTAATATGATTATGTAATAAATATATGTATTAATTAAAATGATTAAATTGATACATACCTCAGGACTCATCAAAGGGACAAAAAATGGGCCTGGAGGATTGCTGCTAGGCCTAGCAACACTTTGACCCTAAATTTTGAACAATGTCAATAAATGCTAATTAATTAATCATTCACTATGCATATGAAATGTGATCAAATTAGTAATTTACCTGTGTGTCAATGCCAAATGTCTCATTCAGGAACTCATTGGTGACAAGCCCATCATCTGCAACATCTCTGGCATGAGTGCCAAATGTGCATAGGGATCCGCATGAAGTGCACATGTGACCATGACGCATAGAAGGCTCCCCCTCAACTAATGGGCTCGTGGAATGGATGAGGGTCTACGTCAAAGTATTAATGGTCCCTAGAGTGTTGGCCTCTACATTTTCCTTCACAACTGAAGGAATAATCACATGCTCATGTTGTGGATGGACCATAGGTGCCCTAACTACATTAGGGTCACGACATGCTCCTGGCCTCTCAAATGATGACCCCCCACCTCTACCCTGGGAGTCTATCATTTCAAAATAATTAAGGATCTCCCCAAGGACAAACTCACAATATAATTTCTTCAAAAAATACATGGGGACCTCGTGATTATTGCAAGGAGGGGCATCAAAAACCATCCACCATCTATCCCAAAATTTATTTCTAATAGCATCGTGTATACACCAATGGATGGGGAATCATTTAGTACCCTCTCTAACAGTATTTGGCTCACCGAGTTTTCTAAATAATGCACATATACTACCTTTTGATATTTCCTTTGTTTTAACATCTTCATATGACAATTTATTTGCATAAAATCTTTTTTGTTCATCCCTCTTAGCCTGCCAAATATCTAATTGACCACTAACTGAGGCTATCTGAGTGTTAATGGATTCGAGGGATGATGCCAATTGAGCCCTCATTGGATTGGTTTGTCCGAATTCTTTCAACTGAGCAATGAGTCTTTCTAATTTAGTTTTGCCTCTCTGTATTTCATTTCTTATATTTTCTTGTGTGCCTGGCAGAGGTCTTGCAATTGGTTTGGCTTGTGAAATTTGTTGTTCTTCTTGAGGAGGGTTTTGATTTTGAGGTTCTTTAGGGTTTTGTGGATTTTTCTGTTGATTATGGATATTTCCTGATAAAAAATCAATTGAAATCCAACTAAATAAACAAATATAAATGAAATTTGTAAAAACCCTACAAAAGAATATCAAAAATCAATAAAACAATATGGAAAACATATTAAATAATGCAAAGTTAAGTTTATATCACCTCCTCGTCGTCGTCAATGTGCTCGTTGTCTTGGATTTCGTCGGTGAGGAGGCATTTTGGCAAATGGTGGTGAATTTTTGCTATCAAACCCACATACACGCTATTGGAGAGCCAAAAAGAAAAATGAAAATGATGGGCCACAGGTCTGCAGCCCATCATATAACTTTTTGGATCTCAGAATAGTGCGTACGCGTTATTGAAAATTAGGAGAAAAAAAAAACCTTCTCATCTTTTTGGCACCACAACTCAGTGCATATGCCCAGGGGTTAGGGGTCTTTTCAAGGCATTTAGATGATCTAGAAATTCTGAAATGAAGAGAACAACCAGATGACGAAGCAGAGAGATATTTTTATGAGTACATTTTTTCATTCCCATACATCAGTGGGATGTTGTTGCACTTTTAAGGGAGTGATTTGTAGCATTATACCTAATTTTTGGAGTTAATCATATCGGTCCCCCTATTGGTGTAGGACCTGGAGACATAGTCCATACTAGATGAAATGCCACGTCAAATGTGTTGTGTCCCTATCTCTCATTTCTTCTTCTATCATTTAATTTTGTGTTATTCTTCTATCTCAATTATGTTAATTTGATTCATTAAAATTTTTAAATTAACTTTATGTAATTGGTTATCATTCCTCTACAATAGTCCTAGATCCTAGAAATTATATCAAATCTAGAATCAGAGCATTTGTTGGACTGGTATTGCAGATTTGAATGTTAACAAGATCCAAGTTGAATCAAGGCAAAGGTGACCTTGAAGAATGTAATCTTGAGATCAAAAAACAAAGAGCTAATCCACCATCCCAAATGGAAGATAAAGGTGTTGGACAAGGTTTGGAAGACCAAAGTATCCAAAAGTCTCTTCATAATTTTTAATCAATTGTAGAAGTTTTGTTACAGGAAAGAGAAGAAAAGATATAGAAATGTGCAACTCAAGGAGACAAAGAGAAAAAGAAAGGCACCAATCATGATCCTCCCAAGACATCTCTATCTTCTCCCTCTTCTCCTTTTTCTCCATCTCCCTCTTCTCCTTCTTCTATGCATTCTAAATCTTCTGATATTTTTAAGGGTGGACATAAGCCTCAAATCAAGTTGGATGTAAAATTTGGCTTGCCAAAGTATTGTAGGGAGTTAAATGCTGAGAAATTAGATGACTAGATTTAGCAAGTAGAAGTCTACTGTAGAGTTCAAAACCTTTTAGATGATGGTGATAAAATTTAGTTAGCCACTCTTTGGTTAGGTGGTGTAGCTCTAACCTAGTGGGAGAGTAGGACTCAGGTTGAAACTTCACAACATGGTAAGTTCAAATTGTCTTGGTTAGAATTTGTTAGTGCTTTAAAGAAGCAATTCTACCCCCTAGGCCATATGCAATAGTTAATGATGAACTGACAACATTTTAGGAAAAGGAAAGGTCAAATTGTCTAGGAGTACACACATGAATTTTGTAAAAAGGCTATTTCATTAAATGTCCCATTCTATACACAAGATACTTTACTCAAGTATATGGTGGTCTTCATCCTTACCTAAGGCATTCCATTCTCATTCTAAATCATTCTAATCTGGATGAAGTATGTGTCCAAGAAACACATTTAAGGTCAAGAGGTAAGGGTACTTTCATTGATAAGTCTAATAAAAAACCATCTAAGTCTGAGGAAAATTTCAAAGGCAAAGTAAAGAGTAAAAAGATAGCTACAATAAAGAAAAAGGGTGAGAAACCCACACATTCACATTGCAAGAAAGAAGGGCATGATGATTCTAAGTGTTGGAAGTAGAATCCTAAAAAGAGGCCAAAATGATTTGCTGGAAATAAAGGAAAATAGAAGAATGCTATTGTAGTTCAACATGATCTTGGATCTAACTCTAGAGATGAAACACAGATCATTTCCATCAAGATCCAAGGTAAAGGAAAAGGTATTTCTCTCTCATCAGCTACCAATTCTTCTAGCATAAGTGCAAGTAAGAGTAAAGATTCTTCTCCTAAGAATGATAAGCAAAGGAATAAATTATTTCACATTTGAGTTGTCATCAAGCATAATAAGGCTAATACATTATTTGATATGAGTTCTCAAGAAAATCTAATATTTGAAAAAAGTTGTTAAGAATATTAATTTGACTACAACAACTCATCCAAAGCCATATCCTCTTGGATGAGTTTGCAATGATACATAGTTACAAGTAACCAAGCAATGTAAGTTAAGATTTTCTTTCACTGCAAACTTTGTAGATGAGGTAGAAGCTAATGGAGTCTCTCTAGATATTTGTGGTCTTGTACTTGGGAGTCCCTATTTTTATGATCATTAGACTATCTTCTATATTGGGGAAAATAAATATCATATGTTTAAAGATAAGATTGAATACATTATACAAGCACATAAAATAAAGACTAATTTGGCACTAGTTAATGTTGGTCAAATGAAAAAGTTAGTCAACTCTAGTAAGAATTGTGTATTTATGATTGTAAAATCCAAAGAAGATGAAACATTTGAGGCATTTAAGGGATGTGATCCAAAACATAAAGCTGAATTGGTAAAATTTGTTTCCACTTATGATAACTTGTTTCAGGAATTGAAGCGATTGCCTCCGAACACAGAGATACAACATGAGATCTAGTTGTAGCTAGATGTGCCACTTCCTAATATCAACATGTATCATTTATCATTCTTGAAGAATGAAGAGATCAAGAAGCAAGTTTAGGAGCTAGTTCAAAAATGAGTTATCCATCCTAGTACTTCTCATCGTGGTTCTCCTATTTTGTTGATTCCAAAGGAAGATGGGACTTGGAGAATGTGTGTTAACTATAGGGCTCTAAACAAGATAAAGGTAAAGAATAGGTATCCTCTTCCTAGAATTGATGATTTACTTGATAAGTTGAAAGATGAAATTTATTTCACTAAGCTAGATTTATGTAGTAGATATCATCAGATAAGAATTGCAGAAAGTGATATTTGGAAAACTACTTTTAAGACAATATAGGAACTTTATGAGTGGTTGGTTATGCCCATCGGGCTTTGTAATGCACTAGCTACATTCATAAGATTCATGAATGATATCTTTCATCCTTTTATTGATGATTTTTTCATAGTCTATTTAGATGATATTCTTGTATTCAGTAAGTCTTGGGATGATCATGTAATTCATGCAAAGAAAGTATTTGATATACTAAGAAAAGAAATTTTTTTTGTAAAGATCTCTAAATGTGAGTTTGCTAAGACATCCTTACTGTACTTAAGCTATGTCATAGGAAATGGAAAATTGAAAGTAGACCTTGTGAAGGTTGAATGTATTATAAAATGGCCTAAGCTAGGTATAGTTACAAAAGTTAGGAGCTTTTTAGGTGTAGTCCAGTACTAGAGGAAGTTCATTGCAAACTTTTCTTATATTGCATCACCATTGTACACACTAACTAGTACCAAGGCAACATTTTAGTGGGGAGGTCTACAGTAGAAGGATTTGGACACTTTGAAGGAAAAGTTGATCATTGCACCAATACCAATTTTACCAAATTTACATCAACCATTCGAGATCAAGATAGATGCAAGTGTGTTGGCCATGGGAGTTGTACTTATGCAATGAGGTAAATTAGTCTACTACCACTCTAAAAAAAATTCAAGAGTAGTAAGTAACTATCACACTTATGATAAGGAACTTTATGCTTTAGTTTAGAGTGTTAAGAAATGGAAACACTACTTAATGGGGAAACAAATTGTACTTCAATATTTGCACTCAAAGTCTAAATTGCAACAAAGTAGGCACTTTAGGTTGATGGTTTTTCTGCAAAAAATTTATTTGGTAATTAAGTACAAGAAAGGTGTCCATAAAAAAGTAGCAGATATGCTCTCTACGCCTTCTATTGTGAACGCTTTAATAATCCTTTAGAATAGTTTGATGGTTCATGAAATTTTTTAGGAACAATATGCTAATGATGGGAACTTTAAGGATATCTATGCAACTTTAATCCAGGGTAAACATGTAGAAGAGAAAGACTATTATGTGCAGAATAACTTATTGTATCACTTGGGAAAATTATGCATTGCTAAAGATGAACAAGCATAGGTAATTTGTGTAGTGTATACCTCTTTGATTATAGGACATTTTAGGGTAAGTAAGACATTGGCTCAATTGCAAAAATATTATTACTGGCCTTGTATGCAAGAAACTTTTACTAAGTATATAAAAGGATGTGTAATGTGTGCAACTAGCAAACCAAGTAATAGGAAATTGGGTTTGTAAACAACATTAACTATACCAGCATGTCCATGGGAATGTGTGTCTATGGATTTTGTGGGAGGTTTACCTATGTCAAGGAAGGGTCATGATTATTTGTATGTAGTAGTTGATCGGTTCAGCAAAATGTGTATTTTAATGACTTGTAAAATGTAGGTCACTACTGAACTAACAACACATATGTACTTTTAAAATGTATGGGTTCATTTTGGGTTACCCACTTCCATTGTATCAAATTGAGATTCTCAATTCTTAGGGGAATTTTGGTTAGAATTGTGGGGTATCATGGATACCAAGTTAAAGAAAAGTATAGCCTTCCATCCACAAACTAACAAATAGACAAAGGTAGTAAACAAGATAGTTATGGATTTTCTTAGAGGTTACTGTAATAAACATCCTAAGCTATGGGATGAATGTCTTCAACTCTTCTACAAACAGATCTCCTTTTGAGACTTGCTTTGATTATTTGCCTGAAATTTTGATGGATTTTTATTTTGGGAAGGACAATATTAATGATGGATGCCATGATGCAAAAAGGGTTTTAAAGTTCATCCAAGCAATCCATTAGGCACTAGAAGCCTAGTTGGAGCAGAGCCAAGCAAAATACAAGGCTTACCATGATAAGCATCACATCAATCATCATTTTCATGTTGGTGATAGAGTTTGGTTACATATCAACAAGGAAAGAATGCAAGGTGAAGGAAGAAAGCTCAAGCCTATTAGGTATGGTCCTTTTGAGATCTTGGAAAAGATCTGTACTAATGCTTTTTGCCTTAATCTTCCCCCATATATGAAAATCTACTCAATTGTCAATGTTGAGAATCTAAAGTTGTATGAGCCTTCAATGATCTTGGATGAAGATATTAGTGTTCAGATTCCCTCAATTGATGATATTTCACCAAAGTATTTGTTAGAATTGCTAGAAGATGTTATCCTAGATAGGAATGCTAGAACTTCATGAAGAGGACTAGTTAAATACCTTTCAGTGGGACTAAAAGTGATGCATCCAAGCAAGACAATATGGATGGAGATTAGTAAAGTGAGGGAACTATTTTCTCACCTACTTTCCAAGTAATCCAAACTTTCAAAGATCCAAAAACTTCTCAGTGGGGAGGCTTGATCTTGGGGATATTTTCACCAAAAATTGAAGTATCATCAAAACTCCAATAGTCAACACCATGTTGAATTTCTCAAAATTCTAAATCCAATACAACTTGAACAAACAAAAATAAAATCCATATGCTCAAGTTACAGCTAGTCAAATGTTTGTCAAACCCTGGTTCAAACGCCATTAGAAAGGCAAAATTTCAAACTCTCCAAAACTGGTCAAAGTTGGCACCAAGTAGAAGGTTTCATTGAGAGATTTTTGATGACATTCATTTCGTCAAAGTCAGAGCTCAAATGAAAATGTTATGCACATGTCAGCCTTTGACTATGGTAATATATATATATATATATATAATAAAATGATAAAAATTATTAGTGGTGCTAGTGGGTTGAACCCATAACCACTGACCTCTAAGGTCCAGCCAATGGTCGTTGCACCACCAATGAGCTTCAAAATTACATCCAAAAAAATTTATATTTAAAGTTTCTTTGCCACAAAATTTGCTAAAGGGGCCATCACCAAAGTTGGAACCCACGACTAGTGCCCTAACAAAATCTTTACTTGCCACTACACCACTTAGGTAGTTCATTATATATTTAGTACATATGCTATTTAACTTGCAACCAACCCACCAACCTTATTCAAAATAAGGTTATTTGTCAATTTAGCCCACAAAATGATATGGAGCCAACACCCAAAAATTATTACAAATATGGGATCAGTTAAAAGCCCTATTTTTATATTATTATTTTTTGGCCTATTTTAGGATAATATTTTGTATAAAAAGATGTGTTAGGGGTCTTTTCAAGGCATTTAGATGATTTAGAAATTTTGAAATGGAGAGAACAACCAGATGAAAAAGAGATGTATTTTTATGAGGACATTTTTTTAGTCCCGTAGATTAGAGTGATGTTGTTGTAATTTTAAGAGAGTAATTTGTAACACTATTGCAGCAGAACCTGGAGCTCTAGTCCATACTAGAAAAATTTTGATATCAAATTTATTGTGTCCCTATCTCTCATTTCTCCTTCTGTCATTTAATTTTGTGTTCTTTTATCTCAATTATGTTAATTTGATTCATTAAAAGTTTTAAATTAACTTTATGTAATTGCTTAGCATTCCTTTGTAATAGTCCTAGGTCCTAGAAATCAGATCAGTTATGATATGAACATTTCTCATAACCTTCAATAGATACAAGGGTGGAGTTAACAACTCCCACTTTGGCTAAGAATATGACAAAGAATCATCCACCCAAGTAGATCATCAGAAATAGAGACAAATGAGTGATGACAAGAAGCAGAATGAATGAAGAACTATGTTTGATATCTCAAGTTGAACCTAAGAATGTAGATGAAGCATGTAAAGATGACTATTGTAAGCAAGCTATGAAAGAGAAATTGGATCAGAGAGTAAGCAATAAAACATGGAAATTGGTTCTCAGACCAACAAACAAGAATGCGATAGGAACTAAATGGGTATTCAGGAACAAGATGAATGAACAAGGTGAAATAGTAAGGAACAAGGCAAGATTGTTATGTAAAGGTTACTTGCAGAAAGAAGGAATAGACTATGATGAAATCTATGCTCTTGTGGAAAGAATAGAAGTAGTAAGGTTATTCTTAGCATATGCAGCATATAAGGAATTCAAAGCATATCAGATCGATGTCAAGTTAGCATTTCTAAATGTAGAACTTGAAGAAGAGGTATACATAGAACAACCTATATGTTTTCCTTTGACAAATGAATAGGAAAAAGTATGCAAATTGAAGAAAACATTGTATGGCTTGAAGTAAGCACCAAGAACTTGATATGCAAGGTTGGACAAGCATTTAACAAAGCTTGGATATAGCAAAGATATGGTGGATAGTAATCTCTATTGGAATGAAATTGATGATGGATTAATGATTTTGGTAACATTTTTTGATGATATAATATTTGGAGGAAATGATGATGAAAGTGACAAGTTCGTAGAATAAAAAAAGAAGGAATTTTAAATGAGCATGATAGGAGAAATAAAATATTTTCTAGGATTATAGATTGTACAGGATAAAGAAGGAATCTTTATTTCTTAGACTAAGTATTTGAAAGACTTACTAAAAAGGTTTTGTTTGAAAACATGTAAATCTATTGGAATACCTTTGGTAACTAGGCACAAGTTATCTACAAAGGATGAGACACCTACTATTGTACAAAAGAAGTACAGATCTATGATCAAAGGATTGCAATACCTAACTCATGAAAGACTAGATATAGAAAATGTTGTTGGAATTATTGCAAGATTCAAAGATAATCCTAGAGAAGCACATTATATATTAGTCAAAAGAATAATTAAATAACTAAAAGGAACACCAGAGTTTGAATTGTGGTATGATAGATCTAATGATTTCACTCTATATGCTTATACTAATGTTGATTGGGTAGGCAGTATGGATGATAGAAAGAGCACTAGTAGTGGAGACTTCTTTCATGGATAAATATTGGTTTCTTGGCTAAGCAAGAAGTAGGATTGTACCTCACAAAGTACAATAGAAGAAGAATATGTTGCAGCAGAAAACAATTGTAATCAAGTTGTTTGGATGAAGCATATGCTAAAGGATATAAGGATAGAATTCAGTAAACCTATTGTCATACAATTTGACAATACAAGCACAATAAATATGTCTAAGAATCCATTGTTGCATTCTAAGACCAAGCACATTTCTATCAAGTATCACACGTTGAGATAGAAAGTTGCAAAAAAAGAAATTAGATTGGAGTATGTGAGCCCTAAAGAGTAGATTGTAGATATTTTCACTAAGCCTCTTCCCAAAGAGACTTTTGAGTGTTTGTGAGGTATGCTAGGGGTTATGATCCTTCCTACATTAGAGTAGATGATGCAAGAGTGCATTAGTCTAGTGTAACAAAGGTCTATTTTTTGTCTAGACTGAATGTTGATGCTTGCTATATGGGGGAGTATCTGTGATGGAAAAAGTCATCTAGGACTATTGTTGGATGTTGTTTTTGAATAGTTTCTTTGGACACTTGATCTAGTCAAAGAAATTTGTTCTAGAGTTTGATGGTTGTTGAAACCTTTGACATTGATGTCAATAGAGGAGAATTTTAGCATGAAAAATAGCTCAAAAATAGTAAAACAGTTCAAAAATAGTTAAAGAGAAGTGCAAAAGGAGAAGTACAACATGAAAGAGAAGTTTAGCATGAAAAATAGTTTGGAAATAGCAAGAAAGTATAATATGAAGAAATAGTTTGATGCAAAACACATTCAGGTATATCAATGGGGAGAATGATCGATAAAGAAGATTTGAGAAAGCTTAATGAAGAGGATTTGAAAAGAAAGGTTAACAGCCTTTTGCAATTGGTATTCTTGGAACTATATGTTTTTCATCTTTATTGCCATCAATGCCAAAGGGGGAGATTATCGGAAAAAAGAATGCTAATGATATTCCTATGGGGGAGTATTGTAGAAATATGATTAGATCATTATCATGATGATATGTTACATTCATGACTATGTCTTTTATTGATGTCAACGTAGTAGTTTTCTATGGTAGCTGATAGAAGAACATCGAGAAATATCAAGTTGGCATGGATAGATCATTGAGTACTTTCAATAGTGAGATTAAAGGAATATTATAATGTGTATCTGCTATATGAAGGTAGCCTATGAAGCATAAGATATTAATTCTAGAAGAAGTTATGCAAGTTTTGCTAAAGACTATTCTAAGAAAGAGTTTACAAAGGCATGTTCTAGTAAACTTGTTATATCTCTTAGCAATTTTTTTATTCTAAGAATCTAAAGTTAAATATGTGAAGAAGACATGTTGGCGATGAAATGGCCAAGCTCACTCATCATAATATTAGGTGTATGAAAAGTTATTCAAGTTGCAAGGTGAAAGATTAATGTTATCATTAATTTTAACGTGTTCTTAATTTTGTCCTAATATTATTAATTTACAAGGTGTAACAGTCGACTCAAGGAATTTTTTTATGGATTCAGTATAAAGGAAGGATATTTTCCTTTATCATAAAAATAGATGTATGGATGAATGTGAATGATTTTAAGTAGCACAAAGAGAGGAATGCAAAGATAAGCAAAGTGGAGTAGAAGTGAAGGAAACTTTATTGTCAATGTTTTATTGTGTGATCTGAAGTTTGATACTTGGATCTAAGGTTTGTAACCCAGTCTACAAGGTTTCATAGTGATTGGTCTATTGACAGGATAGAGGAAAGATGTTAAAGTACAATACATACAATTATTCTAGAAGGAATAGTTGAGAGATCAATTAGACAGTGAGTTTAGTGGTCTTGCCCCAGAAGCTATTTGGATAGTGGGTCCTTCTATCTTTTACAACTCCTAACAAGGTTGGCACAAATCTGAACAAGGATTCAAGGTTTTCTAATAAGGACTCATATGCACTAAATGTTGCAATACACTCCTAAAAGGGTCCATCCTCTAACACAGAATATTTATATTAGTACATCATCTTGTGGGTATCATTCCCACTACAATTTTCCCTCTGATCAAGGGTTTCCCTAGTAAACGTATCTAGTGTAATTGTCTATGTGCATATTGTTATGTTTGTTGTTTACTTTGGTTGATTGGATAAGATTGTTTAAGTTTGATAAATGTTTTGATTATTGGAAAACTAATTCACCTCCCCCCCACCTCTTAGTTATCTTGGTGGACTATTGTTTCTAACACCTACAACAATAATAGGAGTTGTTGTTATCACTTTAGACTACCCACTAGCATTCATCTCAAGTGCTATTCCTTTCACCTCATTGAATTCTTCTTGATTCTTTCCTGATTCATTAAGCATGAAATCAATATCATTTTCCACTTTTTTAGCTTTCCTTGCTATGAAGTTCAGAGTGAACTATTCTCATTTTGCCTTCAAAGGTTCCCCATCTAAGGCATTTTGTGTCCTTTTCTAATTGGAGTATGATATGTCTATACCCTTCTATAAGATCTATGCTCATCTCATATCCCATGGGTTTAATGAACTTAACCTTGCTACTGTAATACCCCAAAATTGGCTCAGTGCCATGATCACCAATTATGGTCTATCTCTGACCAATTCTAAAGTCCTATTTCATTAGGAAAATTCTTGTTCTAACATTTGCTACTTGACTTAATTGTCAAATGCAGAAAACCCTAATCTGCATTCATCATACTCATTATTTAATCTCTATAGTATGCACTCATATTAGCCAGGTTAAACCTATTTGATTTCAATTTAATTTAATCTAAAGTGTTCATACTTTATTAAATTAAATTATCTCCTAAGGTTAATGTGCTACATGATTAAATTTATTTAATTTAATAAATATACCTGTTCTAATTAATTAAACAAAATTATTTAATTAAATACAAAAAGGTAATTATGAGAGCATATCTCATTTTATTAAATTAAATATCTCTCCTAATTTTCTCTTCAGTTCAAGAATGGAAATTCCTAGTTCACTACTGATCAAATTAGAAGTGACCCAGATCATTTGCTCTCACACTGAAGTCTATTTGAGTTGACTAACTCTTACACTCAAATATGAGCCAATTAACTCCCTCTAATTTGGGAATCTTCCACCTTAACTAAACCTCATCTTCAATCCTAACCATTGATTGAAATCAATCTCAATTGTTGATGGATTCTAGGAAAGTCTATTTAAGAGACCCTCATTTCCTCATTACAGAGGTTGAATGTTCATGCTATGGAATTGCTGTCGAATTGAGTACTCACCTTATTTTTTAGTCTCCACATTGCTATCATTTTAGATTCTCATCTAGCTAAACAATGCATTCACCTAGTTTAATTTATTTTATTGTTTAATAGAATAAATTGCATCTCTCATTTAGAGTAAAGTTGTACATTCATCTAGACTAGTTGCACCCATTAAATCCTTCATTCTTAGAGGGTCTGGTTGCTTGCGCTTCGATTTTGAGGATATTAATAGGCAAAATCCCTTTAGATAGGAGGCAATAGGTCACACTGTTGAGCATTCTAGATGAAAAATTCAATGTTCATTTCAGGATGACTTCACAGGTAATGACCACGTTGAAGTGTCTGTGAGGTTCAGAGGCCCACAATTCACAAGTACATTTCTAGCGCCCACCATGGGGCTGAGAAAATCAATTTCTCAGGCCTCCTCTGCATTTTTTCATCATTTTTGTGTTCTTTGTCCATCCGATTTCGTACAAGTTCTAAATCTTCATGTGAGACTTCATTTTCATGCAAGGATTCTGAATCTTCACACAAAGATTCTCTACGTGTCACACAAGAAAATGCCTAAGCATGCGAAACTTTGCATGGCACATGTTTTCTTCACATGGGCCATAAAATAATTTTGCATGGGATGAAAAATAATTTTGTACGGGCCAAAAAATAATTTTGCATATCTCTGTAAGAGATCTCACGCGAGATCTTGTAACAATAGCTTTAATTTTTGAGCATTTTTTGATCTTCAGATTATCTAATTTTACTAACATGCTTGTCTTAATTTTTTCTCTAGTTTTTGCTACAGCCTAACTATTGTTTGCAGGACATTTGCTAAAAATTCCTTCTAAAACCCACTTAAACATGGATTAACAATTTGCTTGCAAGACGATTATCGAAGATACGCTTGTCAAAGATCAAATTTAAAACCCACAAAATAGTGTGTCTACTTTTCTTGTTTTTCAAACTAATCTAATTAGGGGCTTGTGAACTTCCTAGGGTGCAAGACAAAAGAATAGGGGATTATGCTCTTCACCACTTGGAGGTCATGACCAAGGGTGAATCAGAACCCTAGATAGTTCCAAAAGATGGCATTCCAAAGAAGGCAAGCAGCTTGGTGGTTCTCCAATGCTTATTCTCTTCTATGATAAGATGATGATTTCCTTTAAGGGAATTAGAATCTTTAAGGAAGAATGATTTTGGATTGATTAAGCCAAGTGGATAATTAATCTATTTTGCATGTTTGGGTGAGAAAATAAGGTAGAGGATTATGCTCTTTCCCCTTGAGGGAAATTAGAAACTCTAACCCTTAAATCCAGACCACCTATCTGTGTCAATCCTTTAAAGGGCCTACAAGAGTGATCCAAACTTCAAGAATGACCCAAGTGAGCACACTCCTTTCATCGGAGATTCCAACTCACTATAATCAAGATGCTTTATAGAGCGAAAGACTCCAAAGCCAGATTAATTTCTTCCCCTTGATTCTTGATATTTCATATCAAGGGGAAGCTCTGTCTGTGCATTGGTCAGTGTTGGCCCTTGGATTGTTAAGCAAGTAGTGTGCACTTTCAGATGTTGGTGTGGGGTGCTGGTCTCAACTCCGCTTGTGGAGCCACTGGGAAATAATATGAATGGAAGCCAATTAAAAACCTTGTAATTAGAAGCCACCTAGTTCACCTCCGAAAGGAGGCATAATCTTTGTGCAAGGAGGGGGAAGAATCTCTCCTATAGAACTCACCATAGGCATGCTACTGGATGTTTGAAGGTGGTATACATGCTTTTCCCCTACCACAAGGGTTCTCGTTTAGTGTATACTATTGAGTCCTTTGAATATACCAAAAACATAGGCGCCTTGTAGGGGGTGACATGACTGTGTGAGGTACACGCATGCGCATAAGATGTGGGACAAAGGTTTTTTCTTCTCTACCAATTTTTATTTCTAAGGATAAAGTGTGTTTGTTATTGAGTCATCAAAAAAGTACAAACCATTTTGCAACAAACAAAATTCAAGACTCTCCTATCCTATCAAGTTGCTTTGTCCTCGACAGGACTATTTTTGACTACTACTTGCTTCCCACTGTCTTCTTTGAACATATTGCCTGAATTGCAAACTTGAAACATTGTTTAAATGTCTTGCTAAGTCAACCTCACTATTTGTCCAATTGAATTTTTTTGGTAAATCTGTCTATTATGTCTGAACAGTCTAAAAATCTTGTCAAAATCAATCGTTGTTGTAAAACTGGTCTGCCTTATCGCGGGAAAACATTTCAATCTCACACAAAATCTTTTTTGTCCTCGCATGAAATCAGTTTGTCCTCACGAGGTTCCTAAGTCCTTGTGCAATCTAAGAAACTTTCTCGCATGAAATTAAAACACTATCACTAACATTCGTGCGGCCCAGAGTATAATCTTGTGCGGTCCAGAATACTTCCTTGCATGACTTGTAAAGGTTTCTCGTGCAAGACTTTGTGTTAGCATTACCACTTTTGGTCTGTTTTAGCTATCTGTGGCCTGCATGCTACCTTTTTCTACATCCGTTTATCACTCTCTATCTATGAACAATCCTGAAATAGAAGCACTTTTCTTAGCTAAAGACTTGTGTCTCATACGTTGATTAGTCTCATCTTTTAAGTTACCTTTTGTCTTTATCTCTTAATGCTTGTCATACCTTATGTCACATTGGTCATAATCTCTGGCTATTCTAGCCTTTAAATCAAACCATTTTTTCCTTGGTGGACATCATTCTTGCTATTATCTTGTCCTTTTTGAGACTTAGTCTTGGTGTAGTCCTTGTCTAAGTTCTTGCTTCTTGTCCTTGTCTATGACTGTCACAACCAGAAGCGACAATGTATTTTATCCTCTTAGACTTAGGTGAGGTCGTGCCAAGGGTCGTAATCATGGTAGAGGTCACTTACCTTTCATTACACAATCTATATCTAGTTCAACTAGTGAGGCATCTTCATGATCCCCCTCACCTACTAGGTCACCTCGAATTTAGCAAACATTTTCTATAAATTTGCAACAAATTAGGAATCCTTTGTACCAAGAGGATATTGAGATACGTAGAGGTCTTGCATTACAAAACATAATATTTGATTCCTTTTTCATAGGACCTTTTGAAACACAACACACTAAAACTAAACACATTCCTATAATGACTAATCATGAACCTAAACATGGTAGTTATAGTCAACATCAAGAACCACCTAGGAATGACAAAGAGAAAGAGAAAGACCATGATACTGATGAGGAACAGGAAGAAGTAGAAATACTCCCTAAACACATAGAAAAATTTCAAAGAGACCAAAACTTTCAAAAGGTCATGGGAATCCTACTCAATGAAGAGAAAGAAAAGTACTTTCTCAAACTTTCCCAAGAGGGAGCAAAGTTACCCTCTCATTTCAATGTGGAAACCATTATCACACCTAAAGAAGAAACTGAGACTTCCAAACTCCAAAAACAATCAAAAATTATGCAAGACCAACTAGCTCAGATGATGCATGAGAAAGATAAACCCACAAAGAAATAAACATTGGATGCTCTTTGTCCATTTCCATTTGAAAAAAGCATAAACATGTTGCCTTTCCCACAAGGCATAGAGCTACCCAAATATGACAAGTACTTTGGTATTACTGATCCCTAAGATCACTTGCAAGAATTTGGTGCTTTGTCTATGGATTTTATACATGATCAAACATACCTCATGCGTTTATTCCCTAGAAGCCTAGGTGGTCAGGCTTAGGAGTGGTTCTCACATTTACCTCCTAGTATCAAGACATTTGACGAAATTGCCAATCTATTTGTTCAGCAATATTCTCATAACATACAACACCTTATCAATATTCGAGATCTATACAACCTTAAATAGAAATCTAGAGAACCTTTTCTCACATTCCTCCAATGGTGGAGACAATTATACACTAAGTATTCTCGTAAAATTCCAAAAATGGAGAAGCTTTATATTTTCACTAATAACCTCCTACCTGATTTCAAATATAGAGTCCAAATTCAAGGTCCATGTACCTTTGAAAACATGATCACATAGGCTATCCACATCGAGGAATTTATGGTCAAGAAGGGTGAACTCACTCTTTAGAGAGACATAAAATAAGGTTGCACTTCCAACAGGGATAAAACCAAACACATCAACAAGAATCAAGAAATTGTACATGATGGAGTTGTTGACAATGTCACACCCAAACCTGCTAAAGCAGCATTTAATCTCACAGATTGCCTCAAAGTGGCCAAAACTACTAAGAAACCTCCTCATGACAATAAGGCATCTAGGAAAAAACTAAGAAACTCATGGACAACATGCCCCAATTGAGAGTATACACCCTTGGGAGAACCTTTGGATGTGGTTTACAAAACATTGCTACAACATAAGCTTATTTCACCAATGGATAACCCTTGTCCCTATGATCCAAAACTATGTCCACCATGGTGGAATGAGACCTCATTCTATGAGTATCACCAAAACAAGGGACACAAAACTAGCAACTGTATAAACTTGTGCCATAAAGTCCAGGACATGATTGATGCTAGTGATCTTGAGGTAGATGGACATAACAAAAACTTAGATCACAAGGCGTTCAAATAACCTTTCCTAGCTTATGAAAAAGGAGAGACTTTGAAACCACAACCCTACAACAAGGTCAACTATACATATTCCAATGATGAAAATGTCATTCACATGGTTGAACTTGTTGATTCTGAATACTACAATGTTATTACCAATAAGGGCAAGCAAGATAACGACAAACCCAAGACACCATTTGTCTTGAGGGGCCCTACTTCCAATGCAATGGATAATATGCCTTCACAACACTGTGCTAATGTTGTCACTCACTCTTGCACCAACTTGATGCTCAAAGGCCCTGTGCCTCCTACTTCAAATCTTGAACAACACAAAGATAGAGCCCTTGCTGGTCCATCTGGAAAAGGTGCAAAACCCACAATGAACTCAACAACAACCAGCTATAGTGTTCTCAATTAGTTGAAATGAACTAATGCTCAGATTTCCATCTTTGAGCTACTTAAAATCTCACCTGCTCATAGGCAAATTCCAGACAAAGCCATCGCTAAGGAAAATGTTCCTCAAGATCTTGATCTTGAGCAATTCCAATCCATGGTAGGTCACCTGACCTCACCTTACCTTATGACCTTCTTCGAGGAGAATGATAACTTGTTGAGTCACCCACATAATCAACCTCTACACATTGAGGTTATGATCCATTAGACACATGTTCATCGGGTACTCATTGATAATGATGCTGGCCTAAATATTGTATTTACTTCTCTACTTAGACAATTTAATTATTCTAATGATTCTATTGATCCTCGATGAAAGATCACTATCAAAGCATATGACAAAGTGGAATGAAAGTCTCTAGGTCTGGTGGTTTTACCCATTCGCATCGGTCCTATGGAAAGGGATGTCACCTATCAGGTGTTCGACATTCCCTTGGCTTACAACATTCTGTTAGGATGGCCATGGATACATGAGATGCATGTTGTACCATCCACATACCACCAATGCATCAAGTTCCCATTTCATGGCTCCAAAGTTACCATTCCTACCACTACTAGCTATACCTGTGATATGCTCGAGGCTATTGAAACTTTCATCCTTGCTAACCATGAGTCCACTGATTATCATGACAATAAGTTAAAACAAATTGAGTAGTCATTCAAATTGAAAGAAATTGGCATGGGAGAGTATCACATTGAACCAATGCTATCATTAACATCTCTCCCTGAATCTCATCAACATTATAGGAGACCCTCACCATTCATGCTGACACCTCAGACCAAGTATAATGGTGCTTTTGTGAAGGCTACAGTTCCCTTAGAAGATGAAAGTGAAAATAGAGCCATTTCTACATGGCTTTACAAAGAAGAGGCTCCAGTGGACCTAGCGAAGCAAGTTCGAGAAATCACTCCTAAGAAATATGGACCTGGTCTTAGGCTTATGAAGTGTTTTGGTTACAAGGGAACTAGCCCTATTGGGTGCAATAACAATGGCCTAATTGATCCTATCAAAACAAGAGCTCAAAGCAACCATGATACGAATGGCCTAGGATTTAAGAAGGTTCCTTTTCATTTGGGATCAAACAAATTCATACCAACACCTGAGAGTTCATTTAAAAATGAGTCAAAAGTTGAGTCAGATACTCAAGAGGAAGAATCTGATTATGAGGATTCCTATCCTCATCCTATTCCTTATGATCTTGATAAATTTTTTACTGAGCTAGATGACTTTGTGGCATGTGTTAGCACTATGGATGACACTAGTGACTCTTCTCAGGACAACACTGAGCAACTCAAATATCATTTAGAAAAGGGAGAATCTAGTCACTCATTCCATGTTGAGTATTTGTGTAAGAACCCAGAGGATGAAGGTGACTATGTCCCTATCACTACTGGGGAGTTCTATAATCTTTTTCCATGTAGTACTAATTCTAAGGAATATGAATTTGACTCTCTTTTAGAAGAAACTACTAATAAAGACATTGACCAAGTGCATGTCTATGAAAACCAAATCAAAGTGGGTGAAACATCTAGGGTTAGGTCACATGGGTTGGATCCAACTAGTGTCCTAGAGTAATCAATTACTAATGTTTGTACTCTGAGATGTTTGAACACACATGTGGATGAGGTCACCATAGGTCTCGAATTGCTGGTCCAAGTACTTAATGAATATATTGTGAACGCAATTGAACCAGCCACTACTCTCTCACTCACACATCCCAAGCTTATAGACTGGAACCTCAATGCATCTAGCAAAGTCCCCACATTCCAGAATGACTATGCTCTCACTTGTTACCTAAATGCTATTGAACCTATAACATCTTCCACCAATGAGTAGAGTATTAACATGACTGAGGCTAACATCAAATATCTCAATCATACAATTAAAAAGAAAAAATGCAAAAGGTTCGATGGTGAAAACCACATTGTGGCAATGTCGGAACCCAAAATAGTAAAAACAAAAGACATATCCTAGGGTGAAAACCTCTCTGAGGTGCCCACGGATGAGATATTTGATATACTTCCCAATCACTTTCAAGAGAGATCATCAGTGTTGATAGAGCCGACACAGCCAATTAACCTAGGCATAGAAGAACATCCTCATATGATACATTCGGCACAGTCACTATCACCTGAAGAGAAGGAAGAATTCATTGCCTTTTTCAAAGGAAAGAAAATAAATTTTTCTTGGACATACTCTAACATGCAAAGATTGGATCTTGATCTTATCATGCATCATTTTTCCATAGCACCAGGCATCAAACTAGTTAAACAAAAGCTTCAAAAAATGCACCCTCACGTTGCATTGCTCGTCAAAGTAGAATTGGAGAAACTTCTAAAGGCTGGTTTCATCTATGCAATTGATTATGCCAAATAGATATCTAATATTTTTCTAGTTTCCAAGCACGATAAATCTATCAAGGTTTTTATAGACTTTCGTGATCTTAACTTGGCATGTCCTAAAGATGGCATTTCACTCCCTAATATTGATATGATCGTGGATATGATGGCTGGATATGAGATGTACTCACTTATGGATGGTTTTTCTAGATACAATTAGATAAAAATTGCACCAGAAGACTAGGAGAAAATGGCTTTCACATGTGCATGGGGAACCTTTTGTTGGAATGTGATGCCATTCGGCTTGAAGAATGTTGGTGTTACATATTAGTGGGTTGTTACTACAATTTTCCATGACATGATGAATCGAACCATGGAGGACTACATTTATGATACCTTGGTCAAAAGTGCTAAATGAAATACTCATCTACAAGATTTGGGTCCCATTCTAGATCATATGGAAAAATTCAGTCTTTGGCTCAATCCTAAGAAATGCGCATTTGGTGTCACATCAGGGAAGTTGCTAGGATACATTGTTTCTGCAAAAGGAATTGAGGTAGATCCAAAGAAAGTACAAGCAATAATGGACATGCCACCACCTCAGAACATTAGTCACATGAGAGGACTATAGGGAAGACTTCAATCTATTCACAGGTTTATTTCACAATTGGCGGATAGATCACAACCCTTCACAAAGACCTTACATAAGGGTGTGAAATTCAATTGGAGCCAGGATTGTGAGCAAAGCTTAACATAGGTCAAACAATATCTTGTCAATCTCCCAATTTTGATCCCTCCTATTCATGGGACACCTTTTCTTTTACACATTTTAGCCACTGAAACATCTTTGGGAATCTTGTTGGCTCAAGAAGATAAGGACAACAAAGAAAGAGCTATCTATTACTTGAGTCGGGCAGTGGTCTCTTATGAGAAAAACTATAGCATTATTGAGAAATCTTGCTTGGTAGTTGTTTTTTCTTCTGAAAAGTTGAGACACTACATGCTTTCCCACACTACATGGCTCATGGCTAAAATAGATCCCTTAAAGTACTTGCTCAGTAAGGTAGCTCTCATAGGAAGATTGGCTAAATGGGTTATGATACTCAATGAGTTTGACAATCAATACATTGAACACAAGGCTATAAAATGACAAGCAATTGCAGACTAGCTGGCCGATGCACCCATACAAAGTCTTCTACCAATAAACATTGATTTCTTAGATGAGTCAATTCTGACACTCATGCACTACACATGGGTTATGTTCTTCGATGGGTCCTTCACACAACAAGGATCAAGTGCTGGATTACTCTTCATTACACCACAAAGATATTCATTGCCCAAAGTGTACAAGATTTTGTTTCCTTGTACAAACAACATTGTTGAATATGAGACTTTGATCAATGGCATGAAAATTGCAGCTGAATGGAGAGTGGATTAGTTAGATATCTTTGGTGACTCTCAGCTTGTCATCAACTAGGTTAATGATGTGTACCAAAAAAAGGATGAGAAATTAATTCCTTACAAGTGCATGGTTGATGACTTAAAGAAGTATTTTTCACACATCACCTTCCAGCAAGTTCCACGAGCATATAATAAAGTGGCTAATTCCATGGCTACTCTGGCCTCTCTACTACAAATGCCTAAAAATGATTTCTGACATTAGTTCTTGGTGGAAGCATTACACTACCCAGCCTATGACACCCCTGATTCTAAGATGATCTATTCTATTATAGGACAAGAATCACCTCACTACCATCACATTTATTCCTACCTTTGCAATCAAACCATTTTGGAAGGTTTGACCTAGAATGAGAAACATTACCTAATCCATAATCCTTCAAATTATGTCATTATTGCTAACGATCTGTATAGGAGAGGTCTCGACAAAACACTCCTTAGGTGTTTAGAACCTGAAGAGTCCAAGCATGCACTAATTGACATTCATGAGGGCAATTGTGGAGCTCATTCCAATGGCCTGACACTAGCTCGCAAACTCCTTTGTGCTAGTTACTACTGGCCCAAAATGGAGCAAGAAGTTATCAAGTATGCTAGGTCTTGCAAGCAGTGTAAGCTACATGGGAATCTAATTCACACTCCAACCAAAGAGCTGATTCCTTCTACTACAACATGGCTATTTCAAAGATGGGCCTTTGACTTGGTGGGGTAGATCCGCCCAACCTCCTCTAATGGACATAAGTTCATTATCACGGCTACAGATTATTTCACAAAGTGGGTAGAGGCAGTTCCTCTCACAGTTGCTGATGGCAAAATTGTAGCACTTTTCATCACAAACTACATCATATATAGATATGGTGTACCATCCTCAATCATTACTGACAATGTAGGAAAATTCAAGAATAAAGACCTCAAGGAACTATACAAGAAATTTAAAATCACACAATATTGGTCTTCCATTTATTACCCCTAGGGTAATGGCTAGACTGAGGCATCCAATAAGGTGATCCTCAAAATTCTTCATTGCACAGTTAGCAAGTCAGGGAGAGACTGGAATCTCCATATCAATCCAACTCTATGGGCATATATGATAAGCACTAGAACTCCAATGGGCTCAACTCCCTTTGCATTGGTGTATGGGGCAAATGTTGTGCTTTCGATAGAGGTCGAGATTCCTATCTTGAGAATCTCTATGAAGGGCCTTATCATTGATGATGACTATAGGATAGCTTGACTTCAAGAGCTTGTGTTACTGGATAAATTTCAACAAGTGGCATGTGATCATCTATGAGAATATCAACAATGAATGGCAAGAAGCAACTCAATGATGTCATCTTCGGCTAGAGAAGTAATGACTAGGGGCATGATCTTTTCTTTGCTTTCTTTCTTTGGTTTAGTTCCAATAAGTTGATCTATTCCTACAAGAGGGGTGTCCACTATAAGAGCCTCCATCTCGTATTGGATGGCCATGTGTACCTCGACTCCTTTTATATGAATATGCCAATAATGTTGGTTCTTCTCCTTGCTTATTGGAGTGAACTCTTCATGCTACAATAAATACTGATACTCATCCTCCTAAGTGAACATTGTAGACACCTAAATCTGATTACAGACTTCGATAATCTTATTTAGTTATCTCTAAAGGCATCATTAATTAAATTCCTATTTAATTAATCCTTTGCCATCCCCTAGCCGATTAATTTAATTAATCATCTATAGTCCTAATTGATAAATCAAATAACCTATTATTTATCAATTAATCTTATTCTTCGATCTAATTCCAAAATCCTCATTTATTAAATAAATCTATTTGATAAATAAAACTCCCAAATCTAATAACCCCTAAACTATCCTAAATCCTCCATTTAGCCTAATCCACCCCATCCACCCATACTAACCAAGCTTAGCCACTAACTCACCCACCCTCATGAATGTCGTCCACTTGCATATCTCTAACAAGCTTAATCTAATCCTAAATCACCTCTAATCCCCCCCCCCCAACCTTGTCACATTCCCTAAGTAAGCTTAAGACTTTCCTAAGCCAAGCAAAGTCAAAAATCTCAACTCCCTCCAAAATATCCCAACCACTAAGCTTTGAATGCTCTTACAAAGGCCATAAAGACTCTTACAAGCCCATTCATTGCTCTTACAAGCCATTATGAAGATATTATCCCTTGAGCCTCCTTTGTTGACTCATCCATCCCCTTGTCTCCATCCACTCACCTTATGACAAGTATCACCTCCCTATTGGTGCTAAACAAGCACAATCCATGTGCTCCCCTTTGAGTGCATCCTAGCCCTCCTTAAGATTTCATCTCTCCTTGCATCTTAACCCTCCATCCCTCAAGCCCTTAGCCTATAAATTGAATCCCCTCCCAAGCCATTTCATCACAACCTTTAAGCCAAAGTTATAATGCTAGTTTGAGAACCAAAAGCCATTAACCATATGCTTATAATGCCAAATTGAGAGCTCATAAAGCTACCAATTTTCCATTTACTCATCCCCACCATTGAAGCATAGAGCAAGTTTGAGCATACATACCAATCCTTTACTTAGACTCATCCCTAAATCAAGTGACCATCCTCATTGGGAGAGCATTTCAATGGCTCATATTCTCATTTGAGGGTTTCACTTTGTCTCTCATATATGTGATGATTTTTATGCTAGTTAATGCTTTGTTCTCTTAATAGATTAGTATTTCTTGCTAACATATTTCTCATATAAAAACATATGGGTCACTACAAATATATCGAGCACACTTTTGTCTTAAGTTACGAATGCAAGGGTCATTGCGGACAGAATAAATACTAATTACTTAGCATAAGGGTGATCTCCCATGTGTCTGGTGTTTTTACCATGCTAGCAACATTTTGGTCATCCTAGCATTTATGCTTTGATGCTTATGTTAACTTCCTATATTAAAAGGGAAAAATGTTCTGGTCATTCTGGCTTCCTGTGCCTCAAATGCTTACATTTAATCCTGACAAACCTATAATGTATGTTCTATTCATATTCCCATGATTGCAATGTCAGTGGGAATTGTATAACATACAAGCTTTGTTCTATGTCCAATTATGATAAATCATTGAGGCTTGGTAACTAGACCTAGGGTTACATTTAACATCAGTCTTGCATTACATACTTCACTTGCATACACATGTAATTCAGTTGTGATTCTATTTCTCCCCTTTGTGATGAAGGATTGGGGACATCTTCAAACATATAAGGTTTCTCCATGGTTGCACAAGCATTTGATTCGTCGATTCGTGCTCCTCAATGGAATACCTGTCACTGTCAAGCAAAAACATGCAACACTACATGAGATGTAAGTCCATTTCCATATGCATTGCATCCATATACTCATAATATCTAATCTACATGCTCATAATCACATCACATCACATCATAATACACATGCATTCATATCAAAGTACAACATACATCTCATAATCATCATACTCACATCTCATGTACATCAAAGTAAAGCAAAATAGAAAATGACATGAACACAGGAATACTTGACTCAAAATCTCATATATATGTATATCTCAAAAGAATGGGTCTGTACAAAATGGGCACTACTCGAGTGCTATCAATCAAAATGATACAAAATGGTGCTGGCACAACAATCAATACATAGCCAAAGATCAAAAATCAAGAGCCAAGTGCACAACATCTAACTCTGCCCTATGCTCTCCTCTCCAAGAGGAGCAAGAGCAGGAGCCACAGGCAGAGGAGGAGATGGTGGCATGTCAGATCTAGCAGGAGGTCATGCACCTCCTGACTCTCAAGAATACTATGAGAATCACTACACCTGCAGAGCCTCATCAGGCACCATTGTTGAATAAGCAGCAAAGTAATAGACTTCCCGAGCCAATTGAAGGTGGATCTCCTCCTGTGCCATCTCCAATCTCTATTCAACAGTCTCGGTGTGCTCTCTCCACTGATCAATCTCTCACTATCACTCCACCAGCTATGAGTCCCAGACAGGTACCTATATCTGTAGATATCCCAACTATTGTGAGGCCTGACGAATCCGCTCTCAATAGTGTCGTACCATGTCCTACACCCCAGTTGTGGGCTGATCTGGCATATCATCATCAAGAATCTTAGGTGCCTACTATTGTAGTGGTGCCTACTACTATGGTGGTTCCTGTTGCTATGGTGGCACCTGTTGTTGTAGAGCCTCCTGCTGTGGGGCATCCTCCTTTGTCCTCTACCACTGCTGTTGACCATGTCCTGTCCCACTACCCCCAGCACCTAGGTTTGATCCCATCTATTGTAGGGGAATCTACAACTGTTGTACCCAATGCTAGACCTGTGGCTACACCTATGGCTATGGTTGTGCCTACTACTATTGTGGCACCTATCTCTCTACTTGACCTGTCATCCCTAGTGAATCAGTAAATTTTGAGAATGGATGGCTAATCAAATGAGCCTAACATGCAGTTGTCATCCTTGCATCTGCTACCTATGGCAGGTAGTCCCACTAAACTATAGCTAGGCTATGTACATGTATCAAGGATCTACTAGGATCCATCCATGGAGGCCACCCTCACCAGTCTGGCATATGCATAGTACTCCTAGGAAACATCCAGTGGTCGATCGTACTGTCGCCACACTTGTGAAATTGCAAACTACTCTATGATCTACACCCTCCTGCCCAATAGTGGTCATGAGCTAAACATCCATGGTAGCTCTCTCTAAGAATCATCCCAATCCTCAGTCTCTCACTAGGGATGCCATATGATGGAGAACAGGTCATCAAGACATGTCCTCCAGTTCTTTGTCTTACCCAGGATGACCTGGGTAATGTGCCCCTGATATCTGCAAATATGCGGCTCCATCGGCTCTTAGGCATCCTCATGGATTGGCTTGCATACAGGAAGATGCTTCCAGGCCTAGATCTGAAGCACATAAACTCTAGTGGCCATAGTCTTCTTCTCATGGAAGACTATCTCATACATCTCATGGTACAAGTGGGCTAGCATGCACTAACCCCACCCAAAAATCTCAAGCGTCTCTACCATCAGGCACAACATCACACCCCACCCACACTCCAAAACATGTTGTCCTCTGTTAGGACACAAGAAGCAGCTCAAGAATATGGCTAACACAGATGCCAGCCAGTGTGTCAGCCTGTATGTATGCATCAGCTCATCCCAGCTAAAGGCTTGACCTCTCTGTAGCTCCCTCTAAAACACAATAGACAGTTCCTCTATACCTACTTGGGGCACTGTATCATACACCACTTTGGCTCCATGGAACAAAATTTGCAAGATCCTCTAGATGTCCTCTGAGGTGATCGTCATCTCCCCCACTGGAAAATGAAAGGTGTTAATCTTCGAATGGAAATGCTTCACCAAAGCTGTAAGAAAGTTGTGATTCACCATCATGGCTGCAATTCAACATAGAAAGGACAAACCTAATGGAGCAATGTCTTCCCGATCAGCATCATTGAGAATCCATCATAAATCTCCATATGGTGGGTAATGTGATCTAAATGAGACATCGTCAAAAACCTCTTGCACACACACAAACAACAATGACAAGAAAATGATCAGTACTAGCATGAAATGGCAAAACAAAGCTAATAAAAATACAAATATTACATGCAAAATTGAAAATGTTAAACACTGCTATCACAGGTTCTTGCATGAAGATCTTAAGATCTCGTGCCAAGATCTTTGACTCTCACATGAAGTTTCCCTCTTCTGTGTGAAGAATCTCCTTCTCCCATGAGAAATGAAGTCCCCAACTGAGAAATGAAGTTCTTGTGCATGAAGAATCTAGTTCTTCACGTGAGAGGTGGGTGTCTCTTGTGCGAGAAACCTTACCGATGCGTGTAAAGAAATAATGCAGCCTATTTCTTCGTGCAAGAAGAGATCATCTTCATACGAGAAAGGATAGTCTCGCATGAAAACCATTTTGAAAACCCTAAAATATTCTAAAAAATGCAATAAATGACCTCGTAAAGCATGAACACAAAAGTACGAAGATGGGAAATTGATGACTCACCATTGGTCTGTAGTCTATTGGTCGGCTGTGTTGTCTAGAGTGCTCAAAATGATGATATCTCATGTTCACTGCTATGTCTCTCTTGGAGCTCAATTCACTACAAGACAAAAGGAAAAAATGAATTGAAAATGACCCCTTGGGCCCTTATATAGCTGTTGACCTCATTTCTCAAAGTGCTCCAATTTGCGTGAAAATCACCCCCTTGGCTAATTTGACCTTTCTGAATCCATTTTTGGGATCTAATTCAAAATCTTACACATCTAGGTGCCTCAAAAAGGCATTTTAAAATTTTGGGGACCGATGTGATTGAACGTTTATGCAGCTCAAATCTTTCTAATACTTTGCGATTCTTGGAATCTTTTCAACTCAAAATCCTTCATATTTTCAAAATTTATTTTTGAAAAAACCAACTCAAGTCAACTAGGGCAAAATGTAGTCAACTTTTGGTCAACCTTGGTCTTCAGAGCTCACAATCATTTCAAATCAACTCTAAATTTTCTTTCAATCGTTCTAATCTCTTCTATATTCTATTGAATCTTCGATTTCTTTTATATCTCTCAACCTATTGCTTTACATCATATTTCTAGTGTGTCACCTTTCAATTTTTCTCCCAAGGGGGCAAGATGATTACATCATAAAACTTGAATTTCAAATCAATTTGAATCTTCATCACTTTGGGCATCTTGTTCCTATCTTATGTCCTCGTCATTTGGGGCATCTCATCGCTTGGGGCATCTTGCTCCCTTCTATCTAGCATCTTTGCCATCTATCTTATCTTTTCATCAATTGATCAACCTTATAACATCTTTTCTTAGAGTTTGATGGATAGGTATTGGGATAGTCTAAACCCCAACTCCTAAGGATCAAGCCTCATTCTGGGGATGATTCTACCCTCATGACTGGATCTTGTTATCTTTTATCAATCTCAAGTATCTAGGTGTTCTATTTGGACCCTTGAAGGTTAAGCTCCATTATGGAGATAATCTTCTAAATGCTTTTAATCCCAGGTATCTAGGTGTTCTATATGAATCCTTGAAGGTTAAGCTCCATTCTGGAGATAATCTTCTAAATGCTTTCAATCTCAGGTATCTAGGTGTTCTATCTAGATCCTTAAAGGTCAAACTTTGGTTTGAAGAAACCTTTTAAATTCTTATCAATTTTAGGTACCTAGGTATTCTATTTTGATCCTTGAAGGTTAAGCTCCATTCTGGAGATAATCTTCTAATGCTTTTAATCCCAGGTATCTAGGTGTTCTATCTAGATCATTGAAGGTTAAGCTCCATTTTGGAGATAATCTTCTAAATGCTTTCAATCTCAGGTATCTAGGTGTTCTATCTGGATCCTTAAAGGTCAAACTTTGGTTTGAAGAAACCTTTTAAATGCTTATCAAATCCAAAGTATCTAAGTGTTCTATCTAGATCCTTGAAGCTTAAGCTCTGTTCTGGAGATAATCTTTAAAAAGTTTTCAATCTCAGGTATCTAGGTGTTCTATCTGGATCCTTAAAGGTCAAACTTCGATTTGAAGAAACCTTTTAAATGCTTATCAATTTTAGGTATCTAGAAATTTTGTCTGGATCCTTAAAGATTATGCTCCATTCTGGAGATAGTCTTTTAAATGCTTATCAATTTCAGGTATCTAGATGTTCTATCTCGATCCTTAAAGATTATGCTCCATTTTGGAGATAGTCTTTTAAATGCTTATCAATTTTAGGTATCTAGACATTCTGTCTAGATCCTTAAAGATTACACTCCATTTTGGAGATAGTCTTTTAAATGCGTATCAATTTCAAGTATCTAGACATTCTATCTAGATCCTTAAAGATTATGCTCAGTTCTGGAGATAGTCTTTTAAATGCTTATCAATTTTAGGTATCTAGACATTCTATCTGGATCCTTAAAGATTACGCTCCATTCTAGAGATAGTCTTTTAAATGCTTATCAATTTTAGGCATCTAGACATTCTGTTTGGATCCTTAAAGATTACACTCCATTCTGGAGATAGTCTTTTAAATGCTTATCAATTTCAAGTATCTAGATGTTCTGTCTAGATCCTTAAAGATTACGCTCTATTCTGGAGATAGTCTTCTAAATGCTTATCAATTTCAAGTATCTAGACATTCTGTCTGGATCATTAAAGATTACGCTTCGTTTTGGACAGTCTTTTAAATGCTTATCAATTTCAAGTATCTAGATGTTCTATCTAGATCCTTAAAGATTATGCTTCATTCTGGAGATAGTCTTTTAAATGCTTATCAATTTTAGGTATCTAGACATTCTATCTAGATCCTTAAAGATTACGCTCCATTCTGGAGATAGTATTTTGAATGCTTATCAATTTCAGGTATCTAGACATTCTTCCTGGATCCTTAAAGATTAAGCTCTATTCTAGAGATAGTCTTTTAAATTCTTATCAATCTTAGGTATCTAGGTGCTCTACTTGGATCCCTTAGGATTAATCTTTTTTCTAGAGATAGCCCTTAAAAGCTTATCAATTGGTCTTCGTATTGTCAATTTCAGAACCAATCTCATTTCTTGATCCTCACATCATTCTTTCTTATTTTTCTTTGAATTGAACATGCTGCATGCACATTCATTCAAAGAGGGGCAAAATATAATACCCCAAAATTGGCTCATTGATATGATCACCAATTATGGTCTATCTCTAATCAATTCTAAAGTCCTATTTCATTAGGCAAATTCTTGTTCTAGCATTCACTACTTGACTTAATTGTCAAATGCAAAAAACCCTAATCTGCATTCATCATACTCATTATTTAATCTCTATAGTACACACTCATATTAGCCATGTTAAACCTATTTGATTTCAATTTAATTTAATCTAAAGTGTTCATACTTTATTAAATTAAATTATCTCCTAAGGTTAATGTGCTACGGGATTAAATTTATTTAATTTAATAAATATGCCTATTCCAATTAATTAAAAAATTTATTTAATTAAATAGAAAAAGATAATTATGAGAGAATATCTCATTTTATTAAATTAAATATCTTTCCTAATTTTCTCTTCAATTCAAGAATGGAAATTCCTAGTTCACTGCTGATCAAATTAGAAGTGACCCAGATCACTTGCTCTCACACTGAAGTCTATCTGAGTTGACTGACTCTTACACTCAAATCTGAGCCAGTTAACTCCTTCTAATTTGGGAATCTTCCATCTTAACTAAACCTCATCTCAATCCTGACTGTTGATTGAAATCGATCTCAATTGTTGATGGATTCCAGGAAAGTCTATTTAAGAGACCCTTATTTCCTCATTACAAAGGTTGAATTTTCATGCTATTGAATTGTTGTCGAATTGAGTACTCACCTTATTTTCTAGTCTCCACATTGCTATCATTTTAGATTCTCATCTAGCTTAACAATGCATTCATCTAGTTTAATTTATTTTATTGTTTAATAGAATAAATTGCATCTCTCATTTAGAGTAAATTTTCACATTCATCTAGACTAGCTACACCCATCAAATCCTTCATTCTTAGAGGGTCTAGTTGCCTGTACCTCAATTCTGAGGATATTAATAGGAAAAATCCCTTTAGATAGGAGGCAATAAGTCACATTGTTGAGTGTTCTAAATGAACAATTCAATGTTCATTTCAGGATGACTTCATAGGTAATGACCACGTTGAAGTGTTTGTGAGGTTCAAAGGCCCACAATTCACATGTACAGATACCACAACTTCCATATAGGTGTTATCTATTTCTACCATTAAACATATTTCAATCTTATATTTCTCTACCATGGATGGAGGTATTTTGTAGATTTGTTTCATTTCAAACTATCTAAACTCTTCATCATTTTATTAATTTCATCATCTATGACATTCACCAACTTAGATCTATAACATTAAGTCACCAATTTCGTTGTGCACTCATTTTTATCCCAAATTTTTATGCTTGGTAATTTCTTTGTAGCATAGAAAAACAAATGAGTCAATAATGACTCAAATCTAAAGACTGTGCTCTTGGTCTTCTTTAAATTTGCAATGTTTTCCAAGAATTGCAGTTTGATAATCTCACATAGATTAAATTTTCTTCCTTAAATTGTCATCACATAGGATGTATGTAAGAATCCAACTAGTATAGAGTTAACCCTAGATGCATGACTAAACTTGTACCTAATATCTTACTCAACAAACTTACTCCTTTGTCTTGGATGGGTTCTACAGTCATGTTCCTTCCATCAAATCTTGTATTCAAGTTTCTCTCAACCATCTTCCATACATTTTTCCCATTTACAATATTTTATCCCTCATTGGTCAAACCTTTGATCCTATAAATTAGGTCATTATCAATTTCTATTTGCACATCACCTAACTAGAATATATCATCATGTACCATACTCAAAATTATTCAAGTCCATTTGTGGTTGTCAAACTCCATATAAATCTTATACTTTACTTGATTTAAGCCATCTTGGTGTGCATACTTAAGACTTCAAGTATAGGTCATTATCACACAATCTCCAAGTCTTTATGTATATCTTCATCACCCAACATGTCATCCATAAGTGAAATAAAAAGATGTTTCTTGAACACCTACCATGGCCTTTTACTCACATAATAAATGCTCTAACTAGCCATTGCAATTCAACAATTCTCACTAAAAAATTTAGCTTTAGCTCCATAAAATACCTTGAGATCACATTTAGGGCTTTTGTAACTTCATGCTTCAAGAACTTCTTTTTTCACTTTACATTTCTATCAAATTTCTCTTCAATTCACTCAAGACACTTCGCACAAACAAATGGTATACATAATTTTATTTATGATCCTTGAATCATTTCAAATCACACTATGAATTAAATGTGTAGCTACCACAAATTCAAATATTATCTTCATTCACTAGTAAACTTATTTTTTTAATTCTCTCTTACTCTATTCATGTCTAGACTTGTGCACTTGACCACAACTTCCTCTCTATATCAAGGAACTCTTGTTAACTGTGCAATTTCCAACTAACTCTCTAACATTAGTTTTGACCAATTAATGCACTACCTCTTCTAAAATTTCTTAATCTAGGTAGGATGAGTCACAATAAATCTTTGACTTTAATTTCTCATTAGGTGCATCAAAATATTGTTTCTCCAAAACTATATATGAGATTTCTAGAACCTTAACTTTCACAAATGATTCTTTGAATTCATCAACATATTCTTTAATTGCTTCCTTCTAACTATTATCACCGCTATTATCATTCCTTTTATCATTTATGTTATTTCTCCTTCTATAGGTTGGATTCCTATTGAAGTTCCTTTCATCCATTCTACAATATCTCGTGTATTTGAAGTTATTACATAACTGACATACAGGTGCATTTCTTCTCTAATTTTTTCCATTTAGACTTTCAAGTGCTCTACAATTCCTTGCAACGTGTCCAGATTATTACACTTGTAACACACAAATTGGTTCTTTTCTTCATTATATTTCTCTCCATCATTAGATCTTCTCTATGATCTTCCTCTTTCATTATCTATAGGGTTAATGTTCCTAAACATTCTACTATTTGCATTATTACCATCAAAATTAGGTTTCTTATATCTACTACTTTATGTCCACAACCATGACAATTATAACAATAGAAATTAGTAATAGGTTTAAAAGACTTATATGTGAAATTTCTTTTGATATGTCCAACTTAATTTCATATGAAGCATCTACCTCTAAATTCACATCTTACTTTGGTGGTTTAGCTTGCTTAGGTTTATCAACTTGCTCTATTTTCTTGGGTGCATCATGTTTTTCCAACAAATCAATTAATTCAAATTCATTTGATACTTATGTTGAGGTTCTTGATTATACTTTACTCAGATCAAATTATTTAGTGTATCCAATAATTAGATCTGGTCCTCTTCTAATTTTAACTTTCTTGGTTGATTTCTCTACAATAAGATATCCAAGTCCTATCTTATCATAAGAAGGTCTCTGGTGAAATATTTTTTCGTCTATCTTCTCACTACTTGAATAGAGTTTGTCTAAATGTTGCTTAGCTTTTGTCAATTCTCCTTTCAAAATGATATTGTACTTTTCTAATTTTTCATGCTCAATCTTTATAGTATCTAGTTCAGATGTAACTTGACTTAATTGGGATCTAAGATCTGCATTCTCATTTTTCACTTTAGGTTCATTCTTGCCACCATTTTTCTTAAGACTCAAGTTCAACAACTTTGTATTCATGTTTCAAAATCTCATTTTCTTTCTAGAGATTTCCTACTTCATTATTGTCACTAGTTTGTGCAATTACTTCCTTGCTACATTTCAAATCATTAATCTTGTCTTTTAGTTTACCAATAAAAATGTTTGCATCTTCATATCTATCTTTCAATTTATCTCTTTCTTTAGAAAGAAGGTCAATTTTCTCAAGATCTTCTTGAAGGTTTTTCTTCAACTATTCCATATCTATAGGGATCTTACTTAAGTTGTTAAACTTCTTTAGAGTAAATGGACTCTAATACCAATTGCTAGAAATAGATAATACTATGAGGGGGAGGTGAATCACTATTAAACAAAATTTTGCCCACAACTAAATATTGTCAATTAATTTACAACTTGTATATGATAGTAAACCAACAATGTTAAATAATAAATATAATCATACACATAGATAACACATAGTACAATTATTTGTTAACTAGGGAAATGCTATCCATGGGAAAACCCTAGTGGGGATGATACCTACAAGATGATTCACTAAACAAAAGGATTTTTGTTAAGAATATTGACCCTATTAGGAGTTTGTGAAGTACATATAGTGTCTCAAGTCCTTGTTAGAGGACTAGACCTTATTAGAATCCTCAAACCTATTAGGAGTTGCTTCAACCTTGTTAGGAGTTGGTAGATGAAATACAAGGTATGCAAGAAGAGCCCACTACCCTAACATGCAATTGAGTTCTTCAAAAGAATATATATACATACAATACTTTATGTCTATCATAATTCACACTTGCTCTAATCATACATTAGATATAGTTTTCATATCATCTCATTGACTTTACATCAATCACAAATACTACATAGATCATACATATGTCACACACATATCTTCACAAGATAAGATCTTTACTTATACCTTACACATTCATAATTCACTTCTAAGTTAGCCTTCATGCTTTCCAACGATTGACATAATAATAAATAACTCATGGAATAATATCAAGAGAGTCATCTCATCATGACTTAGCAATTATTTTTTGACCAAAATAATTCCTAAAGCCATACAATCTAATTCTCTAGTATACTTTGTTCTGCATTGTTTAAATACTCGTATTGGTATTTCAATCATAATTTGCATTGTACTATTTGTACACACTTGTGCATTAGTAAACATCATCATGATACTATCATAGAACTTTCCTTAACTATACATAACCTAACTCTCAATTAGTAATTCATACACATCACATCTTCTCTCTATGTTGTTTCAAATTATCTAACTCTTAGATAATTTTCTATCTCTAACTACATAAATAAAATGTTGAATATTGTTGGAATTACAGATAGAGTAACTGAGAGGGGGGGTGAATCAGTTACTAACAAAAATTAATCCACAAATCTTTTAGATGTCTTAAAGATATAGTTACTGCTTGTATTTGGTAAACAAATGTTGTAACTCAATAAATTAAACTATTACTTTCTTTTCAAGCATTCATGCATGTAACTAAAAATAAAGTGAACACAAGAGACACCAGATTTAACGTGAAAACCCAATATGGGAAAAACCACCAAGTAACTAGTTACCAATTTTTCACTCTTCTGAAGTGAGCCCTATTAGGAGCCAACCTTGTTAAAGGTTACAATACACACTGTTAGGTGTGACCCTGTTAGAGGATTTAATCACCCTGTTAGGAGTGGCCTTGCTAGAGGTCTTCGGAACAATTCAATTGAACTATCACCTTGTTAGAGGATTTACAAAATGGTTGTTAAACCAACTCTGTTAAGAGATTTGAAATCACTACTACAATGGTTAGAAAGTAACAATGAATTGGCCTGAGCAAGATACAACTGAATTTTCTGGTTACAGGTCTCTATTCAGCATCATTAAATCCCCCTTGATCAAATATGGCTTTGTTGCTCCTCAATGATCTCTGATCATCCTTCAAATTTGCTTCCACAATAATCAGTCTTCATATCTTATTAATTCCACTCTACATTCTTTTTAGAATTCGCAACTTGACCTCTTACATATACCATTTAGATTGTCAAGTTGGTCCATTTACATGCTACATTTACAAATAAATTGTACATCAGTCAGCTACAGATATTACTCTTAAACAAATAAATGTTATTTCATAAGACAATGAAATCCTTTACTGGTTAACCCTGCTCGTTAAATACTACTTCCAAGAATTAACCTTCTTGACTTGATTAACATTAAAATATCCTTAAAATCCTTTGGCTACCAAGTTTTCTTGGTAAGAACTGAATCTTCAAATTACCTTTGATGACTGAGTGAACTCAATAAGAACTATTTCTTCCAAATTACCTTTGATGGTCGAGTGAACTCGGTAAGAACTATTTCTTCCAAATTACCTTTGATGACCAAGTGAACTCGGTAAGAACTATTTCTGTCATATTTTCTTTGATTACTGAGTGAGCTCTGTAAGAACTAAAATTCTTTGATTACCTTGAAAGCTCGGTAAACATTGTCCTTTGTCTAGCTGACCTTCTGAGCTTGGTAGACACTATCCTTTGCCTTGCTAACCTTTTGAGCTCAGTAGACACTATCCTTTGCCTTGCTGACCTTCTGAGCTCAGTAAACACTATAGTTTGCCTTGCTAACCTTCTAAGCTCTGTAGACACTATCCTTTGCCTTGTTGACCTTCTGAGCTCGGTAGACACTATCTAATGACTGAAATGACATTTGTGTGACATCAAAGACAACACACAATTGAAAAATTGTATCCAACAGAATATATGTTTCCATAAATGACAACACTCAAAACCTCTATCTAACCATATTGCAAATAATTGTGACCATGAAAAATAACCAAATGTTGACCTATGTGCAACAATTTTGGCTCACCTTTTTCATTGATGTCAAAGGGACAAAGAAGACACTAAAAAATACAAGATATTTGGAGTGAACATGGAAGTAAATCCAAGCTATTTATATAAAGAAATAATTATATACGAAGTGGGAGAATAAGTAATAAATAGAATGAAGTAAAAGGGGGAGTATGGTGTGTGTGTGTGTGTGTGTGTGTGTGTGTCTATACATATAAATATATGTATATAGACATATATAGATATACATTCGTCCATATGATATGTATGTGTATAGATGATCCAAAATCTTGTTTGGTCAAAACATTGAGATTTTGAAGTTCTTTGAAGTAGTATCACTTATACTTAGCCAATTTTTCACAATATTGTCATCAATGCCAAAGGGGAAGATTTTTGGAAAGTTGGTTGAGGAAAGTTTATAGGAGCTATCATTAATGGAAACATTATGATATGGTAAGTTCATAGAAATGGAAAAATTATGATATGGCAAGTTCATAGAAAGTAAGTGTTAAGACTGCTTGTTGATAAGGAAACACTTTGTGTAAGTACCAAGCACAAAAATAGTGTGCACTTGCAAATAATTTGATTTAATGAATATGACTAGGAATGAATACAAGGTGACAAATTGTAGGGATGATTGTATGGAAATTCTATATAATTCTTATAAGGCTGATAAACTTAATTTTATAAATTTAATATTTTTTGGTTGAATATTCTAAACACATGTTTGATATCACCAAAATATAGCATATGGTAGAGTATTCTCAAACTAGTCAAGGAACTCATCTAAATTTTCAAATCAAGAACTTGAAAAGGTAGGGATGATAACCTATCTAGAAGAATGAGATGTTAATTTTTGAAAATGTATGAACAAGTGCAAGGTTGATGGGTTAAAGAACACAATATAAAAGAATGGATTCTATTTTAGAGAATAAGACATACATTAAGTCATATTATGATTATTATATGTGCACTTTTATTGTGTTGGTTATATGATAAAATGATAGTCAAAGAAGAGAAGAATGTTATATTTATTTTTAGATGAGAGGAGATACAAATGAATGATCAAATATTGAAGATAACAACATGGTCATGTTTTGGTATTTCTCCATACTACATGTTAAGTGGTATCTTATTGTAAGAGTAGTGAGATCACTCTTTTATAAAATAACTCCTAATAAGTTTGAGGCCTCTAACAAGGTCTAGTCCTATAGAAAGGATGTATACACTGTGTATGTAATAGACTCCTATAGGGTCAACACCTTTCATACGATGCTTTTGATTAGTGGATCATTTTGTGGGTAACATCCCCACTAAGTTTTCGCTTGGCCAAGGTTTCCCTAGTCAACAAAATATGTTTTTATGAGGGTTTTTTTTTTTTTTTTTTTTAAATAGTTTAATCATATTTCCCAACATTTACTTTAAAATAGTTAAAACATGGATTAAGAATTTACCTTAAATTAGAAATAAAGTGATATATAATTAAGAATATGCTAATGTATAGTACAAGCTAGATCTAAAAATTGGATGCTTATAATTTTTAAACCATTAAATCAATATTAAAGTTCTCATAAATATTCTTGATGTTTAAATAGTATTGAATTTAGGATAGAAATATCATAAATTCCTTTAAGAATTCTTAAATTTATAAATTATTCCTTGCATCCAATGCCTTCAACACTTGATCTCTTTCCTTATGGCTTGAAATGCAAAATTGTAACTAAGAGTTCCAATTGAATTTGAATGGTTTAATTGATTTTACAATAAGAGTGCTATTAGCTTACCTTTATAACTCGCTTTATAATTTTATGGTGAAAATCATAAATAAAGTTGACAAAAGTTTAAAATCCATGCTAAATCAATGGTTTTTGTATGGTTTCATTTTGGGGCCAAACATTAATGATTGGGGTGACTTTAATAAAAAAGACAACTTAAGTCACATTGTGCCACCCTACTTGGGACTAATAGACCTAAACTCATATAGTAGAGAGCTAACTATAGAATAATATCTTGAATTAGGATCAATTAATAATACGTTGCATAGAAGACCAAAAATAGTAAAACATGGACTAACTAAACGACAAATTATACCAAAATGTAATTTATGAACCATACACTTAGTAAGAGTACCAAAAAAAGTGTTACATGGATGATTCAACTAGTATATACAATATGTTACAATGGAACTCTTCTTCAACACTCTCCTCATTATAGAAAATTACATCTTCTATTTATATCCTTTACAACCTTGCATAAGTCAGCTAGGTTGACTTAAAGTTTACATATAAGTAAAGATATGTAATCCTTTATGAATTTACATCAAAAAATATACCATGAAAGATTAAAATTTTCAAACTAACAAAAAGTTCAACTTGGAGGCCAAAATCTACCAACACATCCTTGTATTCTAATGAAACAAATCAAGAACATTGTGCAATAAATAGATCATGCTCTATTGGACAATAAAATAAATAGTTTAACTAATTGGTTAAATTATGCTACTTGAGAGAGGAAAATATCAAACTGCAGATCAATATGTCAATATTATAATCCTTGACCTAGTTATTTTACACTATATTAATATGGTAGCCAATTGCAAAGTAGAAACCAAAGCATACTACTTCACTTATAAAAATTTAAAGACTAAATTTGTGATATACTAGGTCATTTAAGATGTGCGTAGAATATACATAATATTTCTCTGATCATATCCTTATACCCACTTAGCCATTTTACTTAGTAGGGTGCAACAAAGAGGAAATTTGGATTTTCCATGTAGACAATTTACTCTAGAATGGCATAGTCTAGTAAAATTTAATCTCTAGCATTCTTTGTAGAATATGTTTTGACATGAAAATTTAAATATGAATGATATTATCCTAAAAAACATACCTTATAAGGTACAAAAGAGTCTCGTTCAATGTGAGAAAATGTGGAGCATTTAGTTCACACTCTCTAAAGATAATTTGCTTTGCCTTATTCAATTTTATGAATGTGCGAATTTTTCTCCTAAAATAAATAAATTATGACACTCAAATTCCTAAATAAGTCTCTAATCACTATTTTTGACATATAAGAGCCAAAATACTTGTTTTCATTGGACAAGAAAAACATAACATAAATATCTTAAAATTGAACTTAAAATATGAAGTGCAAGTGACTTAAGTATGTGCAGTGCAGTTAGGCACTTACATATTAAAAGATAAGCTACAAGTATTGCATAACTCAATATAGAATATACATATTTCACGTGAACTTTAAAATATAAGGTGCAATTGAAACTTGTTGGACTTTTGGATGCATCTTTGTCTTTGTTTCATGGTTGAAATTAATGTTGACATGTTGACACAACATCTATATCTATATCAGTTTACCCCTTTGTCATGCATGTGTATCAACAAATATGATAAAGTGGTGAAAAAAAATCATGTTATCCAAGGTACCTATTTTTTATATAAGCATATCATCAGTAGACAATAGTGAAAATGTACTACAATAATAAATAATGTTACAAGTTTACAGGATAATATTTCATGAGGAATGTAATTCCCTTTCAGGGAACCCAAAAGAAATTAAACTAAAGTTTCACTAAGTTTGTGAAATAGTTTATTTTTTTTGAAAGATAATAAACAACAAGAGATTTAATATATAGCGAAAGCAATAACTCACATACATACAACCCTCATAAATAGATTACATCACTTAAGGGCCCATGATGTGGAATCATATTTAGGTTTTATTAATACTAAATATAACACAACCAAAATCCACATCATAGAATAATCAAAAGTATAAATCCAATATATAATATACAATTACAAGATGGCACTTGGCATACTCAAAACGCATAATCATCCACTACACAAGTCACGGGGTATGAAAAGCTCAAAGGGTATCTGTCATAAACAAAATGCATCATCTCATAAGGTCTATGATAATCACATACAATACAAATGAATATAACCATCCAACAAAAATATAAGATTAGAAAGAAAGAATCAACTACACATATACATCCAGCAATGGAATCCAATGGTCAGATATCACTGGTATAAGAAAAATGCACTACCACCTAACCTCACGGAACCTAAATGGTCCACTCCCACCATACTAAGGAGATAAACTCAAGTACGATATGGATAACAATCTCAAAAATCAAAACCAACATCTAGGTCAAGGAAACACCTGAAACTAAACTATCTCAAAGGGTACCAAGACATAAGTATCATCTATACCCAGATTTAACAAAGACATGTAGGAAATCTACTATGTAAGTGGGAAAGTGTCATCAAATGAGCCAGCTCTAAGGTTACCCTAGTAGCCTCTCTAGACTCTGACCCCCTAGTGACTCTATGGGGAACCCATATCCTTTCGTACAAACAAGGCATACCAACAAAGAAAGGTCACAACCAAGCATCCTCTCTACTCCCATCCTAGCATGTACTAGCACTCAAGGCATGGGAAAGGAAAAACTCATACTCTTATTAATTTATTTTGAAACACATTTAATGAAATGTTGCCACTTATTTAAATAACTTACAATGAGTTACCCAAGTAGCCACTTGTGGCTCTGGCCTCCATTGTAAGTCACTTCCCAACATACACATAGATTACCTACTCTAGGTTCATAAAAGTACAAATCAAAGAATCATAGTTTATACCTCAACCCTTTACAAGCGAATGGAAAGCACGTATAGATTAAACACAGTAATAAGCTCAGTCCTTTACAAGTAACAAGAAAGAACCTAAACACATATCATAACATTCACCTCAGGTCTTTAAAGTCAACTAGAAAGCACCATAAGACAAATCACAATAATCACCTCAGTCCTATACAAGCAACTGGAAACCATCCAAAAGACAAATTGATCGAAGACTCAAAGGTTGCACCAAAAAAGTCACATCATAATTCACCTCAATTCTATTCAAAAAAATGAAAAGCATTAAAAAATAATGATCAAAAATCATCATAGACAACATGTGACACATCACCATGGTTAGGTAAGAAAGATGGTATACATAACATAATCACAGAACAAACACCCCCAAACCTCTAATAAACATCCTCATTTGGTCAAAGAACTAAGTCAAACCCAAAACCCATAATAATAAACCACATATTATATAAAGTACAAGACAATGTAACTTTCAAAAATCATTAGGTTTTGAAAACATAGAAGTTCAATTTTCACTAAGGTTTCAAGTTTTCATTTATGTTTTCAAGTATTACAAATTGATAAGGTTTTCATTAAATATCTAAGGTTTATGTTTTTTATTCTTCCAAAAGTAATCATAATTGATAAAGTTTCATTCCTAAAAGAAATAAAAATCAATTTTGTATAATATGAATCCATCATTCCCTTTTAATTTTGAATACACAGTTAACACTAACTCACAAAACCAATACCTTTATTAAATGCTATAAAACAAATTAAATAATAATTATTAAATTATTTAAATAATCATTATCAAGTTATTAATCAAATATTAAAAGTTTACTAATAACTAAAATCATTACTTAATAATATAATTAAACTTTATTAAATAACATCCAATTATAATTTAATTAATTAATAATAATTAAAATAACATTAATTCAATAAATAAAAAATAATATAAAATTGTAATTAAAAATATTTATTAAATTATAAATAAAATTTAAATAAATTAAAAAAATATTAACAAAATAAAATTATTAAATAAAACACAAACACAAAAAAGGCACTTTTAAAGGCATGTCAGCCTATATGAAGGTTGTTGCAGTGGTGTGTTGTAGCTGCAATAGAGTACTACTACATTCTATTACCATAGTAGTATTATTGCATGTTCAACAACAAACTGTCATGAAAGGGAACAAACAAAGGGGGGAGAAAAGGTTGATTGGGGGTGGTGGCCCTTGCCCACCATCATATAATTTTTTTAATTTTTAAATTAAAAAAAATCCCACCACACATTAACATGACATATCACAATCAACCCTTTCTTAAAATATATATGTTTTTTAAAGTTATCACAGTAATCATAAATTACTTTGATAATTATTTTAATATATATGGTTTTTGATCATTTTCCAATATAAGTCTAGTATAGCAACCCAAATTAAACAATCAAAACCCATGAAATAAATATGGTTTCCTTTTCATAACCCACATCTCGATTTTTACCAATCAGATTACAAATCTCTAAAATTTTCAAACAAGGGTTTCAAACCTTCAAATCATTTATAGATGGTTTTGAAACTAAGAACAATGAAATTCGCAATAGGGCTATCAACCCAAATTAAATCACAGACAATTCAATAATGGAAAACAATTTTTCTCAAATACGGGTTTCAATCCAAGAAAGAATTTTAAAATAGAACCATCAATCATGAAGAAGATAGAAATTTCAAGGAACAAATCTACTATGCAAAATCCACAAGATCCTACCTGGATCTAATGGTAAATAACTGATTGCACTGACTCACAAGTAATTCCCTTTTTCCTTCGAAAACCCTCTTCTTAGAATATGGCTCCTCCTTTGTTCAAATAAATGAACTCTAATTTCATAATAAAGACTTTTTCCCCAAATTAGGGCTTCGATTGTGCAATCACACAAAACCCCTTTTCCTTTATTATTTTTATTATATTAGAATTTTCATGTGTAACCTTTTTGCAATGTAATTAAAATAATCTTTATTAGATTAATTCTTTTCTCTCTTTTATTAAATTCTGAGACATTTTTAAGAATATATTTATTAATTCAACTAATAATATAATTTAGAGTTTATTATTAAAATGAAACTTCTAATTAATTATTATTAATTTAAATAAATATAAATTTGTCAAAATTACAACTTTAATTAAATCTTTTAAATTTAACTTTTTTTTAAAATTAATTTCTTAATTAATTGAATATTGAATTTGCTTTATAAAATTTTCATTAAATTATCTTTTAATTTGTTTAATTATAATTGAAAATCATAACAGACCCACAAGACTAAATACAATAACTCAACTGAAAACAATCAACATAATCAACTTCAAGGTCAAATTTATGAATTCATGCCCCTTGATGAATTTGGATGGGTAAACAACTCAGATACTTGTCCTACTTTCTAGGATAATTGCCTTAGGTTAGGATTTGGACTCAAGAATTATCTCTCCACTTTTACCATCAAGATATTGTGATAGTGTACACTCATCCTAGAAATTTAGTAAAGTCGATACCAAATACCTAGAATTTGCATAAAATCTGAGCATGTACATACACATATAATCTAAACTAAACAAGAAATGGCAGGGAGTGCTGCATCATGTAGATCCTAACTAGTAGGTGACTATGACTCCATCCCTCAACCACATCAATAACATCAATCATAAAGTAAAATAGACAAGTGAACCATACACATGCAAGTATGGGGTAAGTAACCATAGAAATTGCATATAATTAGTCCATCTATCTAACATCATGAAATAACTAAAATCATGTATGAACATACATGTATCATCATCAAAATAATCTTCAACACATGAAATAACTAAGTTAATCATCACATAAATCAATTAAATATGAAACAACATGTAATCAATTTGATAACCAAGTACCGCTAATCATAAAACTAAAACATTAAACTAGCCTAAAAGAATCTGGAAATACAACATGACAAGTAAACTAGGGGTAGGCATTACAAGAATTGGTTACATTACTATACACAATTTCAATGCAACACCTCATTGAATTTCTTTCTCCTCACCTTTTTATATGATGGATTTTTCATTGTCTGAGCTCTCTAGCTTGTTTTGTGTTTACAAAATGGACTAGAGCTAGCACCAAGAAGAAGGATCACTCTCCTTCTAGGGAGATTAGAGCTATCAAGAAGGCTATAGAAGATGTGGAGAAAATGGAGATAGAGAGGTTGTAGAGATTTTAAAAATCTTTTAAGTATTCTTTTTGGTTGTGATTTGTGTCCACTTTTTTTTTTTTCTGTAAAAAAGTATTACTATCTTTGTTTCTTAATAGGTCTTTTGGTTGGCATTGTTATTTCTAGAGCTATTCTTTTGTATATGTTTTGTCTTGTTGAGTGTAATGGTTTATCTTTAAAGTTTTATCTTGTAAAGGGTTTTAGAGTCCCTTCAAAACATATTTTTTTTTAATTAAAAAATAAGTAAGAATTAAAGCATCAATTTCTTTTGAGAATGAAAGGGTCACACAATTTGAAAAAACTTATGATAAAAACGTATGCTCATATAACTCTATATGAAAGTGTAGTGCCTCTTGTGTTTGCAGTCTATACCTTGTTTATTTTGATTCAAGAGATACTTGATACTCTTATTGTTATTTGTATTTTGAGATGACTTGAGGATCAGATGTTATACTTTGATTTAGTACCATAGATGCTATACTACTATGCTATTTAGTTTATCATATTTGCATGTTGATGCCATTATAAGATGACAATAGATCTATGAGGGTATCTAATTTTCTAATAGTTGGACATATTTGTTGATTATGTTATGTGATGGATTGTATGCTATGGTGATTTACTTCATTCTTGTATATATTTACACTTTCTGCAAACTTGAGTGGTGTAAATGGATTAATTAGTTATTTGATGCATTAATTGCTTTGGCTATTATATTATATGCAATTGCACTTGATCATGTGTTTTAGTGTGTAGGACATACGTCCCTAACAGTGGCCTATGGAGTTAGTGATTTAGCTATTCATATTTTATCAATTCCATCCCTATATGGTTTATGTATTGTTATTTCATTATTTAAATTAAACTTTTCATTGATTAGCAAATCCAAACTCATCTGCAATGTGATTAGACCAGTGAGCATGGTTGTGCATTTAGCGATTCGCTCTATCCCAAAAATGTTAAGTGATTTTCTCTTATTTTGAGTTTTTGGGTTTTAAATCTTTTCGGATTTAATTTTTGGCAGGTTTGTCTTAGGTGAATTTCTATTATGGAAAATAACATATTTTTGTTTGGGTCAATTCGGAGTCTAGCTGCTATAGTTGGCTATTTGCCCTAATTGACTATTCACTCAAAAGTGAATAAGTATTGAAAAAGGAATTTAATTCCTCACTTTTCTATTTTGGGGATTTTAGAATTTAGAGAGCATTTCCAAAATCCTCTTCTAAAGGATTTGACTTTTGTTCTTTCTAGGAGCTATGAGTATGGGTTTTTCATGAGATTAGTCTCGTTGGATCTGGCTTGGGGAGAACTTGCTTTGCTGTCACTTTTGGCAAATTCAGTGAGCCATTTATTTTGTTTTGTGGGTTTCAATTTCAGCCCCTTTTGCTATCAAGTAGGGCCTTCTCATTCTATCTTTTTTCTCCATTTTAGCTTCTATTCCTTATAGTAACATGTTAGGAGGGTGAGAACTAGTCTTCCCCTCCATTTTTTTTTGCTAGTTCTACCCAGTTGGTTGTGTATGAATGTTTTCCCTATTTTTGGGATGGTGGTTTGGGATTTTGAGCCATTATGTTGGTTTTTTTTGCATACAGTGTCTGAATTCATTTTTCTTTTTTGGGGGGTTTTTAAACCAAAAGGCCAAATGGGTTTTAATTTTAAAAAATTCCAAATTTTTGAGTTTTTTTCTTATTTTGCATGCTGCCCCATTTTCTTGGGTTTTCTTGGCATGAGTTGGGTCATGGACTTGGATTATCTATTTGGATGTTAGTTGGACCTTTATTGCATTTTTATGCTACATTGGGATGCATGTTGCATCCATCCTCCTAAGTCTATTTTAGATTGAGTGACTTTTTGCTTGTGTTCTCATCCAATCCTTGTGTATGATCTTTGTGATGGTGGTGTAGCACACACGAGTTATTAATCATAATTTTTTTGGGTGACCTATAGGGCCCGATCTTCCATGATACTTATGGAAGTTTTTACCATTGGGGTTGGGTTGGAAATTTGCATGCCTACGGGCACTTTTTGTTGGATGGCCATGGGTAGGGTAGAGTAGCATTTGGAGGGGGATTCTATCTTGTAGCCTAGTGCCATGACACCATAGGGTTGGTAGAGGAAGTTTTAAGTAAGTGATAACTAAATCAATACTGGGTGGTAATAAAATTTAACATAATAAAATAATAATTTGGTGTGAGAACCTTCCTTTTGGAAGTTGAGTCCACATAGATCTAAGCGTAGTCTTTTCAATGCCAAGCAACTCTCCATGATGTCAGCCCCTACTTAATAACCCATTGAGTGTCTAACCATGACCTTTAGTTTATGCATTGTCTATGTCTTGGATTCAATCATCATACTACCTAGTGTGTGTGTTAGCCATGGATGTTTGTTTTGTGTATTTTTGTAGTTGGATCATTATCTCCATTAGCATAGAGGGTGTGGACCTATGTGTGCCATTTGATTGGGAGGCATAGCTACCTTCACCACTGCTGGGGACTGGTGTACAGAGATGGTCTTTTGTTCTAGCACGATTGTTGTTAGATGTTGTCACTTGGTACTTCGTGTTCTGGAGTATGTTTTCTTGTAATTTATGTTCTCATTGGAATGTTGTATATCATGTTTAGGTGATGTTATTTATACATATCTTTTCAAAACTTCCCTATCATATCTACACCTTCTTGAAAAAAAATTACATATTCATGAAGAGGAATCTCTCCTCTAGAGATAAACATAATTTCTGAATTTTTTTGATATCATTTACTTTTTATTTCTTTTTTTGAAGGAGTGTATTTAGAAATGTTGAAATATCAACTTATAATATATTATAACTAATCAAAAGACTCAAAAATTTATATAATGATGATATTAAATGTGAGATCAATAAAAGGGTATTTTTGGTTTTTGGAAAAATTTAAGTTTTGATAGAGAAATGATTTTTTTATCAAAATAGGTTTTGGTATCCTAAATTGTGACACAAATCTATGCTTTTACCCTACTAGTACCCTTTGGGATGCCTTAAATTACCATGCTTTGATAGATTTTAAATTTTGTGTTTTCCTATTATTTTGGCTTCAATTTCCTATTACGTGTTGTGTCAGTTTTAGTAGTGGCATCAGGAGGTCTTTTGGTTGCAATCTTTGTGATCTATGTATGTTGTTGTATTGTGCACTTACACTTGTTAAAAAAAATATCTTGGCTTTTATTTCATCCTTATTCCAAGGATCTCTGAGTAGAGCATTACATCTCCTATCAGAGCCCATGTTGCAACTTTGGGATCTCTGTGTTATACATCCACTATGGTTTTTTTTTTTCCGTTGGGTATTGTTATATTATGTGTGATTACTTTGTTATCTTGTTTTTCATAGTTTTGACTCTTATACTTCTGATCCAATTGTTCTAACATTATCTTGTTGCTTCCATAGTGATGCCTCATGCACCTAGATCTAGTGGCCATGGAGGTACCCATGGTGGTAATTGTGGAGAAGAACACCATAAAGAGGGATGACAAGAAGGAGAGGGAGAATAGGGTAATGCTAATCAAAATTTCATAGGAGCATTGATGCTAGTGCTTCGGGAAATTCTCGCTCGGTTGGGCCCTCATGTTGAAGAGTGCCAATAGGATCATAATTAGGATTAGGGATCTCGTCATGGAGATTACCATCAGTTAGATCATAGAGAGGAGGAACATGAATGTGAACATTCTTGTACACCACCTGGTGGAACAAGGCACCATTGGAGAGGCCATGGTAGAGATGATTATGATCTCACATAGATTGAGATGATGTAGGAACTTCAAAGGTCCAAACCACCAAAGTTTGATGGCAAGGGAATTGGACTGAAGGCTAAGACTTGGTTACTTGATATGGGGTGTTGTTTCTCATTATTACCTTATGGGAGCAATGTAAAGGCCCATTATGTAATCATGCAACTGAGGGAACATGGTTCCATTTGGTGGGATGGAGAGAGTGAAAGGCTTGGTATCAATGTTGTGGATCTTACCTGGGGGATCTTCAAGGAGAGGTTCAAAGAGAAGTTTATGTCACCACAATATCGTGAAGCTCACATAGATGAATTCCATGACCTTAAATAGGGCTTTATGATGGTTGATTATTATGACAAGAAGTTCCTTGGTTTGAATCAATATTCAAGCTATAGGCATGATGATACACTCATCACCCAACATTTTGTTAGGGGCCTCAAAGACTCCATCATTGGAGATGTTTGTGCTCATCAATTGAGGACACTTGCTCTTACCAGGGAGAAGGGAAGGATCAAAGAGAGTGATGTGGCTAGGGGGTACAGTGGTAAATCTAGTTCTTAGAACCAAAGTGGACAACCTTTAGGGTAGGATGCATAGTTACCCAATCCTCAAGGAAGGGCCAACCCAATCTGAAAATTCTCAAAGTGGTAAATGTTATGGTCATTAATGAGGATATTGGACCAAGAGTGGTCAATATTTGGGTACCTCAGGAAAGAAAGGAGCTAACAAGAATAGAGGGAAAAAATCTTAGCAAGATCAACCTCCATAGAGTGCTCAATAGAATTCTAGAAAGGCTAGTGCACCTTATACTAGTGCTACGTAGGGTGGTTGTGGAACAGGTGCCAACCTTGTTGGAAACTATTATTCTTATGGCCAGTTAGGCCATAAATCCTTTGAGTGTTCCATCAAACTATTTACAAGACCTGGTAAGGGAACTACAAGATCTAAATGTACTATAGTAGATTCAGGTTGGAATTACAGAGTCTTTGCAGTAGTTGAGAACTATCAAGCAGATCATCAGAGTATGGTAGTCGAGGCTATAGGTACATTTCATGGTATTTCAACTTTAGTATTGTTTGACTCTATGCTTTAGATTCTTTTATTTCACCCTCTCTTGTTTAGAAATGTGGGCTAGTGGCAATGCATCAGGTTGATGGGTGGTAGGTTGAGTTAGCCATAGGTTCCAAGGTGGTTGTTGACTCTTTGCTTAGGAGTTGCATCTTGAATTTGGGAACCTTCACCACCACAGTGGATCTATGCATTCTACCCCTAGGACTGTATGACATTATGTTGGGCATGGATTGGTTAGCTGCCCATTAGGTGAATATCTATGATGACATATGTGGGCAGGTGGAACTTTTGGGAGACCTGAGACTAGTCTCACTTCATATGATCTCAGCTAATCAACTGATGTGGAGTGTGCAAAAAGGTTTCTAGTTGTTTCTTGTGTCTCTCAATGATCTCAAAGAAGTTGAGAGCTGTACAGTGACACTTAATGATCACTCAATCATTTTTGAGTATTCTGATGTGTTTCCTAATGAGATTCTAAGTATGCCACCACAGCATGACATTGATTTTCAAATTGATCTTGTACCAAGAGCAAAGCCAATTTCATGAGCTCCTTACCACTTGACTACTCAGGGTTTGAGTGAGCTTAGATTATAGTTAGAGGAATTGTTTTCCAAGGGTCATATTTGTCCTAGTGTATCCCCATGGGGTGCACTAGTCATCTTCATGAAGAATAAGTATGGTTCTTTGTGGTTGTGCATTGACCACTGACAATTAAATAAGGTGATGATGAAGAACCATTATCCTTTTCTAAGGATAGATGACTTGTTTGATTAGATAAATGGAGCATGAGTGTTCTTGAAGATTGACCTTAAGTTAGGATACCATCAACTCTATATCCAAGAGGATGATATTCATCAAATAGCTTTTTGTACATGGTATGGGCATTATGAGTTCACAGTTGTACCCTTTGGGTTAACCAATGCACCATCAATATTTATGAGTTTGATGAATGGTGTATTTTTACTTACCTCAATCAATGTTTCATTGTATTATTAGATGACATATTAATCTATTCAAAGAATGTGGAGGAGCACGAAGTCCATTTACGTCAAGTATTTCAGTGCTTGAGGGATCATCAGTTGTTTGGCAACTTGAGTAATTGTGGGTTCTTGTAGTAAGAAGTGAAGTATTTGGGACACATCATCAATGGTCAAGGAATTGCAATGGATCTAAAGAAGATTCATGCTATCATGGATTGGCTAGTACCCACTAATATCTAAGAAGTTCATAGTTTTATTGGGTTGCTGGGCTACTACCATCACTTCATAAAGGATTTCTCACTAGTAGCTCATCCCATCACTTCTCTTTAGAGGAAAGGGATGAAGTTTGTTTGGTCAAACTAGTAAGAGGAAACATTTAATACTCTTGAGTGTTTGACTAGTGCACTAGTCCTTGAAGTGCCTAATCCTGTAGGTGATTTCCCTTTTTGCACAAATGCTTCATTGGAAGGCATGGGGGTGGTGTTGATTCAGGATGGTCACATAATTGCCTATGAGTTTAGGAAAATCAATAACCATGAGCTTAACTACCCCACTCATGAATTGGAACTTGCCACCATAGTGCATGCCCTTGTCTATTGGAGGCATTTTCTTTTGGGATAAAGGTTTGAGTTGCATAGCCATCATAGGAGCTTGCAATATATCTTTACTCAACCAAACTTCAATATACGAAAGCATCATTGGATGGAGTTCTTGTCTAAGTATGGCTTTGATGTTCATTACATTAAAGAGAAGGAGAATGTCATCATGGATGCTTTGAGTAGGACATGACATGAGGTATCAGTGATTTCATTGCAAGTGGATTTGCGAGGCCATATCTTGGAGGCCTTGCCTAGTGACACTTCGTATCAAGAGGTGAGGGTAGAGATCAAATCTAGATGTACCCTTGAGGGGAGGTTTTTACGTTATGTACTTGATTCTAATAGACTATTACATCACATGGGGCATATCTATGTACCCGTGTCAGGTGATCTTTGTACCTTGGTTTTGTTTGAAGCACATCATGCACCATATTCTACACATGTTAGAGTCAAGAAGATGCATGTTGATCTCAAATAGCTATACTTTTGGGTAGGGATGAGGTGCAATGTTGCTAATTTTGTTGCTAGATGTCTTGAGTGCCAAAGAGTGAAGGTAGAGCATCAATATCTGATGGGTCTTTTGCAGTTGCATACCATTCTAGAGTGGAAATGGGATACAATTACTATTGATTTTATTATAGGGTTTCCTATGTCATCATGGAGACATGATTGTATCATGGTGACAGTGGACAAATTGTCCAAGGTAGCACATTTTTTACAAATAAAAACATCCTACACAGGTTCTTCCGTAGCACATGATTGCTTGGAAAATATTATTTGTTTGCATGGGATTCCTCATTAGATCATTTTAGATAGAGGTCCAGTGTTTACTTCTACATTGTGGATGTCTCTCCAACATGCTTTTGGTGCACAACTCAATTTCAATTTGGGTTATCACCCAAAGATTGATAGTCAAACCAAGAGAGTGAATCAGGTTCCAGAGGATATGCTTTGCATATATGTTATAGATAGGTGGGTGAAGTGTGAGGACTATTTGTACCTTGTTGAGTTTGCATACAACAACAGGTATCGTAGTTCTCTTGGCATGTCACCTTTTTAGGCCTTGTATGGTAGACCATGTCGTACTCCTTTGAGTTGGGATCATTTAGAGGACCGGGTTATTTTGGGTCCAGAGATGATTCAAGATATGGAGTAGTAGGTTGTTCACATTAGGGAGCATTTGGTGATTACAAAGGATAGGTAGAACAAGTATGTAGATGCTCATAGGTTGGATTGTCACTTTTCTGTTGGTGATAGGGTGTTTTTACAAGTGCATTCAAGGAAGAGCTCCATCCATTATAGGAAAGGCTTTAAGTTGGTGCCACATTTTGTCAGACCTTTTGAAATCCTAGAGAGGGTTGGTCCTGTTGCTTATTGAATAGCATTTCCACCTAGCCTATCATGCATCTAAGATATTTTCATGCTTTTTTTTTGAGGCAGTATATTCTAGACATGACCCATGTTCTTGATTGGGATGCTTTGCAAGTAGGGGATGGGCAGCTTGCTTTAGAGCCCATTTGTATCATACAACACTAAAGGTTGACCTTGTGAGGTCAAGAAATAGAGCAAGTAAGGTTCCAATGGGACCCAAGAAATGAGACCTCCACAATTTGGAAAGATGCTAGATGATTGAGGGGATTGTACCCCTATCTTTTTGCCAGCATCCAAAAGTAAGCATATGCTAGTGGGGCAGGATATAGTGCCTCTTGTGTTTAGAGTTTGTACCTTGTCTATTGTGATTCAAGAGATACTTGATACTCTTATGTTATTTGTATTTTGAGAGGACCTGAGGGTCTAATGTTATACTTTGATTCAATACCATAGATGCTATACTACTATGATGTTCAGTTTATCATATTTACATATTGATGTCATTTTGAGATGACAGTAGATCTATGAGGGTATCTTATTTTCTGGTAGTTGGACATATTTTTTGATTATGTTATGTGATGAATTTTATACAATGGTGATTTAATTCATTCTTGTATATATTTATGTATTCTGCAAACATGACTGGTGTAAATGGATTAATTATTTATTTGATGCATTAATTGCTTTGGCAATTATATTATATGCAATTGCACTTGATCGTGTGTTTTAGTGTGCAGGATTTACATCCTTGGTAGTGGCCTATAGATAAATAGTGATTGAGCTATTCATATTTTACCAATGGTTTCCCTATATGGTCAATGTATCCTTATTTCATTGTTTAAATTAAACCTTTCAATGATTAGTAAATCCAAACTCATCTGCATTATGTGATTAAATCAGTGAGTGTGTCTGTGCATTTAGAGTTTCACTCTGTCATGAAAATGTTAAGTGATTTTACGTGATTTTGGGTTTTTGGGTTTTAAATATTTTTAGATTTAATTTATGGAAGCTTTACCTTAGGTGAATTTCCATTATAGAAAATAACATGTTTTTTTTTGGGTTGAATCAGAGTCCAGCTGTTATATTTGGCTATTTGCCCTAATCAACTATTCACTCAAAAGTGAATAAGTATTGAAAGAGGAATTTAATTCCTCACTTTTCTATTTTGAGAATTTTAGAATTTGGAGAGCATTTCCAAAATCCTCTTCTAAAGGATTTGTGTTTTGTTTATTCTAGGAGCTATGAACATGGGTTTTTCGAGAAATCAGTCTCATTGGATTCAAATTGGGGAGACCTTGCTTTGCCATCCCTTTTGAAAAATTTGGCTAGCTATTTATTTAATTCTACCCATTTCTATTTCGGCCCCATTTGATGTTAAGTAGGGCCTTCTCATTTTATTGTTTTCACTGTGTTTTAGCTTTTTTTTTCTTGTAGCAGTATCTTAGGAGGTTGAGAACTAATGTTCCCTTTCATTTTTTATTGTTGGTTCTACTTGATTGGTCGAGTATGAATGTTTTCCCTATTTTTAGGATGGGGTTTGGGAGTTTGAGTTCTTATGCTGGCCATTTTTGCATATGGTGTCTGAATTCATTTATTTTTGGAATTTTAGGGTTTTCACACCCAAAGGCCAAATGGGATTTAATTTTGAATTTTTTCCAAATTTTGGGATTTTTGCCTCATTTTGCATGCCGCCCTATTTTCTTGAGTTTTCTTGGGATGAGTTGGTTCGTGGACCTAGATTATCTATTTGCATGTCAGTTGGACCTTTATTGTATTTTTATATTGCATTGGGATTCATGTTGCATCCGTCCTCAAAATTCTATTTTTAGTTAAGTGACTTTCGACTTCTATTCTCATCCATGCATGATCTTCATGATGGTGGTGGGCCACAAATGAGTATGTGCATGTATATTTGTTGGGCAACCTATGGGGCCCAATATTTTGTGGTACTTCTAGAAGTTTTGATCATTGTAGTTGGGTTTGAAATTTGCATGTCTATGGGCACTCATCATTGGATGAGCATGGATAAGGTTGGGTAGCATATGGAGGGGGCTTCTATCTTGCAGCTTGGTGTTATGAAGCCATAGGGTTGGCAAAGGAAGTTTTAATTAAGTGATAACTAAATCAGTACTAAGTGGTAATAAAATAATGCTTTAGTATGAGTGCCTTTTGTTGGGAAGTTGAGTCCACACAAATACAAGCTTGGGCTTGTCAATGCCAAGTGACTCTCCGTGATGTTAGCCCCTACTTAGAAGCCCATTGAGTGTCTAAACAAGACCTATAGTTTATGCATTGCCTATGTCTTAGATTCAGTCATTATACTACCTAGCACGTGTGTTAGCCATGGATGTTTGTTTCGCGTGTGTTTGCAGTTGGATCATTATCTCCTTTAGCACGATAGGTGTGGACTTACAAGTGCCACATGGTTGTGAGGTGTAGCTACCTTCACCATTGCTGGGGACTAGTGTACAAAGACAGTCTTTTGTTCTAGTACGACTATTGCAAAATGTTGTCACTTGGTACTTTGGATTCTGGAGTATGCTTTCTTGTGATTTATGTTGTCATTGGAATGTTGTATATCATGTTTAGATGATGTTATTTATTGTTGCATTTCCTTACTTTGATGATTAGCATGCGATAGCTAATGTTATCTACTTTGTAGGATTATGCTATACTTTCTACTAGTATGTTGGATTTCCTTATGTTTATGTTGTGGCATGTTTTAGTAGTGACATCCCTATTATAATAGTATTGATCATCTAATTGGTGGCTTGAGATGTTACGTGCGGGGGATGGCTAGAACCCACAATGGTCTTATGATGCTATTGATGGTTGGGAGGAACCGTGCATTTAGTTTTTTTTACTACTCACTGTGATGTTATTTTCATTTACTATGATGTTATTTCCAGTACTCTGCAATTTTTCCCTTATATTCTATTCCTTCATTTTTTTGATTAGATTTTTAGATGCTAGTTCTAGCTTTCCATATTTCATTATCATATTTTAGCATTATGCCTTGAAGTGTGGATCCAATACTCCCCAATGTGGAGGATTTCATTTTCTAAGTTTTCATCCTTTTGTTTTTTGGCATGTTGATACAAATCCTCATGTGAAATTGTGTTTTCACATGTGAAATCTTACTTTCTCATGTGAGAAAGTAAGATCAATGAATCATCTTCTAGGGTTTCTCATGTGGCATTGGGTACATCCTCATGCAATATCCCACACCAATTTTGGGGTAGATTCAAGTTCTTTCTCATGTGTAGTGTTGCATTTCCTTGCATGAGAGAGCACTTCCTCACATGTAGCAATACACTTCCTTGCACAAGAGTGTACTTCCTCATGTGAGAATATATCAAGCTATTGGCCTCACATAGAAAATAGGTGGTGTTTACCTCAATTTTTGGGGATCAATTTTTAGAGTTTCTAGTACCATTTAGGATTTTTTAAATTACAAAGCTTTGATAGATTTTAGATTTTGTGTTTTCTTGTCATTTTGACTTTAGTTTCCTATTATGTGTTGTGTTAGTTTAATTAGTGGCATCAAGAGATCTATTGGTTGTCAGGATGGTGGTTGAGTCTTCCATTGCGATCTTTGTCATCTATATATTGTGTTGTCTTGTGCACTTACACTTGTTAAGAAAAAGATATCTTGGCTTGTATTTCATCCTTGTTCCAAGGATCACCAAGTGGAGCATTACATCCAGTATTAGAGCCCATGTTGCAACATTGGGATCTTTGTGTTATGCATCCCCTATGATTTTTTCTTCCATTGGGTATTGTTATATTATGTGTGATTATTTTGGCATCTTGTTTTTCATGATTTTAACTCTTATACTTGTGATCCAATTGTTTTGACATTATCCTTTTGCTTACATATTGATGCCTCTTATACATAGACCTGGTGGGCATGGAGGTACACATAGTGGTAATCATGGAGAAGAACACCGTGAAGAGGGACAATAGGATGGAGAGGGAAAACAAGGTAATGCTAATCAGAATGTCATGGGAGCATTGATGCTAGTGCTTCAAGAAATTCTTGCTTTATTGGGCCCTTGTGTTGAGGAGCACCAACAAGATCATAATTAGGAAGAGGGATCTCATCATGGAGATTTTCATCAGTCAAAGTATAGAGAGGAGGAACGTGAATGTGAGCATTCTTGTACACCACTTTTTGGAAAAAGACACCATTAGAGAGTCCATGGTTGGGATGATTATGATCTCACATAGATTGAGATGATGCAGGAAATTTAGAGGTCCAAACCACTAGAGTTTGAGGGCTAGGGAACAGGACTCAAGGCTGAGACCTAGTTACTTAATATGGAGCATTGTTTCTCATTAATACCTTATGGGAGCAATGTAAAGGCCCATTATGTGATCACACAGCTAAGGGAACATGGTTCCATTTGGTGGGATGGAGAGAGGAAAAGGCTTGGTATCAGTGTCACGAATCTCACTTGGGAGATCTTCGAGGAGAGGTTCAGAGACAAGTTTCTATCACCATAGTATCATGAAGCTCACATTGATGAATTCCATGAGCTTAAATGGAGTTTTATGATGGTTGATCAGTATGAGAAGAAGTTCCTTGGTTTGACATAGTATTCGAGCTATAGGGATGATGATGCATTCATCACTGAAATTTTTTTTAGTGGTATCAAAGACTCCATCATTGGAGATGTCTTTGCTCATCAATCAAGGACACTTTCTCTTGCTATAAAGAAGGCAAGGATCATAGAGAGAAATGTGGCTAGGTGGTATAGTGGTAAATCTGGTTCTCAAAGGCAAAGTGCATGACCTTCGAAGTAGGATGCATAGTTACCCAGTCCTCAAGGAAGGGCCAAGCCCAATCTAAACCTTCTTCGAGTGGTAAACATCATGGTCATTAGCAGGGACATTGGACAAAGGGTGTTCAATATTTTGGTACCTCAGGAAAGAAAGAAGATAGCAAGAAAAAAGGATAGAAATCTCAGTAGGATCGACCTCCTTAGAGTGCTTAGCAGAAATCTAGCAAGGGTAGTGCACCTTACCTAGTGCTACCTAGGGTGGTCATGGAACAAGGTCCAACTTTGTTGGAAATTGTTATTCTTGTGGCCAGCCTGGTCATAAATCCTTTGAGTGCTCCATCAAACCATGTATAGGACTTGGTAAGGGTGTAGCAAGATCTGAGCCTACTGTAGGAGACATGATTCAAAATCATAGTCTTTAAAATGGTTGAGAACCATCAAGCATATCATTAGAGTACGGTAGTCAAGGCTACAGGTACATTTCATGGTATTTTAACTTCAAGTTTGTTTGACTCTAGTGCTTTAGATTCTTTCATTTCACCCTCTCTTGTTCAATGATGGGATAGTGGCAATGCATCAGGTTGATAGGTGGTAGGTGGAGTTAGCTACAAGTTCCAAGGTGCTTATTAGCTCTTTGGTTAGCAATTGTGTTTCAAATTTGTGAACCTTCACCACCATAGTGGATCTACACATTCTACCCTTGGGATCATATAAAATTGTGTTGGGTATGGATTGGTTAGCCACCCATTAGGTGAATATCAATTTCCATTGTAAGATAGTATAGTGTGTTGATGACACAGGTGGGCAGGTGGAAATTTTGGGAGTTCTAAGACCAGTCTCACTACGTATGATCTTGGCTAATCAATTGAAGCAAAGTGTGCAAAAATGTTGCCAGTTGTTTATTGTGTCTCTTAGTAATCTCAAAGAAGTTGAGAGTCGTATAGTGGAGCTTGATGATCACCCACTCCTTCATCAATATGTCGATGTGTTCCTAATGAGATTTTGGGAATGCCACCACAACATGAAATTGATTTTCATATTTATCTTATGCCAGGAGCATAGCCCATTTCACAAGCTCCTTACTACATGACTACTCAAGAGTTGAGTGAGCTTAGATTGTAGTTGGAGGAATTATTGGCCAAGGGCCATATTTATCCTAGGGTATCCCCATGGGGTGCACCAGTCATCTTTGTGAAGAAGAAGGATGGTTCTTTGCAGTTGTGTATTGACTACCGACAGTTGAATAAGGCAATGGTGAAGAACCATTATCCTTTGCCAAGGATATATGACTTGTTCAATCAGATGAAAGGAGCATGAGTGTTCTTGAAGATTGACCTTACATTAGGATACCATTAGTTTTGTACATCTAGGAGGTTGATATTCATCAAACAACTTTTCATACATGGTATTGGCATTATGAGTTCACAATTGTACCCTTTGGGTTAACTAATGCACCATCAGTATTTATGAGTTTGATGAATAGTGTATTTTGCATTTACCTTGATCAATGTGTCATTGTATTCTTGGATGACATATTAATCTATTTGAAGACTATGGAGGAGCACAAAGTCCATTTACATTAAGTATTGTAGTGCTTGAGAGACCATCAGTTGTTTGGCAACTTGAGTAAATGTGGGTTCTTCCAGTCAGAGCTGATGTATTTGGGACACATCATCAATAGTGATGGAATTGTAGTGGATCTGGAGAAGATTAATGTTATCATAGATTGGATGGTACCTGCTAATGTCTCAAAATTTCATAGTTTTATGGGGTTGGCAGGCTACTACTATCACTTCATGAAGGATTTCTCATGAGTAGCTCATCCCATCAGTTCTCTTCAGAGGAAAGGGAAGAAGTTTGTTTGGTTAGACTAGTGCAAGGTAGCATTTAATACTCTTAAGGAGTGTTTGACCAGTGCACTAGTCCTTGCAATGCCTAATCTTATAGGTGATTTCCTGGTTTCCATAGATGCTTCCTTGGAAGGTGTAGGAGTAGTGTTGATCTAGGATGGTCGTGTAATTTCACATGAGTCTAGGAAACTCAAGAACCATGAGCTTAACTACCCAAATCATGATTTGGAACTCATGGCCATAGTGCATGCCCTTGTCCATTGGAGGTATTTTCTTTTGGTACATAGTTTTGAGTTGCATAGTAATCATAGGAGCTTGCAGTATATCTTTACTAAGCCAAGCCTAAATGTATGACAACATCATTGGATGGAGTTCCGTGTGAGTATGACTTTGATGTTCATTACATTAAAGGGAAGGAGAATTTCATCGCAAGTGCTTTGTGTATGAGGTGACATGATGTATCAGTGATGTCATTAGGAGTGGATTTGCGAGGATGTATCTTGGAGGCCTTGCCTAGTGACACTTTGTAGCTGGAGGTGAGGGCAAAGAGCAACTCTAGATGTACCCTTGAGGGAAGATTTTTAGGTTATATTCTTGAGTCTGATGGAATACTATGTCACATGGGGCATATCTATGTACCCATGTTAGGTGATCTTTGTACCTTGGTTTTTTCTAAAGCACATCATGCACCATATCCAACACATCCCAGAGTCAAGAAGATGCATGCTAATCTCAAACATATGTACTTTTGGGTAGGGATGAGGCACAATGTTGCTGATTTTGTTGCTAGATGTCCTGAGTGTTAGAGAGTGAAGGTAGAGCATTAGCATCTGACAAGTCCTTTGCAGCCACATACCATTCTAGAGTGGAAATGGGATATGATAGCCATTGATTTTATTATGAGATTTCCTATGTCATCATGAAGACATGATTGTATCATGGTGATAGTGGACAAATTGTCCAAAGTAGCACATTTTTAAACCATGAGAGCATCCTACACATCTTCTTCTGCAGCACATGTTTTCTTGGTAGATATTGTTTTTTTGCATGGGATTCCTTGTCAGATCATTTTGGATAGAGATCCATTATTTACTTCTGCACTATTGATGTCTGTCTAGCATGCTTTGGGTGTGCAACTCAATTTTAGTTTAGCTTATCACTCAGAGACCGATAGTCAGACTGAGAGAGTGAATCAAGTTCTGGAGGATATGCTTCACATGTATGTTATATATAGGTAGGTGAAGTGGGAGGACTATTTATACCTTGTTGAGTTTGCATACAACAATAGGTATGATAGTTCTCTTGGCATGTCACCTTTTTAGGCCTTGTATGATAGACCATGTCATACACCTTTGAGTTGGGATAATTTAGAGGACCGAGTTCTTTTGGTTCTAGAAATGCTTTAAGATATGAAGTAGTAGGTTGTTCACATTAGGGAGCATTTGGTTATTGTGAAGGACAAGCAGAAGAAGTTTCCAGATGCCCATAGGTTGGATCGTCACTTTTCTATTAGTGATAGGGTATTTTTGAAACTGCATCCAAGAAAGAGCCGCATCCATTATGGGAAATGCTCTAAGTTGGCACCACATTTTGTCACACCTTTTTAAATCCTTGAGAGGATTGGTTCTATTTCTTATCGAATAGCATTGCCACCTAGCCTTTTGCACATCCATTATGTTTTTCATGTTTCTATTTTGAGGAAGTATATTTCAAATGTGACCCATGTTCTTGATTGGGATGCTTTGTAGGTAGCGAATGGGCAGCTTACTTTAGAGCCCATTTGTATCCTACAACACCGGAGGTTGAACTTGTGAGGGTGGGACATATAGCAAGTAAGGGTCCAATGGGAACCAAGCGATGAGACCTCTACAACTTGGGAAGATGCTACACGATTAAGGGGATTATATCCCTATCCTTTTGCTAGCTTCCAAAAGTAAGCCTATGCTAGTTGGGGAGGATGTAGTGCCTCTCATCTTTGCATTCTATACCTTGTCAATTCTCATTCGAGAGATACTTGATACTCTTATTTTTATTTATATTTTGAGATGACCTGAGGGTTAGATGTTATAATTTGTTTAGTACCATAGATGTTATACTGCTATGTTGTTCAGTTTATCATATTTGCATGTTGATGCCATTTTGAGATGATAGTAGATCTATGAGGGTATCTGATTTACTGGTAGTTGGACATATTTGTTGATTATGTTATGTGATGGATTTTATGCTATGGTGATTTACTTCATTCTTTTATATATTTACTTTTTCTACAAACATGAGTGGTGTGAATGGATTCATTAGTTATTTGATGCATTAATTGCTTCAACTATTATATTATATGCAATTGCACTTGATCATGTGTTTTAGTGTGCAGGATTTACATCCCTGGCAATGGCCTATGGAGTTAGTGATTCAACTATTCATATTTTAGCAATGTCGTCCCTACATGGTTGATGTATCCTTATTTCATTGTTTAAATTAAACCTTTTGGTGATTAGTAAATCTGAACTCATCTTCATTATGTGATTAGACCAGTGAGCATGTCTGTGCATTTAGAGGTTCACTATGTCAAGAAAGTGTTAAGTGGTTTTTTGTGATTTTGGATTTTCAAGTTTTGAATCTTTTTGGATTTAATTCCTAGCAGCTTTCCCTTAGGTGAATTTTTGTTATGGAAAATAACCTGTTTTCTTTTGGGTCAATTTGGAGTCTAGCTGCTATAGTTGGCTATTTGCCCTAATTGACTATTCACTCAATAGTGAATAAGTATTGAAAGATGAATTTAATTCCTCACTTTTCTATTTTGGGGATTTTAGAATTTGAAGAGTATTTCCAAAATCCTCTTTTGAAGGATTTGTATTTTGTTCATTTTGTGAGCTATGAGCATGGTTTTTTCACAAGATCAATCTCATTGGATCCAGCTTGGGGAGACCTTACTTTTCTATCACTTTTGACAGATTTGATAGGCTATTTATTTTATTCTACAAGTTTTAGTTTTGGCCCCTTTTGTTGTTAGGTAGGGCCTTCTTGTTTTATTGTTTTCACTCCATTTCAGCTTCTGTTTCTTGTAGCAGTATTTTAGGAGGCTGAGAACTACTATTCCCCTCCATTTCTATTTGTTAGTTCTACCTAGTTGGTTGGGTATGAACATTTTCCCTATTTTCAAGATGGGGGTTTGGAATTTTGAGTTGTTATGCTGGGCATTTTTACATACTGTGTCTTAATTCATTTATTTCTAGATATTTGGGGTTCCCAAAGGCAAAATGGGTTTTAATTTTTGAATTTTTCCAAATTTGGTTTTTGCATCATTTTGCATGCTACCTTATTTTCTTGAGTTTTCTTGTCATGAGTTGGGTAGTGGACCTAGATTATCCTTTAAGATGTCAGTCAGACCTTTATTGTATTTTTGTGTTGCATTAGGATGCATGTTGCATCTGTCCTATGATTCTATTTTCGATTGAGTGACTTTTTGCTTATGTTCTCATCCAATCCTTATCTATGATCATCATGATGGTGGTGCACCACACACAAGTACGTGCATGTACATTTTTTGTGTGACCTGCGAGGCCCAATCTTCCATGGTAGTTCTGGAGGTTTGATCATTGGAGTTGGGTTGGGAATTTGCACACCTACGAGCACTCATCATTAGATGAGCATGGGGAGGGTAGGGTAGCATATGAAGAGGGCTTCTATCTCAGAGCCTGGTGTCATGATTCCATAGCGTTGGTAGAGGAAGTTTTAAGTAAGTGGTAACTAATTCAATTCTAGATGGTAATAAAATTTAAGATAATAAAACAATGCTTTAGTGTCAGAGCCTCTTGTTGGGAAGTTGAGTCCACATAGATCCGAGCTTGGGCTTGTCAATGCCAAGTGACTCTCCACGATGTCAGCCCCTACTTAGTAGCCCATTGAGTGTCTAACTAGGACCTATAGTTTATGCATTGTCTATGTCTTGAATTCAATCATCATATTGCCTTGCATGTGTGTTAGCCATGGATTTTTTTTGTGTGTGTATTTGCGGTTGGATCATTATCTCCATTAGCATAGTTGGTGTGGACCTATGGGTGACACATGGTTGGGAGGTGTAGCTACCTTCACCACTGCTGGGGTTCGGTGTATAGAGATGGTCTTTTGTTCTAGCACAACCATTGTTGGATGTCGTCACTTGGTACTTTGAGTTCTAGAGTATGCTTTCTTATGATTTATGATGTCATTGGAATGTTGTACATCATATTTAGATGATGTTATTTATTGATGGACTTTCTTACTTTGATGATTAGCATGTGATAGATGATGTTATCTACTTTGTAGGATTATCTTATGCTTTCTACTAGCATGTTAGATTTCCTTATGCTTATGTTGTAGCATGTTTTAATAGTGACGTCCCTATTATGATAGTATTGATGATCTGATTGGTGGCTTGTCATGTTACATGCAGGGGATGGCTAGGACCCACGATGGTCTTATGATGCTATTCACAGCTGGGAGGAACCGTGCATTTAGATTTTTTTACTGCTTACTGTGATGGTATTTCTATTTACTATGAGGTTGCTTCTAGTACTCTGCAATGTTTCCCTTCTGTTCTTTTCCTTTGTTTTTTGATTAGATGTTTAGATGTTGGTTATAGCTTTTCATCTTTTAGTATTATATTCAAGCATTATGCCTCGAAGTGTCAATCAGGTACTCCCTGGTGTAGAGAATTTCATTTTCAAGTTTTTATCCTTTTTTTTTTTGGCATGCTAATGCAAATTGTCATGCAAAATTGTATTTTCTCACACAATATCTTACTTTCTCACACGAGAAATTAAGATCCTCATGTGGTGTTCTAGGGTTTCCCACATAGCATTGGGTACATCCTTGTGCAAGATCCCACACTAGTTTTGGGGTGGAGGCAAGTGCTTTCTTATGCAAAATGGTACATTTTCTCGTGCGAGAGTGCACTTCCTTGCATGCAACAATACACTTCCTCATGCAAGAGTGTACTTCCTCATGCAAGAATCTATCAGACTATTGGCCTCGTGTAGAAAATAGGGGGAGTTTCTCTTAGTTTTCAGAATCAATTTTTGGAGATTCTAGTACTCTTTGACATGCCTTAAACTACCATGCTTTGACAGATTTTAGATTTTTTGTTTTGTTGTCTTTTTGGCTTCAGTTTCCTGTTATGTGTTGTGTTAATTCACATAGTGGCGTCAGGAGATTGGATGGTTGCTGGGATGGTGGTTGATTCTTCCATTGTGATCTTTGTGATCCGTGTATGTTGTTGTCTTGTGCAATTGCACTTTTAAAATAAAAAAAATTTGGCTTGTATTTCATCCTTGTTCCAAGAATCTCCAGTTGGAGCATTACAGAAAGAGCTTGTGCAAATTGAAAAATGTGCCAAATGAAATATATTCCACAATTCAAAAAGAACTTGTCTAGAATTATGTATGTGGAAGAATAAATATTAAAAGAGTTAATATAGTTTGGAAAACTCATTGAATGAGATGAACAACATAGTTTGTAAGTTTTCTAAAAGGACATTTATGCCTCAAAATCTATTTTTTTTCTTTAAATTGATTATATTTCGACACCTCTAATGAATCAAAAGGTACCATTTGTGTCCATTGTCAAAGTTAAAATTGATATTATAAAATTGAGAGGTCATTTTAATTGGATGAGGATGAAATTTCATGTAAGATTAAAATATATTATTTAAAAGGATGGCTATCCCATCATCTTGCTTAACAAATGAGTACTGTGAATATTTACTAGATAAAACTAAGGTTCCAAATGAATTTAAATTGGTTTCACCTATATTTTAATTGATCTTCATTTATTGCTCTTTCCTTTTCTCTAAATATGCTTTCAAAAATTGGTTGATACTATGTTTAAGTACCATTTTCCAATAAGATACTCAATTCAATAACTATTTTATTTCTATACATTGCTTAATATGATTCAATTTGTGTGTGTTCATTCCATTCAATTATTTAAATAATCTTCATAAAATATCTATTTATAACATTACAATATTATTAGACAAGAGTTTATAACACATTAATAACTTGTGAGCCTCTCTCAATACAAGTTTGCTTGAACTTAACACATAATAATAGTTGATTTCAACAAATAATAATTAATCTAAGCTTCGATCCATTACCTATCAAATAAAATATTACTCACCATTCAAATCAAATAGCAACAAGGAGAAAAATAAATAGCTGCTACTTGAAATGCTATATATAATATACCTTTTACTTGCGTAAAATATAGATCTACCAGACCACCTTGAAATCTAGAAATTAATCAAATTATAGATTATGAAAATATTATATTATTAACAAAATCTTATTTCACGCTAAATCTTCAATTCTTCATTCCTAATTCACCAAAACAATGACCAATGTAAAGCACTGATTTTTGTTTAAAAAAATTAAAATCCAGTCGAACAAGATGAGATCTACCTTAGAACTTTTAGAGGAGTTATTTGAACGCCAGAACCATATATAATATACTGTTAAAGTCTACAGAATACATTTTGTCAGATAACCAATAATTTCCTTTTAATTCTGTGGACCAAGGGCAATATGTTTCCTCGGAACAATAAGAACAGAAATATCAACTTCATACTGATCGTCTCAAATCTATCTTTATCGTTTATGTTGATCTTTTCTCTGCAATTTTTCCATTTGTGTACGACCATCTTGAAAGCGACCAAACTTTGTTCAGGTCACTGGGCTTGTTGCAGCAGTGGCCAGCAAGGGCATTCAATTGTATTCTGTACTCGCAATGAAGCCAAAATGTATTTAAAATTGAATAAAATTTTGCATTAGTTCGCTAAAGAACAGAAATATTAGCCACTTCTGTGAATTTCATTGGTAGAACATGGGAAGGGAAATGGTGGAGATACCTGGTTTATGATTAAAGAATCTGACTCATCCTCCATTATATTCCACTGGAATTAGGGTGCCTGACAATTGGACAAAATGGTTATAAAGACATAGCCATAATTGGATGCAATAGTGCAAGGTAGATAAGGAAAGGTCTTCTTTTCTCTCTGTCATTTCTTCCATAGTCATGATTCTATATGAGGCCATATAGCAGCACACATTTTGATACTCACCTCTCCCCATCCTTTTGTATGTGTCTATGTTGGAAGATATTTGGGAACTCTAATTTTCAATCCTAGTAGAAGTTAACTTGTTTATCAAGGTGAGAAGTAGAGAGGGATGTTTTTATAGATGTATATGAACGAAAAGAGATTGTAAAACATTGTGTCCAATATATGACTCTTTAGACAATCCAAGTAGAAGTTAACATAGTTGTTTATCAAGGTGAGAAGTGGAGAGCAATGTTTTTATAGATGTATATCAATGAAAAGAGATTGTAAAACATTGTGTTCACTATATGACTCTTTAGACATGTAATGTGAACAATTTGATTTAGTCAATGAGATAAGTCTATGTATAAATAGAAGAAATTTCATGCATCAAGTTTAAAGAATGGAAGATAAAAAATTCATATATGAAAAATAAAAGCTAATAAAGTTAGTACATATTGTGAGTATGTAAAGTTATGTTGTAAATATCGTAAATAACATTATATGATCACTATCATAAATAATATTATATGGTTAATAATTAGTAAAATATTAAATGATAATAATGAAAACCATATATAATTATTCCATTTGAAAAGTACTATATAAAATAAAGGCTAATAGAGAATAATCAAGAAGGAATATATATTTATCCTAAACTAAGAACAACATAAAGGTAAAAATGGTAACTTCATTTCAGTACTAGTAATCCATGTTGTCCCTAATTTGACTTTGTAGAATGTCTTAGGACATTCATGAAAATAATACCAAAGATAAGGCATGAGCTCCCAATGTGACAAGGTAGGTCTTAGGCATATGAAAATTGTCTCAACTTAAATCAATGGTATAAATGGAATGGTTATCCAAAAGATATCTCATATAAGGATGGTTGGTCATTTGAACAATTAACAGTGGGCAAAAAGCATATTGTTCTTATAAGGTTAAAATACATCTAGACATATGATTGGGAAAAGAGTAAGTAAAAAGGTTAACATAAATGATAAAAATATGATCATGAAAATATCTATGAGGATTATCTCCCATACATAATCATCATGGGTGCATTATATTGGGTATGCTCAGGTAAGCTAAAAAATGACCTTCAATCAAAATTATCATATACTCTTATAGATACACACAAAAGAGAAGAAATGATAAAATAATTTATATTATTGTATCCAACAATATTAGGTTACAAACTTGAGGATGACTTCTTCTTCTTTTTTGCTAAAATCAAATATTTTCTAGAAAACATTATAATTTAAGCCCTAAAAGATCTCATTTGAAGGAATTTGTTTGTTGAGGGTAAGATTGATTCCCCTTTTCATAGGAACATATTTATTAATTGGTATTAATCATACATGCAATGGAGTGTCCTCTACACTATTGAATTAGTAACAAAAAATATTGTTCCTTTGTCTTTTGGCGATCAAATAAATTTATTCAAATTCCATGTTTCATAAGCATGTAGTCCTTATTACAATTTATTTAAATTTAATTAATATATTAATTTCTTATTTCTTGTGAGTGTAGGTAGAATTATTGTTCATTAAGGACTTTGATTCACACTTGTCAAATAATAGGGCACAATTGAAAAACTTATTAGAAAATACATTTTCATTAGGTAAATGGATATCCACATTTCAAAAAACTTAGTTCAAAGGATATGCATTTTTTAAAATTTATTTGGACATACATCTCTATCTAGATTAAAATGACTTTGAATTCAAAGATTAACTAAAAGAGTATATGCAACAAATGTTTTTATGGAAAATTTTCATAAACTAAATATTGGTGTGTAAACTAGATAATGGTGTCATAAACTTATATTTCAAGAATTGTAATTTTCTTCCCTCTATATTGAATATTATGCATTACACCATAAATGTTAATTCTAAAAAATGTTGATTACTACAAAAATAATTTATTAAAAGTATGACAAAATATTCTCTTTTATTTAAAAATGGAGTCAATGAAGAAAATCTTACAACCAAGTAGTTTGCTTCATCTTTAATTTTTGAACAATTATGCTTCTATATGTGTTTTAAAGTGAAAATCTAATGTATCATGCAAATTTTAATGTCAAGTTTGTCCAAAAAGCATAACCCAATATAATGGGATTGCCCATTCATCAAAAATATAGTATGAAAATAATATTTACAAGATCCTTACAAAAGAATTCTAGACTCGTTTGTTAAAAAAATTATGAGACCTAGGAAAAGGCATTAGATTAGAAAGAGTCATAATTTTAGGTACTGATACTAAAATGAATCAGTGTGCTAGGTGTACTCTAAAATTTAGATAAGAAAACTTATCTATTGGATGCAAATAGGTCACTGAATAGAGAAAATTAGTGAATAACACTTTTCAAACAAATAAATTATGGATCAAAACAACTCATAAAATAATTGGCTTTATAATGAACACATGTAAAAATAGAATTTATCTAGTAAAAGAGGACACCTTATCATAAAAAAATTAATTTAAAGAAATTGTAAAAGACAAAACCGGAAAAAAAAAATGGTGGAAAGAAAATATGAAAAATCAATACCAATAACCCCTCCTAGGGATACTTTTACCCCAACCATTAGTTAAACCAAAGATAAAGAAGTAATGGAGAAGATTTAGTCAAGATGTAACTTGCAATTTTCTATATTACAACCATGTACTCCAAGCTAATAGGACCATCCTTGGTGAGTTTCTTGATTTAGTGCATGTGGGTGATGATATTCTTAGTTTGTAATTCTCAAGAAGGCTATGTAAGATACAAATGAGATTCTACCTAAAATATTGTTTCAATGATCAAGAGGGGATATAGATATAATCATCATGTTTTAAAAAATTAAAGATTCTCTTGATTATCTAGAACTACACATTACTCAACATTGTTTACTGATAATGCAACACATTTTTATTTTTTAAATTAAAATATAATGAGACTTTACTTGTGTGTTGGTTAATAGTTTATTATCCTATTGTGGTTTACAACCTAACTCTTCTAATACCTAAGGTTTCAAGAAACAAAAGGATGTCACCAAAAAATAGGTCACTGTATGTGTTCTATCACTGCCCTCTAAATTACAAGGTACAACTCCCTTAGGACTTGCAATGATGTGAAATGAATATTTTTTTCTTAGATCTAAAGTTTATGACAGAATAAGCTCTTAACCTGAGAGAAAAAAAGTCTAACCAAATTTCTTGTAGACACAAACAACTCAGGCAAAATAGATTTGGATAACCCACAACCCCAAATGGAATGTTTTTCATGAAGTATCTTACAACACTTCTATCTAGCTTTTGACTACAATCTATCTCTACTTATGCAATCATGATTGTTAACAAGGTAACAAAGCAAAACAATAAGAGGGAAAGAAGAAACAAAATCATGTATGAGTAGTAAATAGAATTACCTATATTGCTAACATCATGATGAGGTGGAACTCAAAAAGAGATAATAGAGCCAAACACAATTATCTTTCAACTCTTTATGTAGAAACTACTTTAAAACTAAGTGGAACAACAAAATCTTAATGAAAAATGCAGGCAGATGGAAATAAAAGACCAATTCACCATCAAGTTTTTCAACCTTTTCATTACCAAAGGAAATTACATTTATAGTTATCTATCATTCCTTAGTTCTGGAATTGCAATAGTCATGCAATAGAAAGAAACTATGAATAAAACATGAAAATCTCTAATCTGCAACATGGTATAGATGCATGGCATCTTTCTAACCAATGGTCCTAATCCCATCAAACCTCTAGGAACACTTGGTGATCATTTATCTTCATGCTACTTCATATTCCCTAGGAAAATCTTCATTTCCTTCATATTATTTTTTTGGCACCAAATCCATCTAATTTGTATCTCGATATTTACAACAAGTTTGAATTCTTATCGTTGATCTTAAATCAACAATCATGATTAAAACCTAGAAATCCTCCTTTTTTTCCCTTTATGACTTCCTTTGTGAGTCCACCTATACACACGTGTCTAATGCCCACATTCTTTCTTTTTCTATTCTTCATGCATCTTTGAAAAGCGAAAAAAGTGACAAGTGTTAATCTACTTTTGATCAACGACTTCCATAAAGTGAAGATCTTTTATAATAGTCAAAAAATCCAACCAACTTGAGCATGTCATTTGGACAACTTGAGTTTGGTTCCACTATCTCCACATGGAGAATGCTTGCATTGTTTCTTTGTTTATTTCTCATGCAACTTTATAAAGTGAGAAAGTGACAAGCACTAATCTGTTAGGATTTGATAGATGGGAAGATGCATCATAACTTTGGAAGCTCTCATAGTTTGTTCTTATGATCTCATGATCCTTATGTTCTTCATATGGTTTTGGGTTCTCTTTTAAGATTTTAAACACTAATACACCCTTCATCTTATTGTAACATCGTATTACTTTCTATTTACCATGAGACACTTATGATGACATGATAACAGGATGATGGTGAGATCAAAAAATTGAAAACACATACCCATGATGCTATGAGTACATGGCATATCATAAGATCAAGATATTCAACACTTGCCTTTATGATCCTTCCCTACCCTTCACTTTGGGTTAACTTTAACTATTTCTGATGTGAAATCTTTGATCTAACTATAGTGGTTATCTCCCATACAATTGCAACTTAAAGTACTTAAGGGCACATAACTTTTCAACTGACCAATGGCATGCATTCCTTTTCTTGATTAACTTTTCCAACCACCTATGTAGCTATTAAGATTGCATCTAGACCATTCATGTGACATATCAATGATGCATGCTTTCTCACCTTTATATTTCAATATATATGAGGACTTGAACTTAGTTTTTTACTGAACCAACTAGTTTCCCTATATTCTAAGATCGGTCACCTATGATATCTTCCATTGAAATGCAAACCACTACATAAATTGGTCCTCATAATTATTTTTTTTGTTTAGAGGATGAATCATTGGAGTTTACATACCTTCTTCTCATCAAGGAGATGCTTATAACTAACCCACCAAACCCTAAATCACCTAGCCCTTGACTAGTGTAATGCTTACATGATTTTCTACATAAGTTATCTTGAAAGGGGGAATGAGAAGCTAGGGGCACTCTAGACATAGACTCAAAAAATTAACACATTGACTTGACACCAACCTAAAGAAAAATGAGATGAATTGAGAATCGGGCAAGATTTGGCTCTATCTAACAATTTCTAGTTTCACAAAATAGGATGACAACTTGTCAACAAAAAGTGTTAGGATTAAACCAAAAATAGAAATAAAAATTACATGCAAATATAACCAATAATAGAAAATAATATATCACACAAAAAAGAACACAAGGGACCAAGATTTAATGTGGTTCACCCAATCCCTAGGCTACGTCCACCAAATAGCAAGTCTGATATTATTATGATCCAGTGATTACAACTTGATTACAATTTTTAATCCCTAATAGCTCAATGCCACTACAAGAACCAATTTTCACATCTCCAAAATGAAATAATCCCTAACCTTAAGCCCTTTTATACCAGTATTTTTATGTTTCTTTAGGGTTACAACCTATGTTAGCCATATGTCGGCCACAACATCGACCATGGCCCAAAAGAATTTATGAAGTATGTATAGTACTTTCCTTATCAATCACCACAAACTAACGAAAAGAACACACTAATCTAGGAAAGCAACAAAAACTAACTGAGAGAAACTAAGCTAAAGAAAACTACATGAAAGAAAAACCTACCTAGCTAACTACTATGTAGGGATTATCTACTTCATTTTTGCATTTGATACAACTTCATATCCTACCCATTATAAGAACAAGGCAAGGATTCTCTAGTGGGATATGCCAACTTGAAAGAGTTGTTTTGATTCACTTACAAGATTTGAGATGGCCATTTCCACAAAGACTAATAATTAGAGTGAATTCCTCTTGGTTCATTCCTCTTATCCCACAACATGAAAAAATCACCTTCCATGAATTTCCTTGGTCTTTCTCTTTTATCAAATAACCGTTTAACTCTCCATTGATGTTAAGTGATTTAATCTACAATTTCTTCTCTTTCCTCGTGCAACTTGGTGAGATACAAAATTCTCTTTTCCAATCCATCTCTATAACATATACCATCTTCAATCATAGTCTTCAATTTACAAGTACCAAGCTCCAAAGGAAATGGAAAGTTAGCTTCTACTCCATAAACTAACTCAAAAAGTGAAATACCAATGACTCTTTTAGTTGTGTTCTTATCTGCCAATAGAGCATCATGTATCTTTTTGTGCCAATTTCTCTTATTATCTAAGACCAATTTCTTCAAGATATTAATTAGAGTCTTATTGTTAGATTTAGCCTACCCATTTCCTTGAGGATAATAGTCATAGGAATGACCAATTTGGATATCATTATCATAACAAAATTCAACAATTTCTGTAGAAGAAAAATAAGATGCATTGTCCATTATCAATTTCATAGGGACACCAAACCTGACAAATATATGTTCTTTAATAAATTCACACACTACTTTTGATGAGGTCTTCTTCATTGGCTTGGCTTCCACCCATTTACTAAAAAAATATTTGGCTTTAAATATGTAAGAGTGTCCTTGGCTGTAAGGAGGAGTAGTTGGGCCTATGAAATCCAACCCTCATTGGTGAAAAGGAGCCTTAATCACCACTAGCCTAAGAGGCAAGGAAGCTAGCTGAGGTTTACAAATAAACATCCTACATTTCTCACAATTGGAAACCCACTTATATGCATCCTTAAACATACCAGGACAATAGTAGCATTATCTCAGAATTTTGAATGTGGTGATAGTGCTAGAAAAATATCCTCCATATGCTTCATCATGGAAAGATCTTAACAACTTCACTTGTAGCTCCTTGCCAAAAAATCTTAGAAATGTACCATCAATAGCTCTCTTATACAAGATATCATTATGAATTACATACCTCAAGGCTTTTGTTTGTATATCTCTCCTCTACTTAGCACTTAATCCATTAGGACACTCAATATAGGTCAAAAATTATGCAATATTTAAAAACCAAGGATCTTGAAGGCTAACCATGAGAACCTTTGGGATATCATCTACTTCAATTTTTTGATCTTCTATCAAGGATTCACAAAGTGCTCTTCCTCTCATAATTTTGGTTGACTTAATTTCTATATCATATTCTTGGAGCCTTTATATCCAAACTCCTTTATTATTGCAACCAACCTGTTTTTGTGTCAAGATACTTTTAACTGTAGGATTAGGCACATATATCACTGAATGGGAATGCAACACATAGAATCTACAATTCTTGAGTTCTTGCACCACTGCATATTCATTTTTCTCCATTTGTGAGTATTTTAATTCTTGATTCTTCAATGACATACTCATAAAAGCAATTGGGGCTTGTATTCCTTCTTTGTTTTCCTACATCAATATAGATGACATGGTATTCTCTAATGCATAAAAATGTATGATGAACTCCTTAATATAGTCTAGGTGAAAAAGAACATGGGCTTTGGCAATAAAACCTTTGATGTCTTCAAAAGATCTTTTTCCAATATCACTCCATTTGAAAGCCTTATTACCCTTCATCATATCTACTATACGCCTAACTATTTTAGAGAAATTGGGCACAAACCTCCTTAAGAAATTTACCTGGCAAAAGAAAGACATCATTCTATTTTTTCTAAATGAAAAATTTATTTATTGAATGGCTTTAACTCTGTCTAGATCAATTTTCACCCTTTTTGAGAGATAATGTGACCAAGTTGTTTACCATCTTTCACACAAAATACTAATTTCTTGGGATTCAGTGAGACACCATGATCTATACACCTTTGTAGCACTCCTTATAATTATTTTATGTGATCTTATATTTTCTTGGACAAGACTATTAAATTATCAAGGTACAAAAAAATGATTTTATCCTTCAAGTCATGAAAAGCCAAATTCATTGCACGTTGAAATGTTGCACCTACATTAATTAAGCCAAAACGCATCCTACTATATGCAAAAGTACCCCAATGTGTGGTGATTGATGCCTTGAATTGATATACCTCATCTACTTGAATCTAATTATACTTTAAAAATCCATCTAACATAGACATCATCTCTGACCCTGCAATAGTCTGCAAGAGGTGATCCATGTTAGGGAGTGCAAAGTTATCTTTGAGAGAAGCCTAATTTAGATTTCTAAAATCCACACAAATCCTTATCTCTCTATTTTTATTCCTTACCTGCACAATGTTAGCTACCCAAGTAGAGTGATTAATAGGATATATGATCCTAACCTTCAACATTTTATCAATTTCCTTAAAGATTTCTCCTTCAACTATAAGGTTGGAGTTCCTTTGTTTCTATCTAAATGGTGTTGCTTCTAGCTTAAGGGGGATCTCATGTTTTAATTTTACATCCATGAATTTTTTTACATCTTTATATCTCCAAGAAAATACATCTTGATATTCAATGAGTAATTTCTTGATTTCTACCCTCTCCTTTTGTGTACAACACTTACCTATGTTTATCATTTTTGGATTGATTTTTGTCCCTATATTTATTCCATCATACTCACCACAAGTTTTTCCTTTCTTGTCTCTTTCTCTCTTAATGTACACATCATATCTATCAAAAAGCTTTTCCAAGGAAATGAGATGAGATGAGATTGATGAAGGGCCACACCACCCTTACCAACTCACAACCAAGATCACAACAAGATTGAGACAAAGAGATGACAAAAATGCTTCATAAAGCATCCATTAATACTTGCAATTCATTACAATATTCTCCAAATGAAAGGACTCCAAATTCTTACAATATTAAGAGATTCCTCACTAAGAGCCTCTACAAGAAGAGCCTATCCTTCAAGAGGTTATACTCAAAGAGTTTCTACTTCCCAAAATTCTGCTTCTCAAGCTTTCTTACAAGAGATTACATTCAAAGAGCTTGATTACAAATGAACATAAGCCTTCCTTAAATAGGCACTTGACACCCAATGCATGATTTATCCACAACATTCTAGAATATCTACAATATCCATAACCTTCTAGAATTTCTACCTAAATACAACTAAGCACCACCCTGTGGCCCAATTAGAAAATTAAATTTCCTTTATGGTTCACAAAAAATATTAAATGCATGATTTAAGGAACTTTCCACAAACTTCTAAGATGCCACCTACACACCTCGATTAATGAAATGACAACTATTTTTCTTATTTTTCTATTTACGCCACCTATGCACCTTGAAAATAGAAATTTCTCTTTTCTCCTTTTTTCCTATTTTTCTATTTTTTATTATTTTCTTTCTATTTTCATCACTTTCTCTCTCCTCCACAATTTTTTTTTTTTCTAATAATTTAATTTTCCCATGCAAGATGCTCCTACATCAGACTCCCTTGGTAGATAGAAAAGTGTGTCCCACACTTTGACGCCAAAAGAAAGATATACAACCATCTTCATCTTCACCACAAGCTTCCACCTCAATAGGGACAAGAAAACCAACATGCAAATCTTCCACATTTTTTTTTTTCTGATGCATGATGCTCCTGCATCCGACTTCCATGGTAGGAAAAATTTTGTGAATATGGATTCACAAAATGACATAGCCACTGTTGATATTCTTTTTTTTTTTTCTTCCTCCAACACATAGCTGGAACAAGTATCCGGTGCCGATATATTTCCTTCTTTCTTCTTTTCCAACACCTAGCTGGAACAAGTGTCTGTTGCTGAAATTTCTCCTTTGAAATGAACTTTGTCCAAGTATAAATCTCATCCTCATTCAATCTTATTGAATTAATAACACCTGTAATAAACCCAGCAACACCATACCAATCTTTCTTTGCATACCACACATCACTAACAAGATTGTCATGCAAACCATCATCAATATCTTTCAAACTCACCTCAAATTCAGCATCATATAATTCATAAGAATTTACCTCTTTGACATATTCATCTTTGCTTGCCTCTTTCATGTCATCAACAATGCATGTAACTACTTCACTTGCTTGATCTCCAATGAAGGCACTATACTTTTCCTCCATTGTTGCAATCTTCAAATCATCTTGATCTATTTTAGGTTCATAAATCTTGTCACCTTTGTGCTCTTCCTCTTCTCTTTCATCTTCTTCAACTTTAGGTTCGCAAATGATTTCCTCTTCATCCACTTGCTCTTCCATTGGGTTATCTTTCTTTTCTGCATCCAAATAATTATCAACGTCTCTTTTCTAGTAATGTGCTCTTCTCTTCTGCAACTCAACTTCTAATTCATTCACTTGCTTCTACAAATCAACTAGCAATGACTATTGATTTCTTGCTCTAAATTTCTCAAGTCGAGGAATCCTTAGAATCCATCCAATCACAAAAGTCATCTTCTTCTTTCTCTTCTCCATGCTCAACTCTTTAGAAGAAAAATCTCGTGCAACACAAGAACCTTGTGCAAACTGCCTCATAGTTGGTGATCTATCTACACAATCAAGAACTTCTTGACAAACTTCACCCAACTCAAGGTCCTAGTGCAAACTGCCTCACGTTCGGCAATCTGTCTACACACTCAGGAACTCCCACTCTGATACCACTAATGAAGGCCCACACCACCCTTACCAACTCACAACCAAGATCACAACAAGATCGAGACAAAGAGATGACAAAAATGCTTCATAAAGCATCCATTAATACTTGGAATTCATTACAATATTCTCCAAATGAAAGGACTCCAAATTCTTACAATATAGGAGAGATTCCTCACTAAGAGCCTCTACAAGAAGAGCATATCCTTCAAGAGGTTATACTCAAAGAGCTTCTACTTCCCAAACTTCTACTTATCAAGCTTTCTTACAAGAGATTACATACAAAGAGCTTGATTACAAATGAACATAAGCCTTCCTTAAATAGGCACTTGATGCCCAATGCATGATTTATCCACAACATTCTAGAATATCCACAATATCCATAACCTTCTAGAATTTCTACCTAAATACAACTAAGCACCACCATGTGGCCCAATTAGAAAATTACATTTCCTTTATGGTTCACAAAAAATATTAAATACATGATTTAAGGAACTTTTCACAAACTTCTAAGATGCCACCTACACACCTCGATTAATGGAATGACAACTATTTTTCTTATTTTTCTATTTATGCCACCTATGCACCTTGAAAATAGAAATTCCTATTTTCTCCTTTTTTCCTATTTTTCTATTTTTTATTATTTTCTTTCTATTTTCGTCACTTTCTCTCTCCTCCATAATTTTTTATTTTTTTTTTCTAATAATTTAATTTTTCCATGCAAGATAGGGATCTTGTTACCTTTCAATTCGATCATATCTGGCTATGGTTTCCTTTTGTCATCTATCAATGGATCATCATTTAAATTAGTGCTTCATTCAAAATACAAGCCTACAAAAAAAATTTCCCCTTTAATGAATTGTTGTATGTGTTTATCATCATCAAACACCTACCAAGAATCTTCATTATCAAGAACATTGGGCTTGAATAGAACTTCCACTTTATAGATTTGATCTTTGAAGTTAAGATTTAGTAGAAGAAAAGATGTAGAGACTACCAAAGAATCAGCTCTTGAGTTGAATTCCTTTGGTACTTCTATAAGTAAGAAAGCATCCAAACCTTCAATCTCATCCCACACCTTATTATGGTAGGTTTTCAATTTTTGGTTCCTTACTACATAGTGGTTCTTCACTTGCCTTAGCACCAATTCTACATCTCCTTAAGATTTGAGTATCTTGACCACTTTTTGTTTTGCTATAATTATGCCAAGGAGAAGGGCTTCATACTCTATAGTATTGTTCATATTCTTGAAATCTAACTCACACCAAAAAGATTTTTTAGCCACGATGTCAAAACCACTTATGCACTTGAACCAACATTGCAAAATGACTAGTCTAATTTTATCTCTCCCCCCATTTCCTTGCAAAAAATTCTACTTAGGAGCATTCCAAAACTTGGAGCGATGTCTACCACTAGGATGGTGAGTTTTATACTTTTAGAAGAATAGGCAGCTAGAGCAACTTGAGAATCCTTTATTTTTCCAAACAAAGGTACTTGTTTTGCATCCATTGAGTAACAATGGAAAAAAAAATTAGTTAGGGTTAGACCTAGAGTTTTAGCTACAGTGGCAGGCATCACATTCTCTGAAGCCCCTGAGTTTTTGATGTAATTACTCAACCTATTTCCATTAATAAATAAGGAAATGTAAAAAGGATCTAGTTTTTGATTAGGAGAAGCAACGAAGAGAATAGACTCTTCTTCTTGAAATAACTTAGGTAGTGTAAGATCTTCATCAAGTAGAGAGGTTCCACTAATGCTAGCTTTTCTATGATGATCAACATTACATTTATACTATCATGACCTCCATGTTTATCATTGCAGTGCTCAACAAGTCTTTGAGTTGATTAGGATTAGACATCAAACAATATAGTGGAGATATTTGAATTATTGCCTCTTCAAAGTATTGTATTATATCAAAGGAATTAGATAACTTACCTTTGTGTTCCTTTTATGAATTTGAAGGTACCATGCCACTATTTCTAGCTACTTTCTTTGATGGTGCATGATTCTTAGCATGAACTAAATTGGAGGTTTGATTTTTATTCTTCTAACCCCTAGTTATGAATGTCAACTAAGGTTCATCTAGAGTTTCAAAACCATCCCCTCCAGTTTATGAATCTAATTTATACTCTAAATAAAAGTTGTTAGAGTCACCACAAGGAGCATGATCATCTTCACTTTTAGGATATTCCACTATTTGTTCTTTGTCATCCACCATCTTCTTATGTCTGATCATGTTAGCACATGTATCTCCATCATGATCTACCCTTAAGTGGAAAGTGCACATATTTTGTCTCTTTGGAGCTGCCTCAATTGCTAACCTTTGTTGAGAAGGTGGTATTTGCAAAGTCTTACCTCCACTTGGATGTCTAGAACCTTCTTGATAAGGTTGGTGAAAGGAATGAATAGGCCTATTGATTTGTTTCTTCAGTCAAATAACCTCGTTAGATAACTTTTGGAGCATGGAATTTGTATTATTTGAAGTGCTAGTTGCATTACCTATGGTTCTAGATTGAATTTCTCTTTTCCACTTATCGGAGCCGATCATTTCATTCTCCATCTCCACAGCTAGCATTTTGGCAGTTTGTAAATTTCTATATTTTCTCTCCTAATTTGATATCCTAGATCAAGAGGCATAGAGTTGAAATAGAAGGTCTTCTTATTGTCTTTTTTTGGTACACTTATAGTAGGTATTCTCCTAATGATTTTTTTAAACTTTGCATTAAAATACCTCATAGAAATGGATGGTTCTTTCTTCATTTGTTTCAATTTTAGCAATAGAACTTGTGCATCTTTTGTATTTTTATAGCATTCTTCAAATATTTGCTTCATGTGATCCCAATCTATGATGCACCCTATAGGTAAATCTTAGAACCAATCAGCAACATTATCTACAAGAGTATCCACAAACACCCTGACTGTCGCATCTTCATGTTGAGGATTCACCACAACACAGGAGTTATGAAAAACACTTAGGTGTTGTTCTATAGAGATTATGTCATCACCATTTAATCTTCAAAAAAATTTCCTTGATGCTCTTTGTAAGTTATTATTATATCCAAGCTTCAAAGGACCAATTGCATTTCCCCAAGGGACTACCATAGCTACTAGTACAATGATATGATTGGTTTGGTAAGTGACTAAAACAAGGAGTGCTACACCATGTAACCATAAAGAATCAAAGATAGGAGGAATATAAGTTCTAGTAATAGGAGGGGAAGAAGATTGAATTCTCCTTGTTCTAGTAAAAACAACTACAAACAAGTGAACTTCTTGGAGTTTCTTACCCACAGATTCCCTTGTATGCAGTCTTCCCTTTCTAAAAATATATTCTAAAATAAAAAAGTTAGCCTTTTTTAGTCCCTCCTATACTCAATCAATCCTTCCTCTTTCCTTGGCACTCCTAGTATAATTGGGATCTAGGATGACTCAACTACTAAGACAAATGGTATTTTGAGTTTACCTTAACCCTAGTAATCAACGAAACTTTACTACTCTTCAACTTTGAGTTAGCTTCTCCTTTTCTAGCAGGTTGAGGCTATAAGACTAGTATTAGATTCTTTTGGAAAACACCTCTCCTCCACAAGACCTATCTTGAGACTAAGAATAAATAAGGATTTAGAGTACAAACTAATTATGAAGGGAAATTCTTCAGAGCTCTTTCATTTTTAATTATCCCTAGTAGAGTCACCAAAAACCATTGGTTTTAACATTTTGTTCTCCTATTGTCATTCACAACCTAACTCTTATGATACCTAAGTTTTGGAGAAATAAAAGGATGTCACCAAAAAATGGGTCAATGTATGTGTTCTATCACTACCCTCTGAATTAAAAGGTATAGCTCTCTTAGGACTTGCAATGATGTGCAATGAATATGTTTTTCTGAGATCAAAAGTTTATGATAGAATAAGCTCTTAACTTGAGAGCAAAAAATGCTAAACAAATTGCTTGTAAACACAAAAAAAATAGGAAAAATAGATTTGGATAACTCACAAGCCCCAATGGAATATTTTTTATAAAGTATCTTGTAGCACTTCTATCTAGCTTCTAATTACAATTGATCTCTACTTATGTAATCATGATTATTAACCAAGTAACAAAGAAAAATGATAAGAGGAAGAGAAGAAACATAATCATGTAAGAATACTAAATGAATTATTTATACTACTAACACAATGATAAAGTGGAATTTAAAAGGAGATAACAGAGCTACACACAATTGTCTTTCAACTCTTCATGTAGAAACTACTTTAAAACTAAGTGGAATAAAAAAATCCTTAACAAAATATACAAGTAGATGGGACTACAAAACCAATTCACCATCAAGTTCGTCAACCTTTATTATATGAGGAGAAATTACATTTATAGTTTTATATCATTCCTCAGTTTTGGTAGTGCAACACTCATACAATAGAAAGAAAATATAAATAAAATATGAAAATATATAATCTGCAACATGGTATGGATGCATGGCATCTTTCCCAGCAATGATCTTGATACCATGGCACCTCTAAGAACACTCGGTGACCGTTCATCTTTGTACAGCTTCAAAAACCCCATTAAAGTCTTAATTTCCTTAATATTCTATTCTTGGCACCAAATCCATGTAATTTATATCTCAATGGTTATAGAAAGTTTTAATTTTGGCCATAAATCCTAAATCAATGATCATGATTAAAACCTAGCAATCATCCTAATATTTTCCTTTATGACTTCCTTCGTGGGTCCACCTATGCAAATGTATCCAATCCTTGCATTCTCACTTTGGTTGTTTTCATGCATCTTTGAAAAGTGAGAAACTGATAGGTGTTCATTTGTTTTTTATCAACAACTTCCATAAAGTGAAGATCTTTTATAATAGTCAGAAACTCCAACCAACTTGAGCATGCCATTTGGATAACTTATTTTGATGCATTCTTTTTTGTTGCCCATACCTAAGTCTAGTCCCACCATCTCCATGTGGTGAATGCTTGCATTCTCACTTTGGTTATTTCTCATGTAAATTTATAAAGTGAGAAAACAACAAGTGTTGATCTTTTAAGATTGAACAACTGGGAAGATGCATCATAGCTTCTAAAGTTATCATGGTTTGTTCTTAAAATCTTATAATCCTTTTTTTTCATATGGTTGTAGGTTCCATTTTAATATTTTACACTTATATGCCCTTCAACTTATTGTAACATCATATTACTTTCCATTTACAATGAGACACTTATGTTGATATAGAAATAGGATGATCGTAAGATCAAAAACTTGAAAACACATACCCATGATGTTATGACTACATGGTAATGATAGGCTTCTAAATTAGCCATCTTTTTCATCACTTTTTATCCTCTTTCTATTACATTTGGTTGCACATAGACATATATTTATGGTTTTAAGGATATGAACTTATGGTTTCTATGTATATGATTATATAATATGGAATATGGATACCTCTAAAGACATAATATTTTCTTAATTTTTTGGACAAGAATGGTGAATATAATATTTATACATGTTAATGGATGTTTTCTCTCCTAAGTTATGTTTTGGGTAGTTACCTCCTATAGCCGTATGTTTGCAAGAATGATAATTAAGACTAACACATTTTCCTAATATTGATGATGTGGATATTTACTTATATGGTTGGATGTGTGTGCATTAATTATCTTGAATGAGTTGAATGTGGATATTCAAGGACTAGTATACTAGTGTGAGAGTCATCAAAGCCCATCATGATTGCAAAATTTTCACAAAGCAAGTCAATGCTTCCTGTTGCATGCAAAACGTAGATTTAGTGTACACTATATTCTAGGATTGTTCATGGTCAATAATATTTTTGTTATGAAACTTTATGAGTTATAACTGGTCCTCATTATGAAGTGATTGTAGCTTTAGGAGTTAGTAGTAATTTTCCTTTTAAATAATCAATTGTTGTGACTCTTTTAGAGTTAGTCAAGTAAACTGGTTTTTCAATATAAAACTCTTGCATACTATTCAAAGAATGTAATCATTTTTATGGATGAATAGAATGTTTAGTTCAAGTATGCAACTTTTATCTTGATTGTACTTTCCATTCACACATTCAAGGAGGGGCCATTTGATGAGTGAATTTCTTTGTTAGAATAGAGTTCATTTCCTATTCATTTATATGTCTTAGAACTCTATTGTTCCTATAGCCATTGATATCGAAATTAGTAGCTTTTTCCTGGAACACAGTTAGTTGGAGTAGTTCCTAACTGTAATTTCTTGCTTTGATTAGAATATATTTTCTTACAAGTTTTAGTCTAGTTTTCTTGAAGCACAAGCATTTTAATTCCTTAAATAGGATTAGAAGAGGAAGTTTGAAGCATATACTTTGTAGATGTCATTCCAAGTTTATGTCCTTGGTTGATAATCAAATGATACTAAATAGTGCATTAGGAATCATTTGGGGTGTCCAATCCTAAATTAAGCATTCCATTGCTTTGAGTTTCTAATACCATTGTTTGTCCAAGCATTTTTTGCATCATTTCTAGGGATGGTGTTAATTAAAACCAATCCTTGTAGTTCTAGTCTTAGTTTTAATGTAGTTCTTTAGTAAGCACTTTTATGCATAGAAGAAGAGATCACCTCAGGAGATTTCTTCCCCATGACTATCAAGGACAACCATTTGATTTATTTAATCCTAAAACTAAAGAACCACAAAGTGAGAATGAAGAAGAAGAACCCCTTAAAATTCCATTTTTTGATGCTCAAGAATGTATATCCTCTTCATCAATTGAAGAATTGTTGCATTTGAATGAACTATTTATTGAACTTGAATATCAAGATAATCCACTTGCTCTTGTCGTATATCACCCACCACTACAAGGTCCTCCTCCCAGAATGGCTGCTCAAGATCCCCTTCCTTTTCCTATACCTCAAAAACAAGGCAACCAGAATTTGAAAAATATACCTACTATTGCACTTCCAAATTTTATGGCCTCCTAAAAAAAGACCCTGAGATCTTCTCTTTGAATTTGATATTCTTTTTCAGAGTTATGACTATCCCACTGATGCTCACAAATTGAAGTTGTTTTCATCAAATATAAAAGAAGTTTCTTTGAGATGTTTCATGGGGTTGGGTACTAATGTTGTAGTAGATTGGGATGCCATGCATACAATATTTCTTACAAAGTACAAAGAGTACTATAGAGGTCAAGATTTGAAAGGTGATGACATTTTTAAAATGTCTCAGAGGGAGGACAAAACACTGGAAGATTATGTATCCAGATTCATGTTTAACCAATAGCATAATACTTAACACCTACTAAATAAGGCATCTCAGAAGCACCTTTTCTTGAAAGGTGTAAATGATGGAAGCATTGAGGCTTTAGACCTAATGGTAGGAGGTGATATCATGCAAAAAGCATGGATTGACATAAAGAACATATGTGAAAATTACTCAAGGGCCACTTTGAAGAAGGATAGGGGACTTAGAGCCATACCTCATAAGTCCAATGATGGTTCTAAAGTATCTAGAATAGAGTTGTCTAATCTACTAACTGATTTCAAGAAGGACATCATTAATGATGTTTCCACTCAACTGGATAGCATGCAAGCAAGGAGGAAGAAGGAAGAGTTAGATGCTATGCTTGTTGAGTTTTTTTCTCATTGTAGAGAGAGGAAAATAAATTGTAAATGTAAGATGGTTGCATCTATGGATGTTAACTTAATGTCCACTAAGCTCAAAGCTATAGATGAGGGGAATGGAGAAGTTTTCTATGTTGCTCAAAGGTGTCCATGGGCTCAAAGACAAGGTATGCCTCTAGACCCATTGAATAATTTTGGTTATAATAATAATAGTAACTACTGGCCAAAGCACAACCCCCAAAATTTTTCTCCTCAAGTTCAAAATTGGAATCATAATTGGTCCAATCAATAGCCATACTATAACCAAGCCTATCTGCAACAACCACCATTTAACTCATACCAACTGCAACATAACTCCTATTAGTAGCCAAAGTAAAATAACCAATGGCCACCTCATGGTAACTAGCAACCACAACCTCAATGGGGACCTAATCAATCTAATTAGCAATCACCACTAATGCCTCCACCTTAGCAGCAAGCTATTATGCCACCACCTCCTGTAGCAAATAGTAGTCCTCAAAAGCCAACTCAACTTCTATCTTGGCCAACTCAAAATCCTAATAGTACATAGTAGGCTTATTCCTTTCATATAAATGACATCCATCTTAGATCAAGAACTACATTGCCTACACCTAAAGAGCCAATAATAACTGAAGTTGCTAATATTGAGGATATATTTGTGAGTCAACCTATTAATGTTCCAACAATTGCTCAAAATTGCACCAGTGCTAAAGAATCCTCCTTATCCGCAAAGATTGTCTCAGGTTGTTCCTCCAAAATAAAATCTTGTAGTCACTAATTTGATTGATCAACTCAAACAAATGACAGTGCAAATTCCCTTGTTGGATGCACTTAAAGAAATTCTAGTCTATACCAAAGCAATTAAAGAACCTTGTATTAAAAAGCCCAAAAGAAAAAAGAAAGACCCTGATATTATCCATGTCTTAGGCCAGCTCTCTGATCTTATGCTAAGTAAAGTTGTCATGCCTAAGTATTCAGACCTAGGAAGTCTAGTTCTAACCATCTTCATTAATGGTACCCCAATTCAGAATGTCTTAATTGAATTGGGAGCATCAACTAATATTATGACTAGAGAAGTTTTCTTGAAACTTAGTATCATTGGTTTGCAGGATACACTAACAATATTTTAGTTAGCTAATAATTCCATGGTCAAGCCTAATGGCATGGTTGAGGATATTGTTGTTACTTTGGATTCTTTAGAATACCCTTTAGATTTTATAGTCCTATCACCCAAAGCCACTCTTGGAGGTTACCATTAATCCGAGGAAGGCCATTGTTAGCCATGACTAATGCTTGAATTGCATGCCATTCAAGAAAGATGACCATATCAAATGGAATAAATACCAAGAAGTTAACTTTGTATTCTCCAAAAAACCCCAAATTGAACTAGCTAAAGTTGTCTGACCTAATTTAGGAAATCTTGCCCTTGAAGTAAGCTCTATGCAAAAACTCATGGTCATTGAGAGAAATTCATTCATGGTATCCAAGAAGAAAATGAAATTCTTGTAGAAATTCTTATAAACAAGAATGGTTTTGAGGAGTCATCTTTTAATGGTCCAAATTTTTTCCTTCAAAAAATATTTCCCAAGAAAATCATATTTCAATTTTGTACAATACCTAATTACCTTCATAATTTGCTACCTCATGAAATAAAGTCTCAATCCATAGCAGAAGTGTTGATGTTAGGAAAATTTGAGAGAGTTGAAATTGCTTTAGGAAAGGAATTGAATATTAATAAAAACCTCACTAAGTCTCAGATGTCTAATCCTCTCAAGCTTTTACAAGATAGCCAAAAAGCCTTTGCATGAGATTACATTGACATGATATGTCTAGATCCTAAACTCTGTACTCACATAATATTTATAAGCCTAGAATAAAATCCAATAAGGCAAGATCAAAGAAGAATAAACCTTGCTTTGAGAGACATAATCAAGACCAAGTTGCAAAAGCTTCTTAGTGTAGGTTTTATTTATCCTATCTCTGATAGGTAATGGGTTTCTCCTCTTGTCATTGTTCCAAAGAAAGGAGGAAAGTGGAGAGCCTGTGTTGACTATAGAGAACTTAACAAAGCCACTAAGAAGGATCACTTTCCACTACCTTTCATTGACCAAGTGCTTGATAATCTAGTGGGTAAAAAGTACTTGTCATTTCTAGATGGCTTCAATGCGTATAATCAGATACAAATATCACTAGAAGATCAGGACAAAATAATGTTTACCTATCCTTGGGGAACCTTTTCTTATTCATTCTTGTCATTTAGATTATGTAATGTCCCTACTAACTTCTAGAGAGTAGTGTTAGGTATTTTTTTGACATTGTTGTTGATTGTGTTGAAATCTATATGGAAAACTTTACAACTCATGGAGAAACATTTGAAGAAGCACAAGCTAACATGGAAAAGGTTCTTAAGAGATAACAAGATTATAATCTCTCTCTCAACAATGAAAACTGTTGCATGATGATAGAGGAAGGAGTAGTCCTAGGACAGTATCTTTCATCTTTTTGAATTCAGGTTGATCCTACAAAAATTACAATTATAAACACACTTCCCACACCATCTAAGCAAAAGGATGTCCAAAATTTTCTTGGCCATGATATTTGTATAGAAGATTCATAAAAAAATTTACCCAACTTGTAGCATCACTCTATAATTTGTTGAATAAAGAAGTTGAATTTGCATGCATAGAAGAATGTGAAGCATCCTTCCAGAAGTTGAAGGATGTTCTAACAACAACAACTATTCTCAAAGGACCTAATTGGAAGCTTCCATTCCATATCCACATTGATACATCTAATTATGCTATAGGAGTAGTTCTAGAACAAAAGGAAGATGCTATTGAACATGCAATTTACTTTATTAGTAAAATTTTGCACGGATCTTAATTGAATTATAATGTTACTAAAAAGGAGTTGTTAGCAGTTGTTTATGCACTAAAAAAATTTAGGCACTATGTCACAAGCTATGAAGTATTTTTTTATATTGATCATTTAGCTATCAAATACTTGATGAATAAGTCTACCATTAGTGGTAGACTAACACACTGGTTACTCCTCATGTAGGATTTTTATGTAAAGATCATAGACAAACCAGGCAAGGCTAATGTAGTAGCCAATTTCCTATCATGACTGCACATGCCAAATGATCCTACAAAAATTGATGATAGTTTTCCTAATGAGCACTTGTTTTCTATTGATTATTTTAACCCATGTGGTATATAGACTTGGCAAACTACCTTGCTACAGGGAGAACGCCACCTCACTTTTCTCCTAAACAGTGTTGTTTATTAGTTGAGAAGAGTTTTAACTTCTCTTGGATCTCAAGCTTTATGTTTTATGCAGGACTAGACTACAAGGAGATGTATTCAAGATAATGAAACTTATGACATCCTTTGGGCATGCCATGATGAGCCATGTGGAGGACACTTTGCTACAAAGAGGATAGCCTATAAAATCTTGACAATTAGGTACTATTGGCCTACTTTTTATAAGGATGAAGAAAAGCATACATGATACTATGATAGGTGTCAATGTATGGGATGTCCAACAAAGATTGGTGAAATGCCTCTACAACCACAGATAGTTGTCACACCTTTTGACAACTGGGGTATCGACTTTGATGGACCTATTGAGCCCTCTTCTCATGGAAAGTCTTACATCTTAGTATGTACTAATTATACAAAACAATAGGTTGAAGCCAAAGCTATGCGACATGTCAGAGATCACAAAGTTGTTGAGTTCCTTTATAAATGCATATTCACCCAATTTGGAGTACCAAGGGAGATTGTGATAGATCAAGGGGCACAATTCACATCTAACCTAATCACTAAGTTGATGTAGGAGTGCATTATGCATCATGGAAAGTCTTCACCCTATCATCCTCAGGCCAATGGCCAGGTTAAAATCACAAACTAGGAGATAGAATCTATTCTCACTAAAATAGTAGTTATGCAGAAAAAGGATTGGGATACTCACCTTCCTAAAGCCATATGGGCTTACCGTACCATATGAAAAACCACCATATGGTTTACTCCTTTTGATTTGGTATATGGAAAATCTACTTCTATGCCAATTGATTTCCAACATAAAACACTTCGTACTGCTTTAGATATAGATATAGATATCACCAACACACAACAAGACCAGTTATTGCAATTAAATAGATTAGATGAATATAGTAAGTTTACTCTACACAATACAAAGATGATACAATAGCAATAGAAAAGGTGGCATGGTAAGTTCATCCATGATAAGAAAATTTATGTCAGAGATTGGGCACTCTTATATGATTCACGATACCAACATATACTAAGAAAATTTCATACCATATGGCTTGGGCCTTATGAGATTATATCAGTATTTATCAATGGGGCTATACAACTTTCAATAATAGATCTTGTCCAATTCAAGTTACTTATCAATGGGCATTGTCTGAAACTTTACCACAAACCTATAAGCTGTGATGAGCTCCTTAAGTAGTTCTAAAGCACAGTTGAAGCAATAGTTCCTTTAGCAGAAGAATCTAGGTCTTCCACCCACAATTCTATTGATTCTTGATTCCATTCAAGACCACCATTATAAATATTTCACAATTCATGGAATACTTTCTCCATAATAATTTTTTCATCTCACCTTCTCTCTTTTCCGCCCATTCACCCCATCCCATCACTTCACATATGCAGGTGCAATGTTTTTTAGACCACTCTTCTTGTAGCACCTCCAAGTTAGTGCCACATATACTCATACATATATTATTCTTATTCATTAATATTTAGGATTTTGTATCATTTTAATTTTTAACTCTTGCTTAACCTGGCTTGGTGGGACCCATGCCATTACCTAGTTGGGAGGGAACTATTCTATTTTTAAAATTTAAAATTGGCATGTAAAATTTAAGTTCATGTCTGGAAATATATTTGTGACAAAATGTGATGACCTTTCCTTTTTTGATTGCATCATCACAATCAAAATGAATTAAAGATATTAAGAGATGATCTTGATTTTTAACAATGTGTTGTGACGTGTTTCGAGTGGTAGCCTTGGCACGTGCAAGCTTTTATGAGATGTTATGTAAAATTCATATCATTAGATTTCATGCAAATAAATCTTTAATTTTATGAATCAAGTTACAATTTGTATGCCATCTTTCTTCTGCAGCATTTTGTTCCATAATGCATTAACGTCTATGACTTGCCATCATTGAACTCTACAAGAATTGTGTTATGCAAGTTGGAAATTTTTCTAAGAAGCAATGGGAGGTGACCTCCAAAGGCATGAACCAATGCACCACATAGTTTTGTTAAATGATGCATCCACTTGTGAAATATTTAGAAGGAGAGGGTGGCTAGATTATTGTTTAAGCCTTTAGGGGTTTAACGAGGAAGTTGCTCTATAATTTATCTCCACCTTGAAAGATAGGGTTGTAGAAGTTAAAGGTTTAAAAATTGAGTTCACAAAAGATATAGTTACTGAGGTGACAAGTTTCCCTCAAAAAGGTGAACGATGGATGCAAGATTTTGACCTACAATCAACAAGAGCACAGTTCATTTTGCATGGTGATCCTCAGTTGGATATGAACAATAAGCAGGGAACCTCACAATTATCTTTTCCCTTGGACTTCATTTAGTTGGCTGCATTTGTTATGAAATACTTCACCTATAAGGGGTGCTACAAATACCTGCATGCTTTGCACTTCATAATTCTCAATCATCTCCACCATGATAACCAATCAATAAATCTTCCCAACTTCTTACTTAACATTGTGAAAAAGTAGTCTTTGTTAGTCCAGTCAAGAAACAACCAATCTATTTCACACCATTGTCTAATAAAATTAATGGTGCAAAGGGAATTGAATACACAAAAGGCTGGGACATGAGAAGAATTTTTGTAGATGAATGAGGTTAAACCTAGAATAGTCATCCCTAGAGGTCATTGTGTTGATAGGAGAAAAAAAACATGTTCTGGGGTTCATAAAATTGTTTAGAGAGTTGAGAATGATGGAGAAGCCTCTTATTTTGTTTCTAGGTCACCTAGAAAAAGAATGTTCAATTCTAGAGCCTCTACTTCTTAAAGGAAGAAAAACAAAAGTACAAAAGCTCCTAGTATTCTAGAATCTTCACCATCCATAAGGGAAAGGTTTGCATCTAGGAGAGGTAAGGGTAAAATAATGGAACTAGAAGAGGAAACATTAGAGCCTCAACTTGGTGACAATGCTAATAATATGGAAGAAACCCTACATTCCCCCAAGGAAGAGAATCCTAAATTTCCTCCTAAAGAGAATTTTGAGAACCTTAGGGAAGAGAATGTTGAAAACCCTCCTAAAGTAATGGTAGAGGAGGTGGTCATTAAGAAGAAAAAGAAATGGAAGAGTCCTTTGAGCTCATCCACTCCCCCTATGAGGAGAAGTAAAAGACTTTTGAGAAATATGTTGAAGCATCTATTCCTAAATCTATAGAAGATGAACCTCTAAAAAATTCTTCTTCTAAGGAATTGAATAATCAACCTGCAACCAGTAACACAATAATGAGAGAGTAGAATCCACAAATAGGGGTTAGCCCTAGGGTTAACTACATATTGATAGATAGTAATCAAGACTTTGAGGATTCTGAAGACATAGAGGAAAATGTAGATAATTCCAACTAGCTAGATATTAGTATGAACTCAGAGGAAATGTTTGACTTTGGGACTAAAATCATTGAAGAAGTACCCTAGTAGAGTAGTTAGGAAAAGTTAGAAATGTTGGCTAAGGTGGCAGCTAATGTTAGTGAAGAAACCAATTTGATTAGGACAATTGTTGTGTGGGAGCGTCAGTCCTCTGCACCTAAAGAAATAGTTCAAATTCCTCATTTTTCCTCTAGATGGGTGGACATACGCAATCATGAACATTTACCCCCACCAAATTTTTCTTCACCTCTTGCAATAGGAATAAGTTTGTACCAACAGTTGTTAACAATGGAAGTTAGAAAAAGAAAGTTTCAAATGAGTTATTAATGAGCAAAATTCTTAATTGGAGTAGAAATTAGATGAGATTGAGGTATTGAAACAAAGAATTGATCAGATTACTAGGTTAATTCCATAGCTGATGGAATGCAGATCACTCTCACCAGTGTATGAAATATTCCTTCAAGAGCAACTTGTTGATTTCAAATTAACAAGGATTGTAGAAGGCCTCAATCCATCCATATCAACTCCCCATGAATTTTACTATGCCTTTTAGTCTGCCCTAATGACTCTAAAGAATTTGTTGTGTGTATTATACTTGCATAACTTGGTCATTCCATGTGATACAGAGTGGAATTCACTCCTCTATGTAGGAGATGTATAGCTCAAAGTAGTTATGTCATGGATGCAAAATGAGGTAAGTCGTGAACACTAGGCTACACCATACAGGGAGAAAGAAATGTCAATACCTTTAATGATGATGGCTGAGGTACAACACTCTAGAAGAACATATTTTGACTAGATCTTTGTCACAACAAACACTAGTGGAGCCAATAAGATCTATCTAGTGAGAGAAAAGCCTTTGCAGAATGGGACCAACATTCCTCTCAAGATGTTGTTGCAACAATTAATGCCTTCAGGTAGAGGTGGATAAGGATGTCACAAGATCTAAAGAGAATGGAACCTCACTCAACTCAAAATCTAACACTTGCCACAAGGAGAGCTCCATGGTCAAACACTCCTTAACCATTGGGTTCCATTAAGGTTTCAGCCTTCACTTTTCCTTTAGCCACTGCTGGCAATGAGCAATAGTGCAATAGATTATAACATGGCCTCTGAAGTCCAGCGTTAAGAATGAAAAAAGAGACTCATGGATACTTTGATTATATTCATGATGAGCTAGGGAAAAAAGCAACTAGTGATTTGAGGGTTCGTGCCAAGGTTTAGAACTTGATGGTTGCTGGAGGCCAGCAATAGTTTAGTTGGGGGGTATGATGGGCTCCTAAATAAGCCATCTTTTTCATCACTTTTTATCCTCTTTCTATGACATTTGGTTGTACATAGGCATACATTTATGGTTTTAAGCATATGAACATTTGGTTTCTCTGTGTGTGTGTGTGTGTGTGTGTGTGTGTGTGTGTGAACATAAGATGAAAAGTGGATTCCTCTCAAGACATAACATCTGCTTAATTTTTTTGGACAAGAATGGTGAATATAATAGTTATACATGTTAATGGATATTTTATTTACTAAGCTATGATTTGGGTAGTTACCTCATGTAGTCATAGGTTTGCAAGAGTGATAATTAAGACTAACACCTTTTCCTAATATTGATGATGTGGATATATATGTATATGGTTGGATGTGTGTGCATTAATTATCTTGTAGGAGTTGACCATGGATATTCAAGGACCAACATACTAACGCGAGAGTCATCAAAGCCCACCATGATTGTAGAATATTTGCAAAGCAAGTCAATGCTTCCTGTTGCATGCAACACGTAGACTTAGTGTGTGCTATATTATGGGATTGTTCAAGGTCAATAATGTTTCTGTTATGAAACTTTATGAGTTATAATTGATCCTCATTGTGAATTGATCATAGGTTTAGGAGTTAGTAGTAATTTTACTTTTAAATAATCAACTATTGTGACTCGTTTAGAGTTAGTCGAGTAAACTTTTTTTTAATATAGAGCTCTTCCATATTGTCCAAATAATGTAATCACTTTTATGGATGAATAGATTGTTCATTTCAAGTTTGCAACTTTTATCTTGATTGTACTTTCCATTCACTCATTCAAGGGGGGCCCACTTGATGAGTTAATTTCTTTGTTAGAATAGAGTTCATTTCCTATTCATTTATATGTCTTAGAACTCTGTTGTTCCTACAACCATTGATATCATAATTAGTACCTTGTTCCTATAGCATAGTCAATTGGAGTAGTTCCTAACTGTAATTTCATGCTTTTATTAGAATACATTTACTTACCAATTTTAGTCTAGTTTTCATGAAGAATAAGCATTTGAATTCCTTAAATAGGCTTAGATGAGTAAGTTTAGAGCATATACTTTGTAGATGCCATTCCAAGTTTATGCTCCTAGTTGATAATTAAATGATACTAAATAGTGCATTAGGAATCATTTGGGGTGTCCAATCCTAAATTAAGTAGTCCATTTCTTTGGGTTTCTGATACCATTGTTTGGCCAAGTAGGTATATCATAAGATCAGGATATTCAACACTTTCCTTTATGATCCTTCGCAAGCCTTCACATCAGGTTAATATTAACTATTTGGAATGTTGCAAAAACTTTTGATTAAAGTGTAGTGGTTATATCTCATATCATCACAACTTAAAATACTTAAGGGCATGACTTTTCAACCAACCAATGGCATATGTTCCTTTTATTGATTGACTTTTCCAACCACCTACACAGATATTAAGATTTCATCTAGACTGTTCATGTGACAAATCAACGATGCATATTTTCTAATGTTTATATTTCAGTAGATCGAAGGATTTTAACTTAGTTTTCTACAGAAACAACTAGTTTCCCTGTATTCTAAGCCCAGTCACCTGTTATATCTTCCACTATAGTGCAAACCACTCTAGACATTGGTCCTCACAATTCTTGTGAATATTTAGAGGATGAATCATCAGAGTTTAAAAAATTTCTTCTCATCAAGGAGATGCTTATAACTGACCCACCAAACCCTAAATCACCTAGCCCTTGACAAGTTCAATGCTTACATGATTTCCCATGTAGGTTAGCTTGGAAGGGGGGGATGAGAAGGGAGGTCATCCTAGGGGCACTCTAGACATAGGTTCAAAACATTGACACATTGACTTGACTTCAACCTAAAGAAAAATGAAATGAAATGAACTAAATAAAATTTTATGTAGACATCTGAAAATCATCATCATTGTAATCTAGGTTAGTAAAAATCAAAATTAAAAAAACAAAAAAAAAACAAATATCTGTAAGAAATTTCAAACTTTCAAGTTCCCAATACCTAGCTCAACATATATTTTGCCAGCTTCCAATGAATCTTTAAAGGTACTTGAGAGATATATAAAAAAAAGTCAAAAAATGAAAGAAAAGAAGAAAAATTTATATGAAGAACATTAAATTGCCAACCATTGGTCAATACAAAATAGTATCAATTGCAAGAGTAATCAACTAGTGGAAAATGCAAAGCCTATTAAGAATGGTATCTTAAAAATATCAAAATTAGTCATGTCAAATATTAAAAGAAATTCTATAAAATACTATAATTTCCAGAAGAAAAGAAAAATATAATCACAACTCTAATTAACCTTTAGCTCAAAATAACATTATAGAAGTCCAAATGTGGTCATATAAATAAGATTTATATCGATGATCATTGAGAAATCTAAAATCATTGAAATAGAACTCCTTGTGAGAATAAACTAATACATACATATAATATTTAAATGATCCCTCATGTCTAAAAGTAATTAACCTTTACTAGAATATTTTATGAACAACTAGCAAGTTGATGTTGGAAATCAATGTTGTCCACTCCTCTCTCTCTCCAACTTATTAGGAAAGACTAGTCTAAGATCTAAGAAAAGATAAGATACTTCTCCCTTACATTTATTCCAACTATCAAATTTGAAAGTACCCAAGATAGCTAACAACATTAATACATGGGTTCCAAATGACATTATTTTCACAAAAACCTCTACCTCAATAGCACTTAGAAAAAGAACTATAGAAGAAATGCATGTGCCCACTACTAATAAAATTTTTTTAAAATTAAACTAACCTAAAGGAAAAAAAATATTCTTAGGTTCAAATTAAGGTAAAAACCCACAAAATCCCCACAAGATAGGTTGGGTCTTCTACACCCCTTAGGAAACATCACCAAGCACAAAGAAAAGGGAATAGGTACAATGTAATAAATGCAAAAAATAATCATACCACCCACATTATACCTGTTGAGCATGATTAACGAGATGCACTTCAAAATTCAAGAACAATAAAAATAGTTCACCTTGATACCCACCATAAAGAAAAACTATTAAAAAAATATGGTCTATGACCAAGAGGAAATACCTAGATTAGATGAAGATCAATTGAAAAGAAATTGAAATGGAAACCCTTTCATCATTTCCCAATCACCAAGAAATACAAAAAGCAAAGAGCTAAAGAAATCTATTCAATAATACAAACCAAATATGTCACCAAAGGAAACCCTAGCTTTAACACACACATTCCTTGACAATGGAAAGGTCCCTTCAATAAGAACATCAACAAATGGGTTATCAATGACATACCCATCAATACCCAAAGCCAACATATCTTTAAAAAATTCAACTAGGTCAAAAGATCCCTTAAAAAGAACTACCAAGAAAGCCCATAATTAAGACCACTCGACTAAAAAAAAGCCCTCCTCTAGTAAAACCCTAGCATCTCCTCCTCACTATTCTTTTCTACAAGTAGCCATTAAAAATACCACTTGTCAACAAAGAACCACAACATCCATTTCTTTCGCATCAATAATTCTAACTGACGTAACCTCACACATATCGAAAGGAGAATAGTAGACAAATGAGAAGAAAGTCTAAAAAGGCTCTCTGCCCCCAATAAGACAAATACAAAACCCTTCATGCTAACAAGAGCAACAACAACATTGTGAAGAAAAGGAATCATGGAAAATAACTCCATATAGATCTTAATCTACCTCCTTTTTCTCATATATGAAATCCTATTTGCCTCTCAAGTTTCAATGCATCTCTTACTACTATGCTTTCTATTAATAGATCATGAGGTATGCATTATTGTTTATGTATAAATTACAATGCTATCACAAAAAATTCAATGAATATCTAAATAAAATTGTAGTTTATGAGTAAGTATCTTGAAGAAGAAAATACTCTCATTGGATGTGATGTGATTTATGATGTTATGTTTACTTATTTGGTAACCAAAGTGATAAAGATTCTTCTCCCTCAAATTTGCCTTAAGAGCTTGGCTGTTATTTGGATTTGATAGCTCAACCTCATCCCATTAGTGACTTTCTACCAAACTTTTGAATATTGTACCCTCCTAAGAAAAAACATTCTCATTGGATCTGAGGCAATTTATGATATTGTCTTTATTCATTTGATAACCAATGTAGTTAAGGTGTTAAAGATTCTCCTTTAAAGATTGCCGTTTATTTGAATTTGACAACTTTGATTTTATGCTCAACCTCATGTGGTGATTAGATTTTGTGAGCGTGACATTGTACCAAACTTTTAAATATTGTACCCTCCACAACAACTTCATATGTGGGCATAATTTAGATTGGTGCAAAGTGTTAGTGGTCCATGGCTATACAGCCACGAAAATGCACTTCTTTTACATTGTTTTTTCTAACTTTTCAAAAAAAATTCTGAGTCCTCTCCTTCGTAAAGAAGTGCATTTTCGTGGCTGTATAGACGTTGCCGTGTTAGTGTGTACTACTAATATCCCACCTGCAAAACCCTAAAATCAACAAGCCGCTATACAAGATTTAGGTTTTCTGACTTTCATCAACTTTTCATTGCCTAAAATTCAGACAAAGTTGGGAGATGTTTGGCCGGCTTGAAACAAAGTCAGAAGGACAAATACATTACTTCCCTGGACGTACTTTATCATATGTTGTTCAGAAGAGTCAGGCTGCTCAGTAGTCTATAACACTGCAAAAGTCTACGACTCCAACATGCTAGTGATCGGAACTGGTCGAGGGAATTTTAGGGCAAGTAAAATACTGTCACAAAAGTTTCAGAAACAACTTGGTACCTGCCGAGGTCGCTAGTCATTCACGGTGGAACAGAACAAGAATGTTTACTAATTAGAGGGAGAATGCGACTAAACAGTTAAAGGGAATTCACTACATCAAACATCTTCCATTATTTTTTGAAGGTAATGATTTTTCTCTGTAAAGAGAAATGACCTATGGAAATGTTTGTGAAATCTAATAAATCACCTTAAAATATTTTAGAATAAAACCACGCTTGATCAAATATTTTAATGAATTGGATTGTAGAATTTATGTATGGGTCAACCAATAATATACTCTATGAGTATACCGATTTGAAAAGAATAAGAATGCTGAGATTTGCTATCTGGATTTGATTGTGTGACCAATTTTTTACATCAATAGCTCTTAAGAATAAGAATATTATTTTTGTAAAAACTACAATAATATATGTATACATCTTTAGCTTTCATATCTATTAACAAAATGAGAGCTAAATTAACATTTCTTAATCTTTTTCATTGAACAAAAATTGCTAGGAAATAGATTTGGTTAGCTTTCTTTCTATTTTAAGTTCGGAAAAAAAGAAAAAAAAAGATGTATTACAATAATAAAATTGTGAATATATCCATAATATGATTTTTTAGAAATTGGAAGAAATACTATACATCTCAAAAATTTAAGTTTTTTTCAAAAAATTGAGAGATAAGTAAGCCTATATTTCACCTTTAGAATGTAATCGCCATTATATTCAAAGACAATCTAATTCTTTCTATAAGAATATGATGTTATTCAATCAATAAAACACATTATATGATGCAAAGGTTGGTTAATGGGTTGCTAGTTCCTAAGGAGGACATATTGTAAGGGTTTTTCCCAAATCCTTACAAAACTATTTCAAGAAGAAACTGCCCAAATGTTGCCTATGATTATGCTACAAGGAATTAGAACACGCTAGCCACGCGACATGGAAGTATTTTCCTTGAGGAATCACCAAAAAAGGTAATAGTGGGGTAATATAAATATGAACAAAGTGATCTTGCTAATTTTTTCTAAGAGAAGGAAGCAGACGCAGTTGGTGACTCTCGTATTTGGTCAGTACATTATCAAAGAAGTTTTTGAACAAGAAGTATAGGATATGCAAGATACCATGGGTAATAAAGAGTGACATGTTAATAAAGACCACATTTCTAAGGTTTCGGTAAATGAGGAAAATAATGACTTGAGATGTGAAAAGATTAATATATAAGAAGGTGACAATCAAGTTGAATGAGATGAAAAAAATGCATTTAGATTTCAAGGTCATGGACTTGAACATATTGTGCATGAGGAAGCCCACAAGAGACTTAATGAAGATATTTTCAAAAATATAATAGAGGATTCTTTCTCAAGTCTTGGTGACAATTCTCCCAAATCTTAATTTTTTGAAAAAGATAATGAAGAAATAAGTGTACACGTATTTTTAATTTCATCTAATAAGATTGTGTATTTCAATTGGCCTGATGTAAAGGCTAAGGTTTCAATTGGAAATAAGAGTTCTGGGTTTTTCCTTTCTAGATAATTTCCAATAGGATGTATAGCTTGTTTAGAAGCCAACAAGTCATTGAAGGTCATACTAGTACTTAATCATGAAGATAAAATTGTGAGTAAAGGATAATATACATTTATAGTTGGGTGGGGGAAAACCATATTCATTGATCCACTTCAAAACAATAAAAAATACAATTCATTTTCAAAGGTGGGTGAATTTTTTCATTTCTTCCAAGAAGTGGTGCATCAAATCATGGTACCATTTCTTGTAACTCATCTATATCTTGTTGTCTATGATCATGTAAATCATGACACCTTTCTAAAGAAGGGGAACTACATTGAGAACTATATTAATTATTTCATTTGAAGAAGGTCTCCTCACACTTGTTAATCTAGTTTAAGTTAGCTTCCCTTTCTAATAAGTACAATTACACAAAGTTGAGTCTTATATCAATATATTTTTTAAGTTGAGCACTTTTTCCTTTTTGTTTTTTAATGTCTTTTAGTTCTTAACTCTATATCCCAATTCATTTATTAATACACTTAGAGCTCCACATTCTTCTTCCTTCACTATTTCCACAATCAAAGCATGATCTCTAGTTAGAGCTAGTTGTTATCCTTAATTTTAGACAGCTAAAAGTCATGGGACAACCCTACGTAAATTTTGTATTTTGTAGCCCATTCTCTCTAAGACTTAATTTTTAAGTAGTCTTTGAATTCCCTTGCATGTGATTTGTTCCTCTTCTTCTTTTTTTTGTATGGAGTCTCTTTACTTAAGAGTAAGAAAATTTCAACCCCTGCATAGTCATATTTTTTTCTTGACATTACAATTCCTACAAAACATGTTTCATATAAAAAGTAGAATTTAAATCACAATTTTCATCTCCTTCCATCAAGTTTCATCAATATCATTATAAGGTCTGGTTTAAACCATGACCTAGAAGACATGTCACTAAAATTTGCACTAACTATGGGTTAAGTTTTACAAATAAACAAGCATTAGTATTTAATAATCTCAGCTTCTAGTTAAAAATTAAGTTTTAAAATGTGATTTGCAAGTCATAATCATATAGTTGTGAATAAATTTTTAATACCTTATTTGTATGACCATTTCCAACATGTCAATTGGATTTCCAAATTTACTTGGCATGCTCCTACATGTAAATTTCCAATTTAAGTCTTCATGAAAACATACAATACAAAATGGGTTTGAAAAACTAAATAGCAAACATATCATGCAATTTGGGTTTTAAAACTTGTGTTTTAAGTTTGATATGCTAAATGGATTTTAAGACCTAGTTTACAATTTATTTCATATCCACCTATAGTTTGGGTTTTAAAACCTGACTTGCAACATTATTTACACTTTGCAAAAAAAAAATCTTTTCTTTTTTAATGGTTTTCCTCCCATTGTATGATCTTTGTTAAAAAATCCAAATTTGGGAAACACAGAAATACATGTTAGTCAATTGCAAGATTAATAAAATAGTGGATGATTACATAATGAAAGGAAAAAGAAAACAATGCTCTTGATAGAGAAAATAAAAGGTAGGGTTATGATTAAATATCTTCAATTCTCATAAAATGTGTTTTTATGATAGTATAACCTCTTGTGAAAATATTCTAACCATGTTTTATTAAGTTTTTTCTTCTCAAATGTTTACTTAAAATAAAGTTATAATCATTTTTTACCAACTAGATTTAGAGAATGGATTTAAGAATCATTCTCACTATGATTTTCCCTTGTTAATTCATTAATATGTTGTTCTCTTGTATAAGTATGTGAATTGTTTTGTTCTATCTATTTTACATATTATGGATTTATGAAATAAGGTTTTAACATAGAGTACTGAAAATTTTGTGACCCTTCAAGATATTTATTCATCCGCCTCATCTCCATATCCTACTATATTCAATAAGTTTCCATGGTAAATTTAATTTTGAGAGAGAAAATATTCTCACATGGAATCATTTCTTTCTCATATTTTGATGATACATATAACTATTCTCTATTCTCTCTCCTTATTTAAATATTCATTATATATCATGTTAAAGATAATCATTAGAAGTGTATCACGTGTGTTATTTCTTACCTTATTCATTCATACATTTTTACTTCAATATTTATATTATGAAAGAAGACTTCTTTATCATTATCTTCTATTCCTTACTATTTTATGATAATTAGTTTAATTGAAAACTAAAATATACTAGTCTTTATAACTTACTCTGCTCCTCAAAAAATTATTCCATATATTATACTTAAAGGGAGTATTAAGTTCTAAATAGTTAAATTATCAAACTAGCAAAAAAAATTCATCTCTAAGAGAGCCCTATTCCCATTACATAATTGTCTAGTAATGGTTTGTTTCCTTTTTGTTTCACCATATTGGATAAGATATGTGTGCTTTATTTTTGAGACATATTTTGCATTTTCAAATTTTACATTATCACAATTGTCTCTTGCATATAACATGTCATGAATACACATAATATAGTCATAGAGGGGATTATATCCATGCCTACCTTCAGGCATCTCACTAATTTCTATGTATTCAAGTGGATTATATTTAATTATTATATTCACAGGTATTAAGAAAGTTGCATATTATTTTAATTAATTTAAATTCTTTCCTAGAAAGATTATTATTATTTTGTGGGATTCATATAGGTATTTTATACCAATGAGTATACATCTGCAAAAATATGAAAGGTCTCAAAATTATAATTTCTGAATTCAGTTAGACCAATTTATTCATTTTAATTACTAGCATTTTTATAAAGGAAGGTAGGGGAAGGGCCCTAATCTAGATAACAACAAAAAATTAAATTTTGGTAACAATGCCCTAGACCATTACAATCAAGAACAATGGTAGAGAAGAATAGTCCTTCAAAGGAGCCAAAACCTTCAAGAAAAATTTATAAAAAAATCAACACAAATCTTGAGCAAACTAACTGATCTTGACAATAATAAAGTAAAAATTGTCCCAAATAAACATAAGTTTTAAAAAATAGAGTATCTTATTGTAGTAGTAATATAGCATTAACCTAATGCTTATCCTTGCTCGTTCCTCTCCCTTTTTTCATCTTTTTTCTACCTGTGGTGATTTCTAGACCAATCTATTTTGACATTTCTCATTGAATATTGCAAAAGGTAGAAATCATGATACCCAACATGATATTGATGATAGCCTCATTGTACATCTTATTCAAGGAATTGACCTTGCTTTCCACGATATCAATGCAGCTGGTTTGTTCCTTCTCTAACTCATTAGCTTTATCTTCCACCATATCAATAAAATTCTTATCATTGTTCGTATTTTCCTTCACTTTTTTTAGGTTATCTTGATTATGTTCTTCACTTTTGGTCAGATTCTCTTTCTTTTGGTTGTGTATACCTAAGATCAACCCCATAACTCCCAAGAATCACCTCCATGCAAACACCTATCACAAAAAGAGAGAAGCAATAGCTATGGAGGTTGCAATTCAAAGATCCATAGATGAGACATTCTTGATGAACAAAAAGAGAAATTTCTATAATCAAAAGTGAATTAATAAATTACAAAGAGATCAATCCTTATAAAAGGAGATCAAAACCCTAACAGGTAATACCTAGGTTGCATAATAATAATTAATAAAATAATAAAATATTATATGACTAAAGTTTGACTTAAGTAAAATAGAGATAATAAGTGACTTAATAATTAAACCAATATGATTTAATTAATAAGAAAATACTTTAGTACTCTAACACCCCCACTTAAGATAAACTTAGGGAGTAGCTAAAAACTTAGAAACTACTACTGAAAGTAAATTTAGGTCTTGGCAACAAAGCTTAATGAGGTACCCAAGCACAACCAAATCTCTGAAAATAGGAGAAATAGACAATACCACATCGGGAAAACCCTACTCAAAAAAGAGATGGAAATAATGCTGAAAAGAAATAGTGAAGGAATGAAGAAGTATCCAAACTAAGGAATTTCACAAAAGATAGGAACAAACTATGATCATGAAGAACACCACTGAAGCATGAAGTTACAAACACTACCAAACTGGTGATCTAAAGAACCTCCACTATATAGAACATGACCAAGTAGAGAAGTTTAAGTTTTAATAGATGATCAATCGAAGATTGAAGGTATTTTCATGGCCTCCAAAAAGGGGAATGAAAGAATGTCTATATAGTAAATGATCCATCTCACTAAAATGCATAGGTATCTAGTTGCTATCGTTGCCTAGTACATAGGATCAAATACTAAATACATAGCTCACTCCATAGAACCAAGAAAGCAATAGAACCTACATCAACCCTCTATAGTTCTAAGAGGTAAGACATGAACACTGAAATTAAATGCAATATCTCCTACAAAAAGAAGAATAAGAAACATCAAGAGTACAAAAGAAGTACAAACACATATAATGGCACATGTCATCAACACCTCATGAGGCTAATCACATGGAAGGAACACTCACTTGAAAAATAAAGATGGAGAATATGGAAAAAAAAAATGAAATCAAATAGCATCAAAAGTATAAATAACCTACACCATCATGATGGGCTCGAAAATAGCTTTTTGATGATATCATATTTGTCAAAAAATGATTCTGTATGACCAAGATATGACCAAAATACCACAAATTGTATTTTAGGACAAAAAAAATCATAGAAGAGATGGCTTGAAGTCTATCAAATTTTGGCTCAAAAAATGATGATGTCAGCACATGTGGTAGACCTACAATGTGTCAGTACTTTTCTAACATCTTTGTTGTGTCAATACTTATCTACTGCAAGGGTCCTCTTTGGGAAAATTTAAAAAGGTTTTAAAAAGGCAAAACTCTTTGAAGTAAAACCTTTTTTTTAAAAAGAATATGCTTTATAAAAAATGATGAGTTTTTTTTTATAAAGCCCTTTTCTTGTGAATTGTTTTCTTAAATAAAAATAAATCATCACCTTGAGAAGCATGCCCAAATTTGGTAGCAAATGTTTTCCCTTCCTCATCAACTATGTCTAAATTCAACAAATTTTATTTTAAAATAGGGGTTTTTGAGCACTCTAGGCTCAAACAGAGCTCAATAGTGAATTTTGTTTTCGCTCAAACTGCACTAAAAAATGATGACCCCTAGAGTTAATACAAAAAAACTCTAAAAAATGAAATAATCTAAAAGAAAAAATACATATATGAAAGCCAAGCCAAGCCAAAATTCTCATAAATAGAACATGGACATGAAGATATCGAGCTCTAATACCATATTGAAGTTGATGAAAGATCAACCCCATAGCTCCCAAGAATGACCTGCATGCAAACACTTGTCGCTAAAAGAGAAAAGCAGAAGTTATGGAGGCTAGAATTCTCAGATCCATACATGAGACATTCTTGATGAGCAAAAAGAGAGATTGCTATTATCAAAATTAAATGAATAAATTACAAATAGATCAATCATTATAAAAGAATATCAAAACTCTAACAAGTAACTAACCTAGGTTGTATTATAATAATTAATAAAAGAATTAATTATTATATGCCCAAAGTTTACCTTAAGTAAACTAGAGATAATAAGTGGCTTAATAATTAAATCTATATGATTTAATTAATAAGAAAATACTTTATTACTAGGCTCTTATACCATGTTGAAGTAGATGAAAGATCAACCCCACAACTCTCAAGAATTACCTGCATGCAAACACCTATCATAGAAAGAGAGTTCAAGCTATGGAGGCTGGAATTTCAAGATCCACATATGAGACATTCTTGATGAACAAAAAGAGAAATTACTATAATCAAAAGTGAATTAATAAATTACAAAGAGATCAATCCTTATAAAAGGAGATCAAAACCTTAACAGGTAAAACCTAGGTTGCATGATAATAATTAATTACTATATGCCTAAATTTTATCTTAAATAAAACAAAGATAATAAGTGACTTAATAATTAATCCAATAGGATTTAATTAATAAGAAAATACTTTATTACTCTAATGCCCCCCCTTAAGATAAACTAAGGGAGTAGCAAAAAACCTAGAAACTACGATTGAAAGTAATTTTGGTTCCTAATAAAAAAGCCAGATGAGGTACCCAAGCTCAAAAAAATCTATGAAAAGAGGAGAAATAGAGAAAACCACATGCAAAAACCCCTACTCCAAATAGAGATGGAAATAATGTTGAAAAGAACTAGTGAAGGACTGAAGAAGCCTCCAAACTAGGGAATGTCCCACATTATAGTAGCAAAAGATAATCATGAAGAACACCACCAAAGTATGAAGTTGTAAACATTGATAAATTGTTGATCTGAAAAAACCTCCACTATATAGAACATGACTAGGTAGAGAATACTAAGTCTCAAGAGATGATCAATCAAAGATGGAAGGTATCTTTATGGCTTCCAAAAATAGAAATGAAAGAATGTATATTTGGTAAATGTTCGATCTCACCAAAATGTATAAGTATCCAGCCACTACAATCACCTAGTACATAAGAATAAATACCAAATACATATATCACTCCATTGAACCAAGAAAGTAATAGAACCAACATAACTACCCTATGATGTTGAGAGGTAAGATATGAACACTAAAACTAAATGCAATATCTCTAGCAAAAAGAAGAACTAGGAACATCGAGAGTGCAAAAGAAATACAAATGCCTATAATGACACATGTCACCAACACATCATGAGACTAATGTCATGGAAGGAACACTAACTTAAAAAAGGAATATAGAGAATATGGCCAACATGAAACCCCCCAAGGCACTTTATAATGTAGTGTGAGTACAATAAAATAGAAACATGTCCAAGATCCCAAAATGCAATAGAGTGATACTTTATCTCAATGTGTTTGCAAAAATACTACAAATGATGTCAACAAAAATCAAAATAGACATAGGGCTCATCAAAAGTCCAAATAAATAGCATCATAAGTCCAAATAAATAGCATCATAACAATGGGCTCAAAATAGCTTTTAGGAGATATCACATCAATATCTATGTCAAAATGTCTCCGAAAGCATGCCCACCAGCACCATAAAATGTAGGAGTTGATAAAATCCAACTCCACAGCTCACCAAGATCACCTACATGCAAATAGCTTACTGAAGAGAAACTGAAGGAGCAAAAGCTTGAAGCAAACAATGCAAGAGAAAATATTTCACAATAGGAAAATGAAATTTTTATGTGAATGGATGAATTTACAATGTGTGTGTGTGTGTGTGTGTGTGTGTGTGTGTGTGTGAGAGAGAGAGAGAGAGAGAGAGAGAGAGAGAGAGAGAGAGATTGAATATGAAGGCCTCAAGGAAGCTTGTAGAACAAGCTAGAAGGTTGTAGAAGATAAGGTTGACAACTAAGCACACTTCCACAAAAATGTGGAACATGCTAGAAGGGAACAAACTCCCGTGTTGCCAACAATTCATCACTACAACTATTAACTACATGCATTAACCTAAGTAAGCTTAAGTAAAAGAATAAATAATTAATTATTTACTCTAACACCCCCCCTTAAGTGCAGCTTAGGGGAATGCCTTAAGCTCACAAAACTAAAAGAAAATGCAAAATGGGTCCCAACAACAAGGCCATGTAAGGTACCCATGTACAATGCAAAGAAATGCAACCTCTGAAAATGGAGAAAGAGGGAAAACCTCATGGGAAAAACCTCCCCCAAAAAGAGGTAAAAAACATGCTGAAAAAATGAAGGAAGGAAGGCATCAACAAGACCCCCCAAGGACAACTTCCACCAAAAATGTTTGAAGAGACTCTCTCAAAACCATAATTACAACCAACCCCCCAATGATAATAGACAACAAAGCCCCCCTAGAATGATGGAGCTCCTATGGAAATAATAAAATGAATGAAACTCCAATGCAGAAGGAACAAGGGCACATAATAAGGGAACTCCTAAACGAGAGGGGAAACTGGAAGGCCTAGCTGATGCCCAAAGGAAAAAGTATGAGGATCCAAAAATGGAATCCCCAAGGTAGGTGTTATGACACTATCATGAATGTCTATTGTAGTATCTGCAACAAGTGTACCTAGAGTCTCAATGAATGAAGCTAGAGGATCAAGTAGAGCAGAAGAAGAATCCTGCAGAGTTGAAAAGCCCTCAACTAGATGTGGTGTGGTAGCCAAAATAGGGATCTCAGGAACAATAAAAAGGTTCAAGTATCTAAACTGCACCACATGATGCCCCTGCGAAAGAGAAGATGCATGCTCCAAAAATGGAGATGGTGGGAAAAAGTGCAAGAAGGTATAGAGATGGGTGGAAGAATCAACTATCCCTATAGCAATAAGGCTTCTTGTGGCACAATCTCGAATGAAAACTGAATTGACAGTGAACTTGACTATCTTCCCTAATCTTCTATGTGTAATCTAAGAAATCGAGAGAAGGTTGGTAGACAAATATGGAACATACAATACATCATTGAATATAACATCTTGGATGTGAACTAAAACTTTCTCATAGACTGGTAGGGTAGTGTTATTCCCCATGAGAATATGAGGAATAGGAGAAGCCTCAAGAGTAGAGAAGACACCTTGAGAAGATGTTATATGGTGAGAAGCACCTGAATCCAGTATCCAAGGAACCTATGAAGGAGATGCCATGGAAGCTTGTAATGCATAACCCTTTCCAAGATCTAATGTATATGGTAAAGATGTGGAAGAAGACTGAAAGGTAGACCCCTGTGAGGTAGAAGAGGATAGTGAAGAAATAGTGTTCATCTAAAGAAGAGCTTGCAAATCTGCAATTTGTTTCTCATAGCCATCAAATCTCTTCTGAAAAAAATGTGCCTCATCATGAGATCCTTTCCAACAATAGGAATAGGTAGGAGTCTTATTCTTTTTTTTCTCCTTTTTCTTAGAAGATGATGAACTAGTAGAAGAGGGATTTGATATCTGCTTCCACTTCTGCTCTTGTGTATCTTGACAAGCAATGCATGCGACTGTGAACCTGAAAGTGAATCCATCTCATTGATCTTGGAATGTTCACAAGTTAACTGATCACAAAATATTTTAAATGAAGGCATCCTATGTCTATCACCCAAGGCATCCATAGTGGAGTAGAAAGTAGAAGAGAAGATCTAATACTGTCCCCTCAACTTTGAGAGTATTAAAAAGATGCACTTGTCATCTATCTTGGTTTTCCCACATCCCTACAAAAGTGTACACAAAGATTTGAATTTCATCAAGAAGTCCTCAATGGTGGGAAAGCTATTAGGTGTTAATGAAGTCAACTCTACATCAAGCTGAAGTGCTCAAAACTCATTCACTGTGCCAAACAAAGTCTAAAACTGAGCCAATAAGCCTATGGAGTGGTCAAACTATCCAAGTGAAATAGTAGACTATCTGAAATATTTAGTGCAATCAATCCCATGGCCTCATCCATTTTATTTATGTGCTAAAGAACCTCAAAATCTCATGTGAGAATGGTTTGATTCTCATCGAGACACGACCATAAGCCCCTTAACATGAGAAGCCTAGTCATTTGAACCTTCCAAGTGTGATAGTTGTATGGTGTGAGATAGGTTATAGATGGATCTACCATTCAGAGCGAAGAAGATGAAAGTAGAAGGGTCTTATTCTAAATTAAATTATAGAAAAGAAAATACCGCCCCCCACACACACACAATAGATAATGATATCCCTTAAATACCACAAAAACAACTATAGAAAGCAAGAAAAACTGAAAAAACCTAGATTCTAGATACAGAGAAGGAGGAAACAAAAGCCTCTATTTTGAAGCCAAAAATAGGAGCTCAAATGAACTTGGACTATGATGAAACTAGGACCATTGTCTTTGTCTCTAAATCATCTTTCCAACACTTCTTTCAGATCAGAAAAATAACTTTGTATGCTCAAGTTATGGCCAAAAAATTGACTGTTGCTCCAAAAAATAACCTTTTTGGAAAAATATAGTCACTAGATTAAATTTGATGGTCGTATGACTGTCAACTGGCTATCGCTAGAAAAAAATTTGGTTGCTAGTTTTTTAACAATAGTAGCCAGAAAAATGATGTCACTTGGCAGTGGTGGCCAGGTGGGTTCTGCTCTACTGCAATGGTGGCTGAACAGGGTAGTGCTACTGGTGTCATAGAGTGAAAACAAGTCGCACAGGTCCAATACGAGGCTAGAGGCTACTGGGGCAGTGAAGGTTACTATTGGAGAGGCCGTGGATGGCTTTGGGTGGAGATATGGTGGCACTTGTGAAGAATAAAAAAAAATTGGAGGTAGGTAAATTTACACTTTTTTCAAAAAAATAAAATTGTTAAAAACATATATATGAATATATGAATATATATATATATATACACAAGATTTTTACAAAAAAAGTGTAAATACAAAACTTCTTTTTTTGAAAAAAAATTCCTTGAAAAAATGCACTTTCCCCCAATTGAAGAAAAAATAACAAACAAACTAGGGTTTCTGTCTCCGAATCACGACTTGAAAAATCCTTCAAACCAAGAAGTAGCAAGGAGGCTTTAATACAATGTAGAAGTTGATAAAATCCAACTCCATAGCTCACCAAGATCACCTACATGCAAATAGCTTACTAAAGAGAAACCAAAGGAGCAAGAGCTTGAAGCAAACAATGCAAGAGAAAATATTTCACAATAGAAAAATGAAATTGCTATGTGAATGGATGAATTTACAATGAGAGAGAGACCGAATATAAAGGCCTCAAGGAAGCTTATAGAACAAGTTGGAAGATGGTAGAAGATAAGGTTGACAACTAAGCACACTTCCACAAAAATGTGGAACATGCTAGAAGGGAACAAACTCCTATGTTGTCAACAACTCATCACCACAACTATTAACTACAAGCATTAACAAAAGTAAGCTTAAGTAAAAGAATAAATAATTAATAATTAATTAATTAATTACTCTAACACAAAATACATCAGGAAGCATACAAGTTCCATACTGAACTGTCTCAACATGTGTACCAAATATATTTATACACATGCCAAAAATCTCAAATTGTGTGCCAAAAGTATTGATTTACATAGAAAATTCTCAATTTCTGTTCCTAAAAATCTTGACCTGCAAATCAGAAAAATCTTGTTTTGCATGTCAAAAATCTCAATATTGATGATTATAGAAACCTAGGTTAGTTACCTGTTAGGGTTTTGATCTCCTTTTATAAGGATTGATCTCTTTGTAATTTAATTAATTCACTTTTGATAATATCAATCTTTTTTTTTGCTCATCAACAATGTCTCATATGTGGATTTGGGAATTTCAGCCTTGATAGCTTTTGCTTCTCTCTTTATGTGACTAGTTTTTGCATTCAAGTGATTCTTAGGAGCTATGGGGTTGATCTTTCATCAACTTCAACATAGTATTAGAGCTCTAAATCTTTATGCCCCTGTTATATTTATGAGAATTTTGTCTTGGCTTTCAGACCTATGTTTTTACTTTTAGAGGGCTTCATTTTTTAGAGCTTTTTTATATTGGATTTCAAGGGTCATTGACTTTCAGGTCACTTTGAGCCAAAATGGACATCATTGTTGAGTTTAGAGTGCCCAAAAACCCTTATTTTCATATAAAATTTGTCTCATTTGGACACATGAAATTTGAGGCAAAATAAATATTCCTCCCAAATTTGGCATATTTCTCGAGGCAGTGATTTTATGATTTTTGGATCAAAATTCAAGATTTTTTGGCATGCAAATTGAGATTTATGGAACATAAATTGAGATTTTTCAACTCGAAAACTAATCTTTTTGGCACACAAATCAAGATTTTTGGCATGCAAATTAATTTTTTTGTAGAGATTACTTTAGCGACAAATCTTTGCCATTTGGCAATCTCGTCTCATGGGTCAATTATCATTTGGTGAATAGTGCATGTAATGTAGGTCAAGTGCATCACCAGATATTTATCAAATATGGGTCCAATGCATGTGGTAGTCACCCATTAGTTATCACATGATTGGTCAAAAATATCGGTCCAATCGCCAATGTAATATACATTTTGGATACATTTATTTTAAACATTTTTCCATTCTTTGCATGTTGTTTCTTATTGGACAATGTTCTTTTGCCATTACTATAACAAAATAATTTCCCCTTGGGTTGGGCGTTGCCTATCATTTTCCCAACATGTGTTGACCACCAGCCCCATTTAGCCAATTGTTTCCTATTGTGGGCTTGCATAGGAAGTTGTATTTCACCTACATTTGACATTCTCGCTTATTAATCCCATGCAATTCACCAACCTATATTAGACTATAAGATATTATTATTCTACACAATTTTCTCTTTTCTAGTCTAGAGACTAACATTTCTTATTGCTACCGAAGCTTTAAAGTGCTAAGTGCATTGGCCATTGACTCGTTGATCGTGGTTTTCATAAAAGAAAAGTGATTTTTAATTTATTTTTTATGTGGATAGTGATATTGGTACTAGTTATTTTTTTTATTTTTACTATACATGTCCAGTGGTGATTGGACATCTCACATGCTAAGATAGCCTATACATTTGCAAATTTTATTGGGTAGTACCATAGTAGTAGTACCCTTTTTATGATATTGAATCATGTTATTGTTGTTATGTGTAGTCTAAGTAGTCTACTGTCATTGTTTACAGTCTTTGACTCGTCACTATTTGAGTCTTTTGTTAAACAACTAAGTTGATTTATTTTTGGTAGCCTTTATCAATTTGCAATGTCAAACAGGAGGGACAATAGGGGTTCTGATAGGATCCTTGAAAGCCAAGAGAGGCCACCATTGCCAAAACATAGAACCATATTGGCATATTTTGGTGGTGGAAATGTTGGCAATCTACAAGATTCACATGTTAGATCTCTAGTGCTTATTGAAAAAGCAGATTCATCACAAATTGGAGACCATATTGAAGAAGTTCAAGTTGGTGAACCTAATATCTCAGTTGAGGATGAACTTGAACATGATCTAGAGGCACTTATCTTAAGTAGGGAATTACAAATTGATATTATATAGTTGGATTCGATTAATGCTACTCGTGTGAGAAAACAAAAAGTGATTCTATAAATCATGTTCATGCACAAAAGGGGAAAAGAAAATTGGAATAAAAAAATATTGATCTCACTAGGATCTGTCCAAAATGAATTTTTAATTAGAATGGGTGGAAAAGTACTAGTTCATTGAACCAGTGGCCAATCCAACTGATGGCGAGCCTCCTGTAGAATGCAAATGTAAGATTTGCACAGAGATAACAAAGAAGGAGAAGAGGTAGTAGCTTAAACTTGATACCATAGAAAAGCATGTTGGTAAAGTTTACAAAAAGGAAACTATAGATAGAGTTGAAAAATCCATGCTAACTTGGAAAACAAAGGACAAATTTTTTCATATCAAGAATGCTGAAATATATAAGTTACACAAGCAATTATAAGAGAAGCATTCTACATTAAAAGGTTCCATTGAAGATTTCATTGGGAAAGAAATGGAAGTGCAAAATATGGGAAAAGTAGTTCAATTAAGTGTGGTCCTTTATATTTTGAGTAGAGGACATCCTATGACATACTACCCTTCAATTACTACCTTATTGCACTTTTTTAAAGTTTGAAACCATTCGAACAGTCACTAGTTAGTAAACAACGGGTGGGAATGGGCTAGTTGTTTTGCATAGGTTGAAAAAAAAGATATGAAGGAAAAAATAAAACACTCAAATTTTATTGCATTTCCTCTAGATGAAGTTATAGCAATTGATAATACTTCCTAGGTGTGCATGCATGTTTATACTGTAAATGATCTTTGCCATCAACCCTTTCTACTATTTGTTGCTAAATTGAATCATAGTGTGATAGCTGAAAATTTATATGATTTATAAAGAGTACTCTAATTAAATGTTGAGTTTTGGATAACATGGAGATTGTGAAAAGTTGGTGTGTGTTGGAGTGGATGGAGCTTTGGTTATGCAAGGTCATAAAGGCAATCTTTGCAAAAAGATTAAGAATGATTTGGCACCCTACACTATTCCCATTCATTGCATGGACCATTGAATGAATATAGCTTTTTGAATTGTCAATGATTTTGGTTGTGTAAGTAAAGTAAAATCTCTAATCAAAGAGATTTACCAATACTTTTTTCGAAGTTCAAAACGAGTCTAAGAATTTCAACACTTTTCTCAAGGACTTACTGATGGGAGGAAGCTTCTTAAAGACAATGATACCGGATAGATCTCTTTGGATGGACCAGTGCATCGACTATTCTTTGAATATCTTGCATTGCTTGGACTAATCCACTTTATGCGAGACAGATTCCCTCTGATATATTCAAGTCTAACTAATGTTAAGATACTCTTAACTTTAGTAGCTATTCTCTCCATGCTACAGGACATGAGAAATATTATAGAAAAAGGTTCAATAAAGAGCTATGTACATTGAAAAATATAATAAGATTCATAAAATGACATGTAGTAGCCTGGATACTCTATATCCATTACTACCATTAGATGAATCAAAGTTTACAAAGTGGATAAAAATCACAAATTTGAATAATCCTTGGAACATTTTACATATTGGTGTAGATGATGAGGTATGTGTTAGGGTACATGGAGTTGACATACCAATGTAGTACTATGCCCATGTTAACCTCGACTCCAACACCAATCAAGTAGGAAGTGAAGTAGAATCAGAATTAAGGAAGGTACTTTCACATGCTACAAGTGAAGACTTCAAGAGGATCAAAGACTATGTGCTTGACTCTATCAAACAAGTTTGCTACAATCTTTCGTCAGAAATTAGATCTAGATTCCCTCTAGAGGAACTACTCAAACCAATCTCTATTGTTTTTCCTTAATATTGGTCTCTAAACTATCCAACTGATTTTCAAAGAAGGATGAGGGCTTTGATTCAGCATTTTTTCAAACCTAAAGTAATCAATGGAGTAACTATAAATGAAATTTTAGATGAATTTTGACTAAGAGATCAATCATATTTTTTTGCAAACATAATGAGGGAATAATATGATCTTATGGAGAATCCAAATGAAGAGGGAGTGGCAACAAAGCTTTGGAAAAACTTTGGTCAAAGAAATCAATTGAGAGAATTAATACTATAATATTTCAAGTTTACCAATTTATGTTTGACAATGATAATTGGTTCAGTAGAGGATGAGAGAGTTTTCAGTACTTTGGGCTTCCTGAAGTCAAAGGTTAGAAACAAATTATACAAAATTTTGGATAATTTTTTGAGGCTGTATAATTCTAGGTATGAGGTAGACAATTTCCCTTATGATAAAGCTCTCATCATTTGGAGAAACAAATGTGGAAGAAGAGAGATGGCCAAAATTCCAAACCCAAGTGGCAGTGGTAGTAGTGGTGCTGATGGCAATGGTGGTGGCAGTGGCACTGGCAGTGGTATATGTCCTGATATTGGAAGAAATGAAGATGATGTTGACTTTGGCATGAATACTGACACTAATAGTGAATCTAAAGAAAACACAATGAAAAATGAAATTTTACATTCAATAAATAAAGAGGATTTTGATGATAGTGATGTTGAGCCTGTCAAAGCAAAGTGACAACTATAACAACTTCTCAACTTCAAGTTCTAACTTTTGCATGAGTCAAGTAGTACACTGGTAGCTCTGATCTATGACTCTATCTACTAATTAATTATGTTTATAGAAGTTAATTTATAGCCTTCATTTACTGTCCTTTTATAGATTCTTAAATTTGTTTTAAACATGATGATGTTACAAACTTACATGTTGAGATTTTCATTGAAACTAGCTTTTACTTTTGGAGTCTACACATGTTGAGATTTTTATTGATTATATTTTTTAAACATTTTGATATTTTCATTAATTCTATTTTTAATACAATAGTACATGTTGAACTTGAGATTTTCATTCATTCTAGTTTTTAGACATTTTTACTTTTAGATTTTTGTTGATTCTAGTTTCTTTAAGAAATTGTAACATAATGCATTTAACAGAATAAGCTTTATTTTAAAAATATTGTATTATAATTTATAATTATAAATCAGCCTATAACATAATACATTTAACAATTACAAAAAATTGCAACCCTTTGCAAATGACTCAATTTCAAATGACCCTAAATTCCCTTTTACAGATACAAAGGAGCAATAATAGTGTAATTTTATATATAATCAGATTATTACTACATAATATATTATGTGTGTATAATCACATTTCCAATTGTACAATTTTTTCAAGTAGGAGTAGGGAAAAATTTCCATCTGCTCTATGTAGTAATAGTATGCTAGTGCCTAGCTATCCAACTATCTTGATATGCTAGCTCTTGATTCCTGTAACAATTAACATTGAACAAAGTTGAAATTAAATCCAAAATTTGAAATTAAAGAGCAACAAGTAACAAAATGATTATTGTGCTATCACTTACTAAGTTTTTACTTCTTAGTGCTATCAGCTATGACTATAGTAACAGTTTGAGAAGATGACCCAACTCTAATGATGCTCTTTAGGGAACTTCTTTCTGCATCATTTGGAAGCTCTATTTTTTTGGGGTTGTAGCCAAATAGTTGTAACCTCATCAACAATGAATAATTTGAAGAGATATTTTTACATGAATTGAGGAATTATCTTTAACTGCATTCATTGTTAATAGTGGTTTGATGCAACTTAAAATTCTTTCTAGAGTAGTTTCCTTAGGTAAGTTGCCTAACTCAAAATTCATGGTGTTGTGCAACATTTTCATGTAGACCTATTTTGCAATGAATTTTTCGTCTAAGTAAGCTAGATTTGGTAATCCAACATTTAGCAAGTTTAATATGTTGTGATTCATCTTAATCAAGTCTATGGAAGTAGATTTGAGAGCTTCATCTATTCCCATTACTTGTTCACAATTGTGACAGATGGCAAAGGTAATTACAGAGGTATCCAATTAGCTATTTATTCCTTGGTTTGCCAAATCCTTGCCATTGGGTCTCTATACTTTATTCAAAAAAAAATTAGTAAGGGGTAAGTGCACCAAGTTGTGGTGCCAAAAGGAGGATATAAGTGGACACATTTTTCCTGAAATTAACAAATTTTGAACTTCAAGAAGAATTTGAACATAGTTACGCTCAAAATTTTAAGATATGACAAAAACAAAAGTCATAGTCCTTTCAATCTAGTTTCTAAACTATTAATTTTTTTTCAAAATGGTTTAGTTTTAGGTCCTCAAAAAAGGGGACCACAGAAAGTGGTACTATTTATTCCAAAAAAATATAACATAGTACAAAGTGTGGGCCCCCTAAATTTTTAACTTTTTTTTGAAATTCTTTAATTGCTCTGGTCAAAAGTTACTTAACACTATGTAGTTTATCCTAGATTTTTTGAGTAATTTTATTATGTATTTTTTTTAATGAATTTTTTAACTAGACACATCCCAAAGATGTGAAATATCTATGTGCTCCCCCTAGAAATAATTGAAAACTAATCTAAAATCAAACCTTTTTTTTTCAAAGTGTGTAGAATGGAGTCTAGTTTTTAAAAGACTAAGTTGTTGCAAATTTTGATGAACGAGCTAAAATGTACAACCCAATTAGTACATGATGGTTTTTGACAAAAAATGGACATACATTCAAAAGAAATTATAGATGAAAGGCTTGAAATAGTTCAAATTAAAAATAAATTATATGGTTATACAGCTAACACAAGACCTATAATGCCATGTAACCTAATCTTATCAATGCCCAACCATGAGAAATCCTAAAGGAGATCACACAAGAAAAAATAATCATTTTTTGTATGTTTGTAGAAAAACACGTCTCAGACCTGTTTATAAACTCCAAATCTCTAGGTTGGATCTCCAAGGAAAAACCAAGCCTTAGGCTTGGTTTTAATGCAAAGCTTTAAATATCTAATATGCCCTATAGCATGTGCACGCTATTTAAAGCTTTTGAATTTGGGTCTTAATAGCGCGTGTGTGCTAGAGTGCACATGCACAATTGAGACCTAATTAGTGCATAAAGAAGGAAGAAGAGATGCAAAGCAAGAGCAAGAGGGAGGGGGGGGATGGCTATGTGTGTGTGTGTGTGTGTGTGTGTGAGAGAGAGAGAGAGACTAGGGGATGGGAGAGGGGAGGGAGAGAGAGAGAGAGAGAGAGAGTAGGGGATGGGAGAGAGAGGAAGTGAGAGAGAGTAGGGGTGGTAGAGAGTATGAGATGGGAGAGAGAGGAAGTGTGAGAGAGAGTAGGGGTGGAAAAGAGAGAGTACAGGATAGGGGAGAGAGATTGAGAGTAGGGGATGGGAGAGAGAGGAAGTGTGAGAGAGTGAGTAGGGGTGGCAAAGAGAGTCTGAGATGATAGAGAGAGATTAGGTAGTGGGAGAGGGAGTGAGAGAGGGAGAGAGAGAGAGAGAGAGAGAGGAGGAGGAGGGGAGTGTGAGTGTGTGAGAGAGAGAGAGAGAGTAGGGCATGGGAGAGAGTGTGAGAGAGAGTAGGGGTGGCAGAGAGAGAAAGTAGGGTATGGGAGAGGGAAGAGAGAGAGAAAGGGATAAGGGAGAGAGAGTAGAGAGGGAGAGAGTGAGAGAGAAAGATAGTAGGTAGTGGAAGAGGGAGTGGGAGAGGTAGAGAGAGAGGGGGATGGGAGTGTGTGTCAGAGATCTAGATAGTAGGGGCTGAGAGAGGAGAGAGAGAAGGGGGATGGGAGTGTGTAGTGTGTGTGAAAGAGAGAGAGAGAGAGAGAGAGTAGGAGATGGGAGAGGGGAGGGAGAGATAGAGTAGGCAATGAGTGAGGGAGTGGGAGAGGGAGAGAGAGGGGAGAATGGGAATGTGTGTAAGAGAGAGAGAGAGAGTATGGGATGGGAGAGAGAGGAAGTGTGAGAGAGAGTAGGGGTGGCAGAGAGAGAGTATAGGATGGGAGAGAGAGATTGAGAGTAGGGGATGGGAGAGAGAGAGAGTAGGCGATGGGAGATAGAGTGGGAGAGGGAGAGCGAGAGAGAGGAGGATGGGAGTGCATGTGTGTGAAAGAGAGAGTAGGGAATGGGAGAGGGGGGAGAGAGAAAGTAGCTCAAGAGAGAGTAGGGGATGGGAGAGGGAGAGAGAGGGGAGATGGAAATGTGTGTGTGTGTGTGTGTGAGATAGAAAGAGAGAGAGATTAGGGGATGGGAGAGAGTGTGCAAATGTGAGAGAGTATAGGGGGTGGAAGAGAGAGAGTAGAGAGGGAGAGAGTGAGAATGAGAGTGAGAGTGAGAGAGTGAGAGAGAGAGAGAGAGAGAGAGAGAGAGAGAGAGAGAGAGAGAGTAGGTAATGGGAGAGGGTGAGAAAGTGAGAGATAGAGTAGGAGATGGGAGAGGAGAGAGAGGGGGGATGGGTGTGTGTGTGAAAGAGAAAGAGTAGGGAATGGGAGAGGGGAGAAAGATAGAGAGAGAGTAGGGGATGGGAGAGAAAGAGAGTAGGTAGTGCGAGAGTGAGTGGGAGAGGGAGAGTGAGGGGGGATGGAAGTGTAAGAGAGAAGGTAGGGGATGGGAGAGAGTGTGAGAGTGTGAGAGAGTAGGGGTGGTAGAGAGAGAGTGGGATTAGGGGATGGGAGAGAGAGAATAGAGAGGGAGAGAGTGAGAGTGAGAGATAGTAAGTAGTGGGAGAGAGAGGGGGAATGGGAGTGTGTGTAAGAGAGACAAAGTAGGGGATGGGAGAGAGAGAGAGTAGGTGGTGGGAGAGGGAGAGGGAGAGGGAGAGAGAGAGGGTGGAATGGAAATGTGTGTAAGAGAGAGAGAGAGAGAGAGAGAGAGAGAGAGAGAGAGAGAGTAGGAGATAGGGGAGAGAGGAAGTGTGAGAGAGAGTAGGGGTGGGAGAGAGAGAGAGAGAGAGAGAGAGAGAGAGAGAGAGAGACTATAATATGGGAGAGAGATTGAGAGTAGGGGATGCCAGAGAGAGAGAGTAGGCAGTGGGAGACAGAGTGGGAGAAGGAGAGCAAGAGAGAGGAGGATGGGAGTGCATGTCTGTGAAAGAGAGAGAGTAGCTCAAGAGAGAGTAGGGGATGGGAGAGAGAGAGTAGGCGATGGGAGAGGGAGTGGGACAGGGAGAGAGAGAGAGAGAGAGAGAGAGAGAGAGAGAGAGTAGGGGATGGGAGAGAGTGTGAAAATGTGAGAGAGAGTAGGGGGTGGTAGAAAGAGAGTAGAGAGTGAGAGTGAGAGAGAGAGAGAAAGAGAGAGAGTGAGAGTGAGAGTGAGAGTGAGAGAGAGAGCACGCGGTGGGAGAGGGGAGAGAGAGCAGCAAATAGGCGAGAGAGACTAGGTGGTGGGAGAGGGAGTGGGAGAGGGAGAGGGAGGAGGGTGGGAGTGTGTGTAAGAGAGAGTAGAGGATGGGAGAGCATGAGAGAGAGTAGGAGGTGGTAGAGAGAGAGAGAACTAGATGGGAGAGAGAGTGAGAGTAGGGGATGGGAGAGAGTGTGAGAGATAGTAGGGGGATGGGAAAGAGAGTGAGAGTAGGGGATGGGAGAAAGAGAGTAGAGAGGGAGAGAAAGAATGAGAGAGAGATAGTAGGTAGTGGGAGAGGGAGTGGGAGAGGGAGAGAGGGGGGGGATGGGAGTGTGTGTGAGAGATCTAGAGAGTAGGGGATGGGAGAGGAGAGAGGGTGAGAGATTAGGCAATGGGAGAGGGAGAGAGAGAGTAGGTGGTGGGAGAGGGGGAGAGAGAGAGAGAGAGAGAGAGAGAGAGAGAGAGAGAGAGAAGGGGATGGGAGAGGGGAGAGAGAGAGAGAGATTAGGGGATGGGAGAGGGGAGAGAGTATAGGGAGAGAGAGAGAGAGAGAGAGAGAGAGAGTAGGCGGTGGGAGATAGAGTGGGAGAGCGAGAGAGCGAGAGAGAGAGAGAGTAGGGGATGGGAGAGAGAGGAAGTGTGTGAGAGAGTAGGGGTGGTAGAGGGAGTACAAAGTGGGAGAGAGATTGAGAGTAGGGGATGGAGAGAGAGAGAGAGAGAGAGAGAGTAGGTGGTGGGAGATAGAGTGGGAGAGCGAGAGCAAGAGAGAGGAGGATGGGAGTGCATGTGTGTGAAAGAGAGAGAGTAGGGAATGGGAGAGTAGGGGGAGAGAGAGTAGCTCGAGAGAGAGTAGGGGATGGGAGAGAGAGAGTAGGTGATAGGAGAGGGACTGGGAGAGGGAGAGAGAGGGGGGATGGAAATGCATGTAAGAGAGAGAGTAGGGGATGGGAGAGAGTGTGAAAATGTGAGAGAGAGTAGGGGGTGGTGTTGGTCTGACTTTTTGTGCAACAGAGGTTTTTGTTAAATTATAGAAAAGTCAAAAAATTTTATTTCTAAGTGAAACATAGGGTTTCTGGATAATCCATCCATAAGAAAAAACTCATGAAAACCCTATGTTCTATTTGTTCATAAAATGTCGGGCGTGAAACTTTTGAATTTTCAAGTGGGACGAATATTCTGCCCCTTTTATTTTCTGTTTCCCCGAAGATCCCCTTTTTCTCAATCTTTCTAACTAACAGATCCAAGTAGATCTACTGTTGTCGTTACCTCGCTATGAAGAATTGCATGCTTTTTAAGCCATGAGAGGTAGCGAATGCTGAGTATTTTACGAGGCGGGACCACAAAGTGAAGATATGATGGTTGAAGCTTTATTTTCTAAATGATTTATTGTACAGGTACACGTTGCAACTGCCATCCAAACAGGAAAGGGGACCCAACAAGATATCTGAAACAAGAGCCAGAATGATGATTTTTTTGATGCTTCACCACCTCATTATCAGAAAAATTAGACACTTCACCGTTAGCGAAATAGCAAGGCCTCGTAAAGTCTGAAGGGGCGGTGACATTGCATTTTGCCGGTGCCTCGACTTCACCAGGTGGTGTGACAAGTCATAAATGTCGTTGTCAGAAGCAGTTTAAGTAACATAAATTATTATCTTCTGCCCCTTGCATTTTTTGGTATGGAATTCATTAAAACGCCGAAGCTTGCTACCTCGCTATCAAAAAATTCAGATACTTCACCGTTAGCGAAGTAGCGAGGCCCCGTAAAAAAGAAAGATCGGCGGTGACCTTTGGTGACGTGGAATGGTAATTAGGACTATAGCAAATTTTTGTCAGGTGCCAACTATGCAGAGATCTTTGTTTTCATTAATGTTTTTATGACCGAATGTGCAAAGCGATCCTAAATGTTAGCTTGGAACGCAATCAACGGCCCTCGCTACCTCACTATGAAAAATTGCATGTTTCTTAAGCCATGCGACATAGCGAGTATGAATCAGAAGACCCCGTGGAGTTTTCTCACCCTTGATTGAGTATGTGATCAACGGCTATCGCTTTCTCGCTATGAAGAGTTGCAAGGGAAATAATTATGGCGACATAGTGAATAGGGCCCACTATTTTCTTCTTGAGCAAACCTAGTAGCATATCATTTGATTGATTCCAAATCAGATCGATGATTGTCGCTGCTTCGCTATGGCAAGATGCTTGTTCATTATGCATAACAAAGTAGCGACATGCTGACACGTGTCCTCAAATGTCAGTGGGTCCAAATACAAGCGCCATCAAGGAAAGAATGATATACGTGGTAGTTTCTCATTGGGTAAAGTGACTGACATGTCAAATGCAACTCCTAGTTGTTCTCTCTATATCACATGATCGTAGGATCTTTAAAGATCGATGGTGCAGTTTTAAACACAAAATGTAGTGCCACTCCTTGTATTAATTAGACATGAAAGCATCGTCCGTGAAAAAAAATAGAGTATAATACAGAGAGATTTCATTAGTTTCATCTTATGCGAGCAAAGATTTGAAGCCATTCTTGTGCAGAAGCAATTACTGAAGGAAAGAGTGCCAAAGCCTGGTAGAAATTGTGAAGTTGTCTATTCGCGGAAAGTTTGCAGAAATACAGAGGAAAACAAAGACAAAATTCAAGTAAGTAATACTACCATAATCCTCGTAGGCTTTCCAGTTCTGTGAAAAATAAGTCCAAGATGCCTCCAAAGAAGGGATTTTCAGGTGCAGTAAATTATTTGGATAGGAATGTGCATGATGATTTGCTTGAGTTGCTTCTTGAGTCTACTGTAGAGACAGTACAAGTTAAGAGGTTAACCTCATTGAACCCTAGGCTAAGGATAGTTGATGGACTGTATGATAAGGGTAATTGGGTTCAGGATGCTCAGACTTCTCAAACTAGTTTGAGTCTATTCAAAAAATGGTTCACAGAAAGGAAATTATATGCCCCTCATGCCAATATATGGAATTTTGATCTTGGGAAGCTTGTTGTTCCCAGTGTGTTTATGGATTATGACCTGCTTGAAACTGTAGTGAAAAGCTATGATCCAGCCACTAAGGTAGTAAGAAGAATGGATGGTGAGGTTTTAATTACCATCAGTCCAGAAGAAATTAGGAAGGTTTTCAGTCTGGGACCTCTCACCATGTATCATGTGCCCATTAATTTGATAGAGTTAGAAAAAGAATATATGTCCAAAAGGGATATATTTAGACAAGGTGCATTGAAAGCCCACATAGGCAAGATTGGAAATCTACCAACAATAACATCATCTTCTAAAGAACCTTTCAAGAAATCATGCTTTAATTCTAGGGAAGTAGAAATATATAGGACCCTGTGCAGAGTCTTCAGAGAGGGTGAAGAAGACTTTATTCGAGTGAGCTTCATGTATATGATCAGCCAAATCTCTTCTTTCGGTGTAGAAATATTTTTTGATTTTGCATCCTACCTGGCTAATGAGATTCACAATGGATTAGTGGGGATTGCAAAGGGAAAGGTGGAAAAGGTTTGGGGTCAGTACTCCCTATTGATGCATATGTTTCTTTTTAAAGGGGCGACATATTTCGCTAAAGAAATAGTTTTAAATAGGGAACAAGAGGGGGAGGCACTACCAGTTCAATTATGGAGTGCAAACTTGACTTGGGAGGCAGAAAATGCTAGTTTTGTCAGATTTGATAGGCATTTTTCTTCTAAACTAAGATACCTCATATTGAGTGACAATCCCAGAATTCCTAAGGCACTAATGCATCTTGTTAGGCCTATGGATAGACCCCATAGTTTAAAAGTGTCACATAATTGGGGAGATATCATCCCATATCCAGTCTCAACTATCATTAGGGTCTATGGTTTCAAAAGGACACCCCATGTACTACCCTATCAGGTACCTTTAAAGGTAGGGGTAGTTGAATTTTTATGGCAGTTGGGAGGAGTGGAGGAAACCTTTTTGCACAAAAGAGGAATAGGATCAATTTTTCCTACTTGCACTATAGCTCACTAGTTTGTAATCACTAAAGAAGGGTGGATCTTCCTCTACAAATTTTTGGATCGGTATAAGATGGCAGTATCTCATGCTCATTTTTGTGACACAGAAGACTTCTTTAATTCTGCTCTCAGACATAGAATCAAGCTTCGTCCAAGTCAGCATGAATTTTATTTCCCTAAAGATATAATTAGGAATGGATATTCTCTCTAGGAACAAGAAACAAAGAAAGAAAAATGGAGAGTCTATTCAAAAGTTTTGGAATTCATTAATTGTTTTGACAAAGATTATAGTCCTCTTAGTAATGCTGCAAATAATGCAGATAGGATAAATAAACTCATGAGTACATTTTCAAAAATAATGGAGGTAATGAATGAAAAGAAACAAATTTTTATTGATTCTTTTCCAGATAAAGCCAGAGAAGTTATGAGGAAATTGGGTTTCACCCCTAACATAGGAGTAGGTCCACTGGTTGTCCGAAAAAGGACAAGATATACTGTTATTCGAGAGCAGATGCCCATTGTAAACAAAGAAAAATAGGTATTTGAATCTACTAGTATTGTCCTTGAAGAAAGACCCCCTGAACCTTCTCCCAAAAGAAGAAAAATAATAAGGGAAGAAGAATCCCATGATGAAGGTTACTCACCTTCCCAAACTCCAATGAGAATTGAGGAAGAGCAGCTCACCAATGAGAAAATTGAACAAATGGGGTCGCAAGGAGGAGTTTTTGTCACTCAAGCAGAAATTGATGAAGGGAACCCCCAGGAGCCTCATGTGCCAAGTTTTGAATTGACTGTAGCAGATTTTAGAGGAAGGGAATTAGACCCTATTTTGGAGTAGGCCAGTCAGCAATTTTTGTCTGATAACAGTTTTGTTAAATCTAGGGCTTTCCATCAGTTTGCATGGAGGGCAAACATGCACAATTTTTAACAAAGGTGTAGGGATATGAAAGTAGAGCATCCAGAAATGGATGAAGCCTCCATTCAGAATCAAATAAAAGAATAAATGATACAGGAATTCCAAAATAAAACCCCTGATGAGGGTAGACAGATGGTAAAAAATGCAAATATTTTATTATTGCCCAATTGGGATATTGCTGATGCATTAATTTTTAATTCTGTATCAAATAATTTAGGATTACAGGATCCAGATAAAAAGGAATTCTTAGGGACAGCATTCAATAATGATCAAGCTTCCCTTGTTATGTGGTCACTAAGAAGAGGATCGAGGACTACTCCATTACAGCCTGATGATTCAAGACTAACAAGGAATATCATTGTGAGGAGGGTCGCTAATATGTCAAATGTACAGGCAGCCTACATGAATGTGGACTATTCAAAGTTTGCCTTGGCCACTGCAGAAAGAGAAGAAAAGGACATGACTGATTTGCAGAATAAGTATGAAATAGTGGTGGATGCCTACAATCAAGAAGTAAAAATGAGAATTGAGTTGGAAAATAGGGTATCTCAATTGGAGAAGATACTTGGGAAAAGAAAGGTGGGAGAATCCAGTACACTTAGAATTGCATACCCTTCACAGTCATTTGTTGGATCAACCCCTATCATTGAAATACCTGACACCCCTGAAAGGCCCCAATTCTATACTACAGAGGACTTTGAAGCAGAAAAAAAAAATTTGCATGAGTTGCAGATAAAATTGAGAAATCAATATGAAGAAAAATTGAAACAGGGTATAATATATTTGAGGGATAAAATACAATGGTCAAAATTCTTTGATCAGTCGGACAGAATTGCAGCCCTCATGGATGAATTGAACAGGGATAAGGATAAGCTGACTCTTCTTGCACAGAAACGGAGGGAGAGAAATAATGATATTACAATCATATGTATATCTGCAGTTCAAATGCCCTACCATCAAGTCGAGAAGATTTTTGATTTATTAAATAAGCTGGAGAATTTTGATGATGAAAGGGATTCTTTACAAAGAAGATTAACACTCTGCTTTTCCCAATACATCGCTGAAAATTTCACTCTTTTTCCTTGTGCTTTAGAATCTGTGGATATGCTAAAAGAAAAAGAAAAGTCGAAAAGGGAGATGGATGAATTATTAAATGAAACAATGATAAACATCATGAGTGAGACTGGCCACTGGTTTTGGGCTAAGACTAATGAGGAATTAGTAAAAGTACAGTTATTTTATACTGATAAGGGGAAAGAATTTTATGTTTTAGAAAAAAAAGCAAATTCTTTAATAATGATACAAAGAGAAGTTCTAAGCTTTGATTGGCCAGATGATGATGCTTTTAATAAATGGAAAAATCAGTTTCTAGAACAAATATCAGAAGATGATGAGGAAGAAGGTGAAAAAGTAACAATCACCCCCGAAGTTAATACTGAGGACACAGAAACTCCCCAGGCTGAAGTAAATTTACAGATAACTGAAGACAACACATCACTTTCAAACCTCATGGCTACTTACTCCGAGGATGAAGATTGATTGTAAGATCAGATGGTTTTTATTTGTATCTCAACAAATAAGAAGCATAACAGAAAGGGACCCACCAAGAAATGTTTGTTGTAATTAACCTTTCTGTTATTTTGTTCCTGTCTTTAGAAGGACACCTGTCATTTGTTTAGCCTGAAGCTTGTTACATCTCACACTATTTAAGTGATATCCCAAGGCTAAAGAAGGGTCCGAATTCTTTTTCTTCTAAGTATTGTGCTTAGTCTAGTTTTTGGTCCAAATTTTGAAGGCAAATTTGTAATGTGTTTTTCTGTCAAATTTTCTGAAAATACATGAAGATAGAATAAACTGTGTTTGTTTCTGAAGGCATTTCTGAGTTTATTGTAAAAGATGTACCATTTTCAAAGGAAATGAATACAAACTATGAACTGTCCCCATATCAATTCTTTCTGAATTTTGTCTCCTGCTCAATACTTAGCTACCTTGATGTTGTATGAGTAAAAGCCTGTGCAATTGAATGCAATCTAGTTAGGTTGTATATCTATCTATCATTGCTATTAATTCAATGGATTAAGTAAAATCTTTGATGAATGTGATAAGATTCCTTAAGTATTGAAAAGGATTTTGAATGATAAATTCTGATAAGAATTGCTGATACAATTTGTTGTAAGGCAGCAAATTAGATCTTATATTCTGCTATAGACTCTGAAACCCCAATCAATTAGGCACTGATCAAGTTATTTCAGCTGAAAGAGAAGTATCTTACAAATTGTTGTTCAAATACATCATCAAATCAAATTTTACTTTTATTTCTTGTAGATCTTCAAAGTTGGCCAGCAATTGTCTGCATAAAATCTTTTTAGCTTCAGTTAGCCACTGTTGTTGAAAACATCTGTAGATCTATAGAAGATTTCTTGGCCATATATGTTTATGGGATGTGTTTTGGCAAGTTATTAAGAATTATGTATATATTTGAGGATTTTGAAATGAGAATCAAAATGAAACTAAGAATAATCCTCATACAGTAGTTTCATATTTGAACCATCCCTGGGTATACCCACCCTGGTTGTGTAGAGCCAAAAGAGTAGAAAACCATTTGTGGTTTTGTTGAAGTTGGGTCCAAATACCTTACATATGTAAATTGTTGATAAGAATAGGCTAGTCTTTAGATTTTGTATGTACTTTCATTCTGGTATTAAGCTTTTTGTCGCTTAGTAGTTTTAGTACCATTTAAAACACCAACAGGTGGCAGAGAGAGAGTAGAGAGGGAGAGAGTAAGAGAGATAGAGAGGGAGAGAGGGAGAGTAGGAGAGAGAGTGAGAGTGAGAGTGAGAGTGAGAGTGAGAGAGTAGGCAGTGGGAGAGGGGAGAGAGAGAGTAGCAGATGGGAGAGAGAGAGACTAGGTGGTGGGAGAGGAAGAGGGGGAGGGGGAGAGAGGGGATATGGGAGTGTGTGTAAGAGAGAGAGTAGGAGGTGGTAGAGAGAGAATTGGATGGGAGAGAGAGAGTGAAAGTAGGGGATAGGAGAGAGAGTGAGAGAGAGTAGTGGGATGGGAGAGAGAGTGGGAGTAGGGGATGGGAGTGTGTGTGAGAGATCTAGAGAGTAGGGGATGGGAGAGGAGAGAGGGTGAGAGAGAGTAGGCAGTGGGAGAGGAAGAGAGAGATTAGGCAGTGGGAGAGGGAGAGTGAGAGAAAGAGTAGGGAATGGGAGAAGAGGGGACAGAGAGAGAGAGAGAGAGAGAGATTAGGGGATGGGAGAGGAGAGAGAGAGAGAGAGAGAGAGAGAGAGAGAGAGAGAGAGAGAGAGAAATTAGATATTAGGGGATGGGAGAGAGAGTAGCTCGAGAGAGAGAGGGGGGATGAGAGACAGTAGGGGATGGGAGAGAGAGAGTAGGTGATGGGAGAGTGAGTAGGAGAGGGAGAGTGAGAGATAATAGGCGATGGGAGAGAGAGTAGGAGACGGAGAGTGAGAGAGAGTAGAGGATGGGAGAGGAGAGAGAGATTGAGAGAGAGTAGGGGATGGGAGAGGAGAGAAAGAGTAGGGGATGGGGGATGGTGGGATAGGGAGAGATGTGTTTTAACATAGTGCATACGCACTATAGTGTGTATGCGCTGTATAGGGCGTATGCACTATAGTGCATATGCGCTATGTCAAATCACCCAAAAATGGTAAAAAGAAAAGTTTAGGTCCCATTTCATCCATTCTCTACTTTTGGTCTATTGTGCATTATGTTGTTTTGACAGAAAACATGGGTTTCAACATAGCAAACACTATTTGAAGACATTTTGAAGCTAACAAACACCAAATTCAATCATTAGATATGCTATTTGAAGACTTTTTGAATATTATTTGTATAGAAAAGGTTAATGCAATCCTTTTTAAATATTGTTTGTTGATATATAGATACATATTTGATTGTAATTTGACATGTTGTTCAATATATAGTGAATTCTTTGAAATTTGTATGTTTGAATGAAATGTTATTTTGAAATGGTTAGAAATTTGACAAGTTGTTTGATATATATTGTGTATTCATTCAAATAATTTTAATTTTTATATGTATTTGAATGATTTGTAAATTACACATTGTAAGTAATTTAGATGTTTGAATAATTTGACATGTAAAAATCATCATCATGCGAAGGAAGAAACCAAAAACTCAAAAAAATGAAGATAGGGAGAGAGATTTGGCAATTAAAAGAGATAAAATTAAACTACTACATGAATAAAGAAAATTGCAAAGCAATAATAAAGAATTGACTTTCAAAGAGGATCAAGAACCACCAATACAAAGAAAGAAAGAGGAAGAATTGGAAAGACAAAGAGAATGAATGAGACTGATACACTCAAGAAGACAATTGAATTGTGAAGCTACACTATCTTCCAATGTTGGAGTCATATCATCCTCTCATGTTGAAGAGACACTAATTTGTAGATTTGATAATGTACACACTCCATCATGTCATGTTGAAGACACAACATCAACACATCAAGTAGGTGATATTCCATCTTTTGCATCTTATTGCCAAAGCACATCATCTTCAATTCAAGGTACGCAATACACTCAACCTTATGTTGATGTTCAAAATGTTGAGGGAATGAAAGAGATTATAACACCTTCTAGAATTCATTTTAGAAGACCAAAATATTTGATTGATATTGATACTAACATTTTGAAATCAATTTCTGACAAGATTAGCAAGTGTACTTGTCAAAGAAAAGTTAATCGTATGTGGAGATTATTTTTTGAAGAATTAAATATTACAAGTCAATGCCAATTATTTGTTGAAATGATGAGGAATTTGAAATTTAGGCACATCATGAAGATTCTTGGGCTAAGAATGATGGATGATTCAAATGAAAAAAGTATTGTAAAGAATCTAATGAGTGTTTGTAACCAAGTGGATTCTAAATCACGCACCAAAGATAGTAATATCACAAGATGAGTACTTACATCAACTATAGTAAGTACCCAAATGAAGAAAGCTCTACTCATGAGAAAGACAAAAAATAAATTAAAAATTGGTAGAGGTACTCTAAGGAGTGGCATGTTAAGGCATGAGAGATTGGAAGATCCAACAAAAAATGAGTTATAGACATTTAGGGGTAGACTACTACAAAAAGATTAAAAAATTAGAGAAGCTTTGAAATTATTGATTGAAGATTTTTGGAAAAATAACACACTTCTTTCCCCTAATCAAAGAGATATTTTAAGGAGGATTAGTAGCCAAAATCATGACCCACATGTGAAACATTTTTTAGACTCAACTCAGACACAATTTTTTGTAAAATTTATTGGTATGTATCCTCAAATTTGAATAAGTCAAAGATTTTTAGAGATGGGTAAACCCTTTTATGTCAAGATAAATCACACACGCACAACTTGTTGTAGGATACATATTGAATTTTCTAACCATTTTGATGTTTTTAGGCATATATGTGTGTTTTTGCATTCTAAGTTTGTTTTACAGGATTGTGACATGAATGAGCCACCAAGATCTTCAAGGGAATTCATATCCAACATTTTATGTGAAATAGGGGACGACAAAAATTTTTACAAGATATCATGCTTGGATGGTACATGTTTATTTTGTGGTTTTTTTCAGCTTTTATCAACTTATCAACATATGGATAGTACACATGCAATTGAAAATGAAATAGTAGATTAAAAAAAAATTAAGACGGTGACATATGCTCTAAAAGATGGGAAATAGGGAAAAAGATGTGATTTGTTCATTGAAAAGATTCCAATGTGTGAGTTCATGAAGGATTTTTGTGAAAAGATTATTTACGAGTATGCAAGGCATACACATAGAGCTCGATGGCTAGATTTTCAATTCAAGTTTTGCAAGGATACATTTCCACTGGATACCATCATTTTGGTTGTAGACTTCACAAAGAACTATACACTACAACCACAAAATGAGGTGCAAGAAAAGTATTATACTTCTCAATAGGTTTCCATATTTGTTCACATAACATTCATGCATTCACCTAAAAGTATAGTGGATGATAGGAAGATTTTGAAGGAGTGCCATTTTTTCATCAGTGATGATCGATCACATTCTATGGAGTTTGTACAGGGTTATATTCAACTATTTTATGGAGATTTGGCTAACAAGGGCATCACATATTGTCAGCACATTATTTGTTTAGACAATTACGCATCTTAATTCAAGAATGCATGAATATTCCATTGGTTGAGCAGGATGCACAAGTTGTGTAGAATTCAATATATGTGGAATTTCATAGAGGTTGGTCATGGAAAGGAAGAGCACGATGGTGCAGACGCATACATCAAAAGAGCCTTAGCTCATGAAGAACTAAAGTACAAATATGGAGCAATATTGACAGATGCAAAATCCATCATCTAGTGGTGTAACGCTACAATGGGTCCAGGTAAGGAAGGTGATTCTACGGTTCACATTTATTTTGGTTGATAAATAATACTAACATTGCACCATATCAAGATTGTTGCACACTAACAGGATCCAATGAGTTGCACTAGAAATGGTACAAATGGATTCATCTATTGACTTTGACCACTTGTCTGATCTAGTGCAACTTGGTAGTATATATTTATATATCTTTGTAATTTCAATATGTAACTTTATAACTTTTACCTAAGTATTTTTTGAATTAATGATCACATTTTGTACATTTGTCACTGTAGGCCATTTTTTTGCTATTATTGCACCCGAAGACAATCAAGAAGAGATAGATTATTATTTGTGTCATTGTGTCCAAGCCAAACAAAAATTGGATCACTCGATTATAGATGGTGAAGGTTTAGAGTACCATGTTAGTGCAGTGGTTGTAACCGACACATGGCTTAGATGATATTCTATGAAAAACCATAATTTGTGGTTTTTTAAGGATTGGCAAATAGAGCGAAAGATTCTTAATTATTCATACCTGGTTGTCACATCAAATGTCCACTTGATAAAATATGGTGGAAAACCACATAATAAGATTCTTTAGAAAGTTCACAAGTCAAACAATGAGACAATACTTGAGGCATTAAAATGTAGAGCAGATCGAGTTGGCTCATTAGATTGAATAGGGAGAGAGGGAGAGAGAGAAAGAGTGATCAATTGGATCCGAATACAATTTTGCAACCTCTCCCCTGAGACTATCCACATGAAAAGGTGGATTGTATTGTTATGATGTGTAAGTGATGAGATAAGTTTAAATCATAGATTTTATGTTTTGATTTGTTTAGAATCTAGATACATTATTTGAATTTATATTAGATTCTTTAATAGGACCCATTTTCCTATTAGTTATTTGAATAAGTAAAAGTTTAGAATTTTTTTTTTAGATCAAAATGTAATGAAAGAACATGAAAATTGTTAGAATGTGAATGCTTTGTGATGTAAAGTCATGATTGTGTGCATGTAACCAGAAACTTCAAACTGGCAAAAGCAAGGATACAGTATGAGAAGTTTCCAAGACTCATCAAGCCATGTTCAGTAAGTCACTTGATCATTTCTAGAAGCTCAAACAAATAATTCTTTGCATTTGGAACATTGTTACCAATAATAATATTATGACTAACATGCTTTTATCTTTTAATAAAAATCAAGAGGAATCTAGTGGTTCAAATGCTAAAAGTGAGTCTACTAATAGAGGGACATTTAGGGGCAGAAGATCCAATGGTAGAGGAAGGTCTAGTGGAAGAGGGCCTAGTGTGTTCATTGGTAAGTGCTTTACTTGTAACCAAGTAGGACATCAATCCTTTAGATGCCCTAAAAAGAACAAATAAGGATATTGCATTTATTTGGTTATGTTCCTTCTTACAATTTTTATTACCTTATGTTTTTTGGGTTCAAATTTGAAAACAAGATACTCTCATGTGTGCTTTCTTAAATTATTGATGCAGTGTTGCATAAAATAATTCTTTTCAAATCAGTTTCTTTCTAGAGTTGATCAATTTGAAATATAGTTAGTATATTCTAAAACAAGTAAGAGAACCTAGAAATGATTTATCCATGATCATCACGAGATGACCATCTCAAAAGTGTTTATTGAGCTCATTTTCTTGGCTACAAGACTAATACTTCCTTATCCTTCTAAATATTGGATTTCAGTGTAGTTTCAATATTTGGTAGCTCATTACCAAGGTATTAGAATAAGGGTTGAATATCAAATTAAAGCCATTTTGTTATTTATAAAATTCAAATATTAAAAAACAAATGGCTATGATTACTTTTTTTATTAAAATCCAAATATTTAAATGCAATTTTTCATCATTTTGATTACTTCTTGGGGGATCTTTTCAAATCTTTTAAGTTGAGAAGCATTTCAAATGGATTGAGTAAGACCTAGCAGAAATTTCCAATTCCTTTTGAATGTTTTAAAACTTAATCAAAGTCACTATTTTGCACATCCACATAACAGTCACAGCTTTCAATACTTTTACCTAACGATCTCTTTAATGTAGAGGATCCATTTCATGGGATCAAGGGCCCTAAGACCATGAAATGGAAATCATTAACCTTGTATTATATAAATCTAACATTTTATATGCTAACCATTGAAGACAGACATGTACTTACTAAACCTACAACACATAAAATAAAAAATCAAACCTGTTGCACACTATTTCTGGCAACACCAACACACCAGATGGATACTCTGCCTGCATTGCCATCTCTAAAACTTGAATCTTCTCAAAAAAAAAAAAATTCAACTTGAAAATTTTGTGTGAAGAATTTTCCTTTTTTTCCAAAAAAAAATCCTTTCCTCTTCCCATTCAAAAAGATCTTTCCTAGACTTCAATGAGCCACCACCTCTCTCTCTTTTAAGCTATAACTGAAGCCTAATTAAATTGCTCAAAAATCACAAAATATAAAATTTATCTACATTTTAAAGAAACAAATCATGCCTCTTTTTCTTTGAGTTATCTTCATTCCTCTAATAACAATCTCAATCTCAACACTAAAGATAATGCACTATACAAATCTACTCGTGCCAACTATTATTATTATTTCTAAGAAAGAGATGGAAAAATAAAATTAATCCAACAAGAAGTAAAATAAAAATAGTTGAAAAAATCGAAGGAAGTTAGCCATGTGGGACCTTTATATACTTTGCCACAACCATATAAATATATATATATATATATATATATATATATATATATTTCCACCTCGTGAGTATCCTCTTTTAAGCACCTCTTCACCTTCCATGTGACCATGGTCTATTCCTTAACTTCTATCACACTCCAAATGTGTGCTCTTTTAATGCCCTTGCATTAATTAAATAAATTCCTTATTATTATTATTATTATTATTATGTACTTAATGTTGCTTTTAATTGCCCATGATTACTTGTTGTTTTAACTAGAGAATTTGTTATCTTTTAACCTAGTAGCAATTTCCAATTCCTGTTGAATGTTTTAAAACTTAATCAAAGTCAGTATTTTGCACATCCACATAATAGTCACAGTTTTCAATACTTTTACTTAATAGTTATACCAATCTCTTTAATGTAGAGGATCCATTTCATGGCAATGATTAACCTTGTATTATATAAATCTAACATTTTATATGTGTAGAAATGGATGGGAATGTGATCACAGTCTGAAATAGTGAAGAAATCAGCATGGAAATGGTGGTTAGGTACAATAGCGGGAATTCTAGCCACATGAAAGGAGTATTTTATGATTTGTACCATGTCTTATATGACCAATGTAAAGTTCTATGATCAACCAATTTGATCTAGAAGTATGGGGAAGGGTGATATAGGTGATATCCTAGATTTGAGGGTTTGAAAGGTGTATGATAAAATCACCCAAGTATGAAAATATGACTCCAAAGTGTTTCAAACACCCTTTACTAAGTACACCACACCTATATCAACCTCAAGAAAAACAATCCAATTCCTATACACACTTTTCCAACTTTAAGTTCCACTAACCTATTCACAAATAGGGCTACAAGGGCTAAAGGTGAGAAATTGTTGCATTTTACATAACCACACATCTAATACCTATTCTAAGGGTAAAATAAGAAGTTTTTGATAACCCCAAAAATATCCCAAAAGATCTTGATTCCAATCTAATCCAATACTCCACTAATCTGCCTGAGTACATAGACCTAAATGGGCCCCTTTAGGTTTGGTTTTCAAAGGAAGACTAATGAAATGGGTGCATAGACAAGAGCTAGGTCTTCAAAACTCCAAGGGGTAATTAGGACACTACTAATCCAACTTTTATTTGGTTACTTTCCTTCACATACAACTCCAACAATCAAATTCCTTCAATTTTAGACCAAATACATACAAATATTTGGCCCAGGGTTTGCAAGAAAAATTAACTCCCTTTGGTTTTTCAACTCCTACCTTTTGGATATGAAATTAAACTTCTAAGGCTTCCATTTTCATTGGGTTTGGTGCCATTTGAATTGTACAGTCATGATCTATACATCCATTTGAACAAAACCTTGTTGAACCTAGGGTTTCTAGGCAGTTTTGAAAGAAAATGTTGTAACTTTTGATAGAGATCACCAATCAAGTTCAAACCAAATGCATTGGATAGGGAACTGAACCAAGTTACTCCTTGAACCATTCAACCACCCTTCCCAATCCATACAGCATGTGGGAAAATAAAAATGTAGCAGTTTTGAGCCAAAAAACTAGTAATTTTAATTGAAATCGGCAAAAATCCGTACATCAACCAACATGTTCTGCTGGGAAGGTTGGACCATACATTTATAAGAATGTTTGACCAATCAACTACCTAGGGAAAATTTATAATTGGTTCAAACTCCTTCATAGAAATATGCAACTTTTAAAAGAAAATAGCTTAGCAACTTTTAAAAGTTGCATAGTAACTTTTTATTGCATTTGCAATTTTTATTGAAATTGACTACCTAGGACCTCTAAAATATTCTAGAACCCTTATTAACCTCATCTAAGGTGTTTCCACATATAGGCCTTGGGGACTCATGGTTTATAGAATTACCAAATGAGCCTCAAGCCTTTACAAATGGGCTTATAACATCATGAAATTATTCAGAACATCCTAAAACCTTATTGTCTTGCTCATGAATCCTTTAGGAAGGTGGTGTGGAGCAGGATCCTTTTGGAATGCCCCATGATGACTTTTGTGCTACTATAGGGCTACTAATTTGTCAATTAGGTTTCTTAAGACACCTTGGAAGAATTAGGAATTGGGAGTTGGGTCTAGCCAAGTGGATGGTTAAATCTAATTAAATACATATTATATAACTCATAAAAGTCTTATTTAACCCTTGGTTAAGGCCTTTGCATATTTGGAGTTATTTTGAGACATATGGAGTTTGTAGGTGTTTTTGGCAACTTGGATAACTTGCTTGCTTGAAGAAGTTTGGAAGTGGAGTTAGTATTGTGGATCCAAAGGTGTGGAGTTCAATGGGTTAGGCCTTTTGAATGATTATCCTCTGATAAAAGATTGAGTGGGTTGGATCATTGTTTTAGTTACACTTGAGGAACATATAAAGGTATTGTTTCAAAGCAAAGGGATAGTTAGTTGTTTCTAAATCAAATCATTGGTTGACCACTAACCTCTACATCACTTAAGGTGCCATGTCTACTTATAATTGAACAAACTATATCATTCACTCTCTACATAAACTATGCTAATTCTTCATTTATAGGTCACCAAAGAAGAGGGCTAATAAAGTCGAAGCACTAGTGGTAAAGGGTGAGACACCAAAATCATCTATGAAATTGTATTATCAATTCACATCCTCAATGTTTATTATTTCTTTTTCTTCAAGTACCATTATGTGTTAATCATATATAGTATATAGAAAATCAATTTATTCTTCCATAAAATGGTTCCTATGTTAACAACTTTTACTGTATTTCTTGATTTTGTTCTAGCATTTAATATGATTGTAATATTGGTTTGTAATTGAAGGAGGACAAAGAAAAAAGAGTAAATAAGTTGCATTTGTGAACACACCTACAAATGGAAGTGGAAGAAAATCTAAGGGAGCTAAGGAAGTAAAAACTATAATAGATCAAGGCCAAATATGGATATCATTAGATACATGTGAAAGGAGTTCAAATGACAAACCTTTGGTATGTAAACTCCAAAATACTGTTTTTGGTTTTAAACTAAACTTGAGTATGCATTTGACTTATTTATTCTAAAAATGCAGAATGCATGGAGATCATGTGCATGCACTGATTAGTAGACTTTGGGAGTCGGGCTTCACTTCAAAAATATATGAAGAACATGCATAGGTATTGGAAACTTCTTAGATTTCTTAACATACCTATCACCTTTAAAAATAGTTTCTACAAAGAAAATACAAGGAATTTCACAAGAGATTCCAGTGATCCTTCATAGCACTACCTTCTTAAGTGGCTCATGATGGAGGTTATAATGTTTTAGAATGTTAGGACTAGTTTTAAGTTGATATTAGCCCATTTGTAAAGGCTTGAGACTCATTGGTGCTTCTATAAACCTTGAGTCCTTAAGACCAATAGGGCATTTAGTATCTAGGGAAATAGGTAGAAATACCTTAAATATTGTTAATCATTTTGGTACTATTCAATCTTTGGAGAATCTGATTTTAAGATAGTTTTGTGTAGATTTCACACTATGCATGTAACACTCTGATTCTCATAGAATGGAATTTTATTGACATACATAATATCAATTTAACATGTATAGTATCTTACTAATCTTGGAAATGCAAGTTTGATTAATTTATGCAGTGATCACCATAAAGAAGACTAAGAAACTAAGTGAATTTGGAGGATAGGCTGAAGGTTAGAGAGTTTTGGCCAAACAAGGGCACTATTTTATGATGAAATCTCTATAGAAATGTTTTTTACAAGGTTTTCCAACCTTTATTTGTTGCAAGATACTTTCGGAAGCATGACATTGAGGAAGCCCTAAATTTGAGGGTTTTGAGGGCACAATTTGGGGCTTTGGTACCTAGAAACCCCTTGGAGTCAAATTGACTTCATATTACTTTTATTTGAACCTATTTATGACACTATGAAAAGATTTGGAGCTTAGGAATTAGAATGGTTAGCACTTTCTTTGTAAATGCATGAGAATTAGGCCTTAAAAATCTAAGAAATAGTGAAAACAGTCATATAACTTCCAAAGTAACCTACCCTATCCTTTTGATATGTTAAGATAATTTATAAAGGGTACTCAAATATATAATTTATTTTCCTAGTATTTTGGAAAAAGTTGAAGAAAAATCCTTCTGAGTGTTGTTGCAAGGCTACAAGGCATGCTATTAGGCCTAGTTTGAGGAATATTGAAGTTTTGTTGTCTAAACCATTAAAGAAAGTCTGAAACATGTTCAAGTACCTTGGATTGCATATTTTAGGGCTATTGGATCACATCATTAGACTTTTTGGTGGATAATTTACCATTTCACTTATTGAAGGCACTTTTGGTCACTAGATTCAATTATGCATTTGGTTGAGTTTGTATTTGGACCTTCAATCCACCATATTCTACCCTGCAAGTGGACTCCACTCTACATGCCCAACCCTCAAAACTAGGGTTCTCAACTGACTTAGATCAATCACAACTTCTTAGGGAATCCCCTTCTCCAATAGGCCTAAAATGGAAAACTCTCCCTAGATGGGTTTAGAACTCAACTTTCCTAATAGAAAAGGTTTCTCCTAATCTCTCAAAAACACCCAACTTTAAAGTTCTCAAACCCCCAACAACTAATTTTCATAATTGTTACCAGAATTTCTCATAGGGCTAATCTTAGCTTTCTCGGTCAAACTCCCAAACTTTGCAAAGGGCCACACTATCTCTTCACCTCTTTAGACAACCTTTAACCACCTCTTAGAGATTCCAAAAGATTAAACTTTGACTTTGTTCCAGCACCAACTAACACCCACTTTGAGTCACAGACCTTATTGGCTAGATTAGGCTAGGTTACAAAGGAAGTATGAGTAAATGGGTTCACAAACCTGACTCCACCCCTTGTAACTCTTCTTCACATCTAATTAATCCTCCTACACCCTTCACCTAGGTCAAATCAATTAGGTTGGAAGCCTAAACCTTCTTTCTTCTTCAAATCTAGACTAGACATATAACAATGTTCAGTCTAGGGCTTGCAGGTTAAAATAGGTAACCTATACCTACAATTCTAAATCTCTACCATCTTGAAGAAACCCTTAGATTTAGGGTAAATCTAACCAACCTCTACAAAAACTGATGTAATTTTTGTTGTAGATAAGATAAAGACTTCAAACCAAATGAAATGGAACACTAACTCAATCCTCTATCCAACCATACCAAAATTTCACTCCTACCAATCTGTACAAGCTATACAAAATTCAGACAATAGAGAAAAAGGAAAAAATTATGAGTTTTATTCAATGTTTGCTATTCACCCATCCATACAATGGGTTTCTCCTCTTGTGGAAACATTAAATAGATATCCTCAAATGGTCACAACCACTTATCAACACTAACACTAATCACTTTCAACACTAATCAACAAGAACACTAAAATATTGAACTCAATCATAACAAAAGATAGATTATTATACTCAAACTCATGAAAAAAACTAGCTCATTGGTCAAGTTGATCACATATAAGTACAGATATCTAGTATGGTTGGATAGCTTTGTGAATCTTCTTTTTGTTGCACTTAGAATGAGGTTCTAATTTGCTCTATAACTCAAGATATTCCCATTTTGCTAACTGGTGTCCCCATTTTGTGCCATTACCTAGGGTTTCATTTATTTTCCCTCATACCTTGAGATTCCACCATGGGAAATTAATGACCCTTGGTGGAATCTAAATTAGGACAATGTTTTTTATGTTCCTTTTAGTTTTAGGTCAAAATAATAAGGCTAGAGAGAAAAATTTGATGCCCTAGGCATGCAAGATCCATGTGCATGCTAAAAATTCGTAGCAACATCTTCCATAATTCGCTAAAGAGAAGGTTTCAAGGCTTGAAAATTGGTATGTGATCATCTTACATGATCCCCCTCATGTTACAATTTTTGTATTGATTTTTTTCTCAAGGGGGTAGGGTACTTTCTTTTTTAATGGATGCCTAATTACCTACATTCCTAAGTGAGCCTTAAAAAACTCAATTGCTGCATAATTCTCTTGAGATCCCAAGGCTTTATTATGTTGTATAAAACCAAAAAGAGTCTCCAAATCAGTGATTCTTTTCTTTGGGTTGTGAGGAGATGTTTGTGATTTTCCATGTTCAAGGCTACAAGCCTAATCTTGAGTTTGTGAAGCAACTAGCCAATGAAAGTTGCATAGTTTGAATCTAACATTGGATTCATGTTAGTTAGACCCTTTCCATGATTGGAAGTCACCCCTAGTCATTATTTTTATTTGCATGGTTTTGTGTCAAAAAAGCCTTGTGATGCCCTTAAGAGCAACTAGTGATTAGTTGTCTTTGTGATAGGTTTTCCTTGTGATTGGGGATTCTTAGGAGTGGTTGGATTTCTTAGAAGGTTATAAAGGTCCTTAGGGTAATTAGGTTAAGTTTTAGGCATCTAGGAGTTAAGGTGTCAAAAATTGCAAAAAATTGCAAAAGTTGTCAAAGCAAAATTGCAAAAATGCTAACAACTTTACAGGAGTTTGGGAATTGGTGAAGGGCTGAGCATTTGAAAATAAGTTATTTTACTATTTCCAAACCTTTTCCAAGTCATAGAATTAGAATCAAGTGAAAAATGTAAAAATTGTACTTTTTGTGCAAAGTTGCATTGTTGAAAGTTATAAAAGTTGCTCAAATTTGCAACTTAGTGGAAAAAGGGTCATGGGATCGAAATGTCTATTTTGTTAGCTCTAGATGGCTGATTAAACCCTATCCCCAACCTCTTCCCATCTCATGGAGTGCTCGAATGTTCTCGAACACGCCAAACCGGAACCTCCCTACAGGTCACTAAATACCATAGGGTTGCAATCTTTGATGGGGCATATCTCAAAGCTCATGCGAGGTATACATGCGATTCCAATTCCTATAGGGCTGTGTTGCAAAGACCTAAAACAACCTCTCTCACTTTTTGGAGATCATACTCTGTTTTGATTTTGTGATGCCATCTCGGGTGATGCCGAAACTTGTAGTGTTGGCTAGTACAAAGTTGCCAATTGCCAAATCTCTCTCACCTTTCATCGTGGGATCAAACTATCTACTTCATTAGCTTTAAGTGGTCGGGTAAACCCTATTCCCAACCTTGTCCCATCCCATTCAGCACTTGAACGTTCTTGGGCATGCTGAATCAGAACATCCCTAAGGATCACTAAATGCCATAGAGTTGCGATCTTTGACGGGGCATATCTCAGAGCTCATGCAAGGTATGGATGTGATTCTAGTTCCTATAGGATTGTGTTGTGGAGAGCTACAATAACCTCTCTTTCTTTTGAGAGATCATACGCTATCTTTATTTTCTAACGCCATCTTGAGTGATGTTGAAACTTGTAGTGTTGGCCAGTACAAAGTTGCCAACTACCAAATCTCTCTTAGCTTTCATCGTGGGATTGAATTGTCTGATTTGTTAACTTCAGGTGGCCAAGTAAACCCTATCCCCAACCTCCTTCCATCCCATTTAGCAATCAAACATTCTTGGGCACACCAAACCAGAGCATCCCTAAGGGTCACTAAATGCCATAGGGCTACAATCTTTGATGGGGCATATCTTAGAGCTCATGTGAGGTATGGATGTGATTTCAATTCCTATAGGACTGTGTTGTGGAGACCTACAATATCCTCTCTCTCTTTTTGGAGATCATACTCCATTTTTATTTTATGATGCCATCTCAGGTGATGCTAAAACTTGTAGTGTTGGCCAATACAAAGTTACCAACTGCCAAATTTCTCTCACCTTTCATCGTGGGATCAAAATGTCTACTCTATTAGGTCTGATTGGTTGTGTAAAACCTATCTCCAACCTTGTCCTATCTTGTTGAGCACTCAAACATTCTCAGGAACACTGAACTGAAACATCCCTAAGGGTCACTAAACGCCATAGGGTTGCAATCTTTGACAAGGCATATCTCAGAGCTCGTGCAAGGTATGGATGGAATTATAATTCCTATAGGACCATGTTGTAGAGACCTACAATAGCCTCTCTCACTTTTTAGATATCATACTCTATTTTCATTTTGTGATGCCATCTCGAGTGATGCTGAAACTTGTAGTGTTGGCCAGTACAAAGTTACCAACTACCAAATATCTCTTACCTTTCATTGTGGGATTGAACTGTCTACTCCATTAGCTCTAGGTGGTTGGGTAAACCCTATCCCCAACCTTGTCCCATCCCATTCAGTGCTCTAACATTCTCGGGCACACTGAACCAAAATGTCCCTAAGGGTCACTAAATGCCATAGAGTTACAATCTTTGACAGGGCATATCTTAGAGCTTGTGTGAGGTATGAATGCGATTCTAGTTCCTATAGGACCATGTTGCAAAGACCTACAATAACTTCTCTCACTTTTTAGAGATCATACTCCATTTTGATTTTGCAACACCATCTTGGGTGATGCTAAAACTTGTAGTGTTGGCTAGTACAAAGTTGCCAACTGCGAAATCTCTCTCACCTTTCATCATGGGATCAAATTTTTTACTCTATTAGCTTTGGGTGGCTAGGTAAACCCTATCCCCAACCTCCTCCCATCTTGTTCAGTGCTCAAACATTCTCGAGCACGCTGAACCGAAATGTTCTTAATGGTCACTAAATGCCATAGACCTGTGATCTTTGACAGGGCATATCTTACAGCTTGTGCGAGGTATGGATGCACTTCTAGTTCCTATAAGACCATGTAACGGATGCCTACACTAATCTTTCTTTCTTTTTGGAGATCATACTCTATTTTGATTTTGCGATGCCATCTCCTATGATGTTGCAACTTGTAGTGTTCGCTAGTACAAAGTTTCCAACTACCAAATCTCTCTCACCTTTTGTCGTGGGATCAATCTGTTTGCTCTGTTAGCTCTAGGTGGCTAGGTAAACCCTTTCAAAATAAATAGTTTTAAGGTCTTCTAGGCCTTTTCAAACATTTTTTTGGCATGTTTGGTTGTTTTTAGGCTTTCTTGCATTTAGGCCCTATTGTGTGAACACTTGAACAACTTTGGTATTTCTATAAACCAGTTGGTTCATGAGGTTATAGGGTCTAGTAGTCTCCTAGGGTCTTGTTAGAAGTCATAGGAGGTGTTAGGATCCTTAGAAGTCTTTATAAAGTCATAAAACGAAAAATAAGTTGCATAACTAGAGTAATAATGCAACATTTATGTAATAATATGATTTTTGTTTGTAATGGCTCCCTCCAAAATTCACAACCTTTGAAAATTGGTTGGAATAGTTGGAGGAAGGCCTTGATAAGCCCTTATAGGTTGGTGGAAGACATAGATTTTCCTTTTTCTTTGAAATTAATAAAGAAACCATCATTTTTCCTGCAAAAAGACTATTTTTTTGTGCATTATACAGATTATACAGATCAGGGGGCTTGGAGAGTTCATTTTTATTTAAGCTTATAGAGTCACCTTTACAATGAGCCTACTTTGAGCCCTTGATTTGCTGGGAGGTTGGAGATATAAGGGTTTTAGTAAAAGTTTTTGTTTTGAAAAAGAATGTTGATTTCTCCCATTTACACTGTTGGAAAAGTCTAATTTTTCATGGAAAGGGAGGTTGTCAAATGTACATTAATATTTTGGTGGTTTCTAGGCTAGAGAAGATGGTGGTTGTTGATGTAAACATATGTTCAAGAGTTTAAGAAATGAGTTTGACAAGCTTATATTATGTGTTTTATAGGTCAATGATTAGAACAATACAAATAGTGTACAATGTTCATGGATATGTGAGCTTGGATATGTGTTGCAAGATGAGTATAGACCTTATGCCTACAATTTCAATACTTTATCTAATGATTTGAGTAGGTTATAGAAGTTTTAGTAAAGACTAGTTGCAGGCTAGTGATAGAGAAATATGTTAGGTATTGTTACTAGATTTTGGTTATAACTTGTTAGCGACCTAGAATTAAGGTTTGGGAGCATAAAGCATGGTAGAAGACTTGGAATAGTGCATGATTTGGGATTTGCAATTCATTTGGTTTGTGTTGTGACGATCGCTAGCATGTGGTGTACAGATTACTGCTTCTAGGAGTTGATGGGATGGTGTAGTGTATTGTTTGGATTAGCAAGTGTTAATTGATAAGTAGGAATCCAATCAATCCTGAGTGTTTTATTCATTCTCATGAGAGATGGGTTCATGCAAACTGCTACTCATGCAACATGGGTCAATGAATTTGGCTTAGAAACAAAATAGTTGAATCTTGAGAGAAATATCACAATTTGACATGCTTTGGAATATATATGTTACTTATCAATTAACAAGCTTAAGGGGATTACTAATGAATGGTTCATAAGGCACAAAACTTGATGAAGCTCTTACAAATGGAGTTGCAAGAAGAGTGATTTTAACCATGGGGGAAACTTTTTAGTTAAGCACACTTGAGTTGGAGTAGTACTAGGATGGGTGACCTCCCAAGAAGTATTGGTACTTCACCTCTCTAAGCATCAATTAGATTCAATGAGTGCTAAGTGTTCTATTCATTATCATGAGAGATCAGTTCATGTAAACCACTACTAATGAAACATGGGTCAATGAATTTGTCTCAAATACTACACAGTTGAATTTTGATAACAATATCACAATTTGATTTCTTGTAGAAATGTCTTCTACTTATCAATCAATGAGCTTAAGGGGAATTCTAATGAATGGTTCATAAGGCACAACACTTGGTGAAGGGTTTGCAAATTGTGTTGTAGGAAGAGTGGGTTTAACCATAGAGGAAACTTCATAGTTAAGTGTGCTCAAGCGAGAGTAGTATTGGGGTGGGTGACATCTTAGGAAGTCCATGTACCTCAACTCTATGGGAATCACCTAGATCCAATGAGTGCTAAGTTTTCTATTCACTCTCACGAGAGATGGGTTCTTGTGTCCCACTACTCGTGAAACATGGGATAATGAGATTGACTAAAAAATTACACACTTGAATTCGATTAGTACTATCACAATTTGACTTGTGAAAAAAGATCTAATCCTACTTATCAATAACACAATTTGCTAGACCATTTGACCTATCCTAGCATATACATAGATATCCAGTCTCTATGGTGATAGATTGATTGATTTATGAGGTGCACACATACACAAATAGGAAAATATATGAGAAGAAGCAAAGTATTTTTTAATAGGATTGAATAGCATGCCAAACAAACCTCCTAAACCATTCAATTATATCCTTTGCCTAGTTCATATTGAAACACACAAATATTACTAAGGAAATCATACCCCTTTTTGTTTTTTGTTTTGTTAATGATGTTCCTGTTGTCATGATTTTGGATTGATCAAGACTCAAGTCTATAGGGTGTTTGATTGTTTCCTTGTCTCTTAAGTTTTGACAAGATTATCTTATGCATTTGATCTACTTTATGGAATTTTCACAAATGAGTTGGCATTACCATGTGACAACTCTACTGCATTATGGAATTTGCTAATTTGCATGCCTCAGGCTTTGAACCAGTAAGTCAAACTTTGGAATCTACCTTCCCTTTTCCTAACCTAATTATTGGATGCATTGGTTTGGTATTTCTCACTAGATTTTTGGTACTTCCTTTGTTAAGGTGGCCTAATTGGGGTAATTAGGCATTTATAACAGTCCAGTTTTGGAAGGCTTGTAAATGGATTTAGAACTTTCCTTTTTGGGGATATAAAAAAATCAATAAAGGGTACTTGGAATGATAATTATTTCCTAAGGTCTTTTGGAAGATACGGTACTTGTTGCCTAATTTGTCTTTGGCAGGGCTAGTAGCCTAGATGTTGCATTATGAGGACAGAGTTATGAAATTTGTGTTTGGGTTGCTATTTGGCCATGGTTCCTTGGTTTTAGTTTTGGGATGAACCCCTTAACATGATGATCAACCTTATTTGTGAGAATCCACCATTCATGGGTTTGAAGCCAAGTTTTCTACTGTAAAGTTGTATGCATTGTGCTTATTGTACCCTAACCTCTACATCATTCTACCTATAAAATTCTATCTTCTATATGGTACAACATTGACCAATTAGGAATCTAAGAAAATATATGCATTGGAATACATGTGAGTGCCCATTACAATTGGTATTCTATGATGGCAGGTCTAACATATGGAATTAACGAAACCTTCAGAATCCTATTAGGCTCTACATCATAACTAAACCTTGGAATTAATGTAATGTATTGTTTTCAGTTTCAGATTTGTTATATGTTTGTAATAATAATTTATGATAATTGTTTAGATGCATAACATAGAAGGAAGGCTCTAAACATGAACAAGAAGATCATAAATCAATATGACAATGACATAAATTGCAAATGATAAATTTTTTACTTTAACAATAATAAAATTTATTTTTGATCAATATTGTATCAAAAATTCAAACTAATTACGTATTGAATTAAGCTTGATAAAAAAATGAAAGAGAAGGAAAACTTTAAACATGAACAAGATCATAAATCATATGACAATGACATATTGGAAATGATAAACTTATGCTTAAACAGTGATAAAGTTTATCGTTAATCAATATTCTATCAAAGTTTCGAACTAATTAGGTATTGAATTTAATGTCATACATGAACAAACATATAATATAAAATGATAACCAATAATGTCATGTACATTAACAAATGCATAATATATTATGATAACCAATAATGTTGTACATGAACAAACATATCATATATTAACCAATAATGTCATAAGTCTAATAATGTCATGCATCAAATAAATGTCATACATCAAACATAAAATATCATATATACATCAAATGTATATCGAATATGTCCACTAACATATAATCTAACATATATGTCCACTAATGCCTATACATGTACATGTCTATCAACTATATCTTCTCCTTCCCATGAGGGGAAGGAAACAAATCTCTAGAGGCCTTTGATCATCGTTGGGAGGGAGATGGTGGTGATGATGGGGTCCTCCTCACATCCTCATTTTTCCTCTTGTTGAGGCTCTTCTCTAACTCAAGATGATACAAACAAAGTAGAAATGAATGAATAATTATTATACATTGAAATCAAATATATGTACATAGAAAATTAATTATTTTCTGACTGCCATCATATAGTTGCTCTGCAAGTCCACCTTGAAGGCTCGTGGATGATCAGGTGTGACAAGACTCTACAAAAATTGAAACAATATATCACTTATAAATAACATTAGAAATTTTGATACTAACTATTATAAACAACAACTAAAACCAAGAAAATCCTTTGATACCTTAGTCAATGGCTGTGAACTAGCCATAGTTGTAGCCACTCCACGAGTAATGGACTGCCAGAGATGAGGAGGAGTCTCCAATGTCAAGAGCTACATGTCATACAATACACATTAAATGTAACATGAAACATGAAACAAATATAGTCAAATGAATTAAATTAACATGAAACAAATGTACTTCTACGAAGCTCATGTGGCATCTAGGCTCAGAGTCTGTAGTGAATGTTGATAGTCCTGTAGAGAACTGATGCACATACATAAATTTTTTTGTCAATCCTTCATATGATTACCTAATAAATATGTGTATTCATTTAAATTATTAAATCGATACATACCTCTATCTAGAATCATCGAGGGATGAAAAATGGGGTCGAGGGATTGCTACTAGGCCCGCCAACACTCTGACCCTAAATTTTGAACAATGTCAATACATGCTAATTAATTAGTCATTCACTATACATATGAAATGTGATCAAATTAGTTTATTATAATTGTAATTTACTTGTCTATTAATGCCAAATGTCTCATTTAGGAACTGATCAGTCACTAGCCCATCATCTACACCATCTTTAGCATGACTGCCAAATGTGCATAAGGATCTGCATAATGTGCACATGTGACCGTGACATGCAAAAGGCTCCTCCTCAACTAATGAGCTCGTGCAATGATTGAGGGTCTGTGTCAAAGCTTTAATAGTCCCTAGAGTGCTAGCCTCTACATGTTCCTTCACAACTGAAGGAATAGTCACATGCTCAGCCTGTGGCTTGACCACGAGTGCCCTAACTACATTAGGGTCACATCATACCCTTGGCCTCTCAAATGATGACCCCCCACCTCTACCTTGAGAGTCTAATATATCAAAATAATTGGGGATCTCCCCAAGGAAAAACTCACAATACAATTTCCTTAAGAAATACATGGGGACCTCGTGATTATTGCAAGAAGGGGCATCAAAAACCATCCACCATCTATCCCAAAAATTATTTCTAATAGCGTTGTGTATGCACCAATGGATGGGGAACTGTTTAGTACCCTCTTTAATAGTATCTTGTTCACTAGGTTTTCTAAATAATGCACATATTCTACCTTTTGGTATATCTTTTTTTTTTAACATCTTGATATGATAATTTATTTGCATAATATATTTTTTGTTCTTCCCTCTTAACCTGTCAAACATCTAACTAACCACTAACATTAGCTATGTGGGTCTTAATGGATTTGAGAGATGATGCCAATTGAGCTCTCATTGGATTGGTTTGTCCACATTGTTTCAAATAACCATTGAGTCCTTCTAATTCAGTTTTCCCTCTTTCTATTTCATTTATTATATTTTCTTGTGTGCCAAGAGGAGGTCTTGCAATTGGTTTAGGTTGTGGAATTCATTGTTCTTCTTGTGGAGGGTTTTGGTTTTAATCTTCTTGGGGATTTTCCAGTTCATTATTGACATTTCTTGATAAGAAATCAATTAAAATCTAAATAGATAAAAAAAAATTTGAAAAAATTGAAAAAAACCTACAAAACAATATAAAAAACATATCAAACAATTCAAAAAGAAAGATAGATAACATACAGCATGCTCGTGATCTCAATCTTCAATGGTGAGAAGGCATATTGGCAACGCAGGTGGCAGAAAAATTGTTTGAATGCAATCTGTGTATGCACTCTAGTGAGGAGAAGTAGGAAAAAAAGGTTAAAATGAATGGGTTGCAGGTATGCAGCCCATTTATAAAATTTGGGTTTTTTTTAAAGCACGTACCCACTATAGTGCATATTCACTATGGCTCGGGTTACCCAAGCCATACCCGAGCCATAGTATATGTGCGCTATAGCATGTATGTGCTATTGAAAATTAGAAGAAAAAAAATGGTGTCACCTTTTTGGTACAACAACTTGGTGCACATGCCCTAAGATTTTTTAAGGAATTGGTGAAGATACTTCTGTTACCCTCAACATCTTTTTTTACATTTTCAAAGACAAGTCTAAGATTGCTATTTAAATCAAACCATTCAAACAAACTATCATTTTTCTTTATTATTTTGTCCTAGTTTTCTTGTTTGATAAGGTTAACCGTGTTTATTATAGTATCCTTGACATGATGGTCTTCAGAAGATGTCATTATATTTTGTGCAATTACATTCTCCATCTTTTTCTTTATTTTAGACATCTCTATTTCACTCTTTTTCTATATTTCCTCTAGTTTCCCTTGCTAGTTAGTTGCTCTCTTCCTCTCATCCTCCAATTTCTTCTTCAAATCTTGGATTGTCTTTGCAGTAGTTACCTCTTTTTTCTTCTCATCCTTGAGTTCCCTTTTCAAATCATGGATTATCTTCACAGTGGACTCTTTTTTCTTCACATTGTCCAATTCCTTCTTCAAATCATTAAGTGTTTGAGTAGACTCCTCTTTCTTCACGTTCTCCAATTCCTTCTTCAAATCCAAGATTTTCTTTGCTATTGACTCATCTTTTTTCTTTGCATTCTCTAATTCCTTCTTCATATGGTGGATTGTGTTATTGTTTGCAGTAGCACTAGACTCTGTCTTCTTTGCATTCTCCAATTCCTTCTTCAAATCAAGGATTGTTTTTGTAGTTGACTCCTCTTTTTTCTTCATATTCTCCAATTGCTTCTTCAAATTGTGGATTGTGTTTGCACTAGACTCCTATTTTTTCTTCTCATTCCTTAATTCCGTTTGTAAATTATCTATTATCCTTGCCTTTGACTCCTCTTTTTTCTTTTCATTCTCTAATTCAATCTTTAAATTATTATTTTCATTGACAGCAGAGTCCAATTCAGTTTTCAATTTATTGTTGACCTATGCACTACTCTTTATAGTCTTGAACAATTGTGTAGTAGAGGCTTTTTCATGCTAAATTATTTTTTTGCACTCATCCAATTCTTTAGTAAAAATTTTCAGTTGTTCATTCATCTTTTCTTGCTAGACAATTGCCTCTGTAGAAGAAGAATTCTTTATCATATTTTGTAATTCTTTGAACCTATTGTCTATTGCTTTCTCCTTAGCCTTCACATTATCAAGGTTTGCCTATAACTTTTCTATTTTCTTTGTAAGCCTTTTTCTTTCCCTCTCTTCTTTCAAAAGTGTAGAGTAGACCATTTTGTTGCTCTCTTTTGATATATTGATTTTGCCAATATTTTTCACTTTTGATAAATCCATTTGAAGACTAGTAACTTGTACATTGTTATGATTTATTACATTTTCTTGTAGATTATTATCCCTGGCCAAGGGCATAACAGGCATGAAGTTCATCATTTCAATTTTTGGATCATATGTTGGAAATATATTGTTAGTAGATCCCTGACATTTAGCAACTGCATCACTTTTCAAAGTCTTCATAATTTTCCTATTTCTTTTGCTTGTCTGATCAAATTTTGATGTAAACTTCTTCAAACTAAAATTTGGGTTTGCTGACACAACTGAGTGTTTGAAAGGTGAATTATCAATTGCATTGTTGTATGCTCCTTCAACTCTAGTTAAACGTGCTCCACTTACAATTGTATTTTAAGGATTGCCAACATACTAAAGATGGCCCATTCCAAATCCTGGCATTTTAGGACTATTTTTAGGGCTTTCTATAAAAGCTACTGGTGCATACATTGGTGGAGTAACCACTAACATTGCTTGCAGTGTAATTGTCATAAATTTTTGCTTTTTTGCACAAGGTTCATCCATGCTAGTGCCAGTGCTAGTGCTAGTGGGATCAACTACAACTAGATTTAAAGATTTAATAAATAATGTGTTGGGATGACCTTTAGAAGCAGAAGTATTATGTTATTTTCCCTTTCTAGATGAATCATCTTCAATCTCATTAGAGAGTCCAATGATTGGTTTACTTCCTCTTTTGGGTGGGTCTGGTACTAGAACTAGATTCCAAATCCCTTCACCACTTACACCAATGGGCCCTATACATGCATAACCCATTTTTTATATCACAGTTGCCCCTTTACTATACATTTGTTTAATAGTATCACTCATTTGAAGATTATAATATGTCTGCTCCTTGTTGACCTGGAATCCTGAATACCTTAAATGTCTCCATCAGACCCAAGGTTCTTCAGTCTTTGAATATCATTATCATTGCAACTACCAAAATCATATAGTACAGTTGGATGCTCTTTATTCCAATAATCATTTAAAATTTCATCCTCCTCAATTTTTTCAAAACTTGTTGATGTCTTTGGTTCATCCAAATTTTACCTCATTTTCCAAAAATAAGTCATCTTCGTTTGACACAACAATTCAGATGTGCATGTCTCTTTAATTTCTTTCAGCATAGACCTCTTAGAAGGTTGAAATGCTTTCTTATAGAAATTTAAGTATGTTAGAGTCTTTGATTTGTGTGACTTTGATATGTGCAATGTCATAATTTGGGATGACAATTCTTGCATTGAAATATTATTCTATGTTGCATGTTTCTCCATCTCTTTCTTAACCTCATCCCACGAATCCTTGTTTTTTAACTTTTCCATCAATGAAATCTCTTGATGTTGATATTTTCTCATAGAGTTCCCATTGGAAATTAGTCTTTTTTTATTATGTTCAGTGGATCATAATTCTAGTGACTGACAAAATCAAAGCCAAAAAAAGTTACCAATTCATTTGCCACTTTGAAAGCCTTTCTCTCAAATGTGAGGCCTCTAATTGCAAAAGACAAGGAAGGAAATATCATTTTCTTTTGTTGTCTAGTGAAAAATTTATCTGTGCTCTCCATATACCATAAATATTCAAGTACAAAAACCCTTTCTATAACATGCATTGAAAGTTTGTATGGTTCAACCACTGAACCATAAAACTTTAAGACAATGTGCTCTTCCACAAAGAACCAATCAGCCAATTGAATTTGACTTCCCAGTTGAATGCAATCTTTACAAGACACAGGCAATCTAGGCATTGAAGTGTCTGTGAATTTTTGGTAAATAGGTGCCAATAAGAAGTCTACAAAATGGTTGTAGTTATTATTGTTAGCAATCATTCTCATCTTATGTGTCCACTCATATACTGGACTTGGTGTCTTTGATTTCTTCTAGGTTTTATCATCAAAATTATAGGCCTAAATATCAAGCTTGTTGTTCTCTATCTCAAATATTGGGTGATGCTTTGCTAAAACAAGGTAGCACAAGTAACTTGTGAACCTAAATGTATTCATCTTGCCTATAGTTGTACTTTGTTTAATCATCAATAAGTGTTGTTGCATAGATTCAACAATCTGTTGAACAAAATTATATCTTACATCTACCTTCTCAACTAACCTTGACAATGGATATTATAAATCATTTAAAGAACATTGGCCCCCACTTCCTTGTTACTATCATATCCTAGACAAAATGATAACAAAGAAATAGTATTCTGAATCCATGGCACAAAAATATCATACTGATAAGGAGGCTTATGGTCTATGTCCAGTGTAACAGTCACACTACTAGATGACTTTGAGTTTATTAAACCCTTAATATATGAATCTTGAAAAAATCTTTCTAGTTTTTCATAATTCTATGCTATTTTATTCAAGTCAATGTGCCCGTTAAATCTTTTAGGTTTATACCCTAGCCCTAGGTCTAACAAAGTGAAAAATTCACTCAAAGTTATGGATAAAATTTCCTCTTGAGTGTTTTAGTTTCCAATTATCTTTCTATTTTCATCATAATTTTGAGTGCATAGTATTACAATTTTAGGGCAAGGGAATACTTCGGGTACAATGAGGTTTGCTAATCTAGTATCTAAATTAGCTAGTTTATTTGTATGTGCACGAATACTATTGCTATATTTTTAATAATTTCTCCCCTTTTGTGCATCTTTCCACTTATTAAACAATGAGTATCTAATTCCCATGATTCCCAAATCTCCATGGATAACAGGATCAAACATATCATGACATTCATTGGTGAAACCTAGGGTTTGTCGCACTTGCTTGAGTTCTATACTGTCTTTCTTTTCCTTTATGCTTGCACTCATACCGGAGGTTTTTGACTTTGTTTTGCCTATGCCTGCTACTTGTTATTACAAAAAGGTCATCTTCAAGCCCTATTTAAAAAAATTATAAAGTGTAAATCTAAGACAATAAGAATCAAGATTTCTATTGTTGTAAATTGCACTAAAAAAATATTTTAAAAAATTAAATACCCAAAATCAAGAATCAAGATTCAAAAACATTGTTACTAGAAGATTCTTAGATAATTGGTGGTCATGTAATACTCAAATTTCACACTTTCAGTCCTCAGAACACAAAATAAAATTTAGTTAACCTTTGAAAAGTTGAAATTTCAATATCCTATCATATGGACTCTCAACTTGGAGAATTTGAACTTCATACTCTAAGAACATGAAAGGTTAATAGTTAAAAGTTCAAATGTAAGTATTAAGTAATTAATTGTTTTAGGTATTTTACTAATACTATGTACAATGTACATGTAAATGACATAAAGACTCAATAATGTACATAATTATAATAATAAAAAGTAAAAATTTATTACACTAATATACATTTGAATTTTGAAATTTGTTCATTTTAAATAAATTAATGAATAAAAATAAAACTTAATAATCAATATGATTTTCGAGTCAATTTGTGGAATGCTGTCACTATTGTCAAGAGTCATCCGAAATTGTGACACTATCAAGGACACGTCACAATTCTAGATGTTTCTTGACAACAGTGATAGCATTCCCAAAACTTACCTAAAATTCATCTTGGGCCATTGATCTATCTTTTACTTAGAAATCGTGGCATCGCCAAGTCAGGATTAAGAAATAATTTTTAGTAATAGTAACCGAGTCCTAACACTTAATTGAGCTTTTCAATGACCGAACACATGTCATGATTATAGATGAATCTAGGCATATGGGAAAACATTCTCCAAATTAGCCTAAAATTCATCTTAAGTCGTTGATCTTTCTTTTAGTCAACGGTTGGGAGTTAGGAGTTGGACATAAATATAACTTATAAGAAAGAATCTTCAACTACACGTGTCCTAATTTCGGGTAGAAATAGAATTTAACTTCAATCTTTTGAAATTTGGCCCAAAATAGAGCCATGGTCATTGATTTATCATTCATTGACTGGTCTAGATCAAATCTTGAATCATTAAACTTTTCACATAACTAATATTAATTATTTAAATTGGTTACATATCAACTAAGTTCATGCCAAAAAAATTGATAGAATTAGTAAAAAATTTGGTTTAAAAAAAATATATTAGCATGAAAAGAATTTAAATAGAATATTAATTAATATAGAGAAAAATATTGAAATAAATATTGTTAAATAAATTGTTATTAATTATTATTATTTTATTTTTAAGTTTGAGCATGTCAAAATCATGATGTTAGTTTAATTATTTATATAAAATATTATATATATATATATATAAAGGATTTTCTTTTCTATTATACAAATTATTTTCAAAATAAAATTGATGCAAGATATGAAATAATAATCACAATAGTTTAATTTGAATAAAATAATTAAAATTTAAAAATATAATTACAAATGCTTTATTTTTATTCATATTTATTAATTAGTTTCAAAATTAAAATGAAATATAGTTTAATTATCTATAAATTGTGATATTTCTATCACGATTTAACTGTGTGATTTTGAGTCAAAATCATTGACCCATGTTTCATTAGTAGTGATTCAACATGAATCCATCTCTCATGAGAATAAATGGAACACTTAGCACTCATTCAAAATTATTAATATATATTGAAAATGTGCATGTGATAATTGTTTATAAACTATTCTTCATCATTTAAAATATTTTCATAATGGAAAAAAGTTAGTTGACAAGATAGGTATGAAATAAAAAATTGACACATAAATTATCAAAATTTTATTTAACTTTGTTAAGGTTATAATATTTTAGTTTGCGTTCTAATCTGCTCTTATTGCTCGATTTGTTTTAACCAATCAAATTAAAGATAAACAGTTTTAGAAATTACAAAACTTTAAAATTGTGCATTTTACTTTATCAAATATTAAAATTTGATATGTAGAAGAAAAATTATGAAAATTGATTGGTTGATGTTCAATAGTTTAATCAATAGTTTAAAAAAGTCGATGCCTATAGTTCTATAGCCTACAACATGAACTAATTATGATCACCTTATCATGAACATAGAGTCCAATCCAACACATTTTTACTATTATACTATATATTGTAATTAATTAAACTATTTGTACATATATAAAAAAATCCACATGTTGATAAAAAATATACCAATACTTGAACACATGAAAACTTATAAATACTATAGAAAAAATAAATATATGAATTCAATAATTACTTAAATAAATAACTTTTTGTCTCAAATAAAGATAAAAATATCATAGCTATTTCATATATGTGTGTCACTCAAAACATAATATGATCAATTAAATAAATATTGATATCTTAGTGTACAAATACTACTCTTATGTGTACAACAATTGGGGTAGCAATGTATATGCATAGAGTAAATCATATCAATAATATATATCTCACAAATATAAAAGGTGAATACTAATAAATGTTTTGTATTCTTTTATGAAATGTTTGAGGTTGTCGAAAACTTTTAGTGTTCAACTAATGGTCCCTTTGTGTTGGTTATAGGTTGTATCCTATATAATAATGTGTTTATTGGAATTACAAGTGGGAAGAGAATAAACTTCTAAGGGGGGTGGGGGGGAGGTGAATCAAGAGTTTAAACTTGGATCCATAAAAATTTTATCATTCATACATCACATGCATTAATATACTAAAATAACAAGTAAAGAAAATGCATCAATCATGTAAACATGTAATCAAACACACACATAACACTAGATATGATTACCCAGAAATCCTCCAAGTGAGAAGGTATAACTGTGGTGGGGATGACACCCAGAAATTTTCACTATTGCAGCAATAAAGTGTATCCAATTAAGGTTACAATGGTTTGACCATGAATCACGATCTACCTTGTGAAAGGCCTACCCTATTAAAGGCTTACAAAGACTGTTAAGTCCCACCTTGTTAGAGGATTTCAACACCCTATTAGAAGTATGCTTGGTTAGAGTACTTCAAATTACAATTAACTAAGCACTATGTTAAAGGATTTCATACAACCTATTAGGACTACTCTGTTAAGAGATTTAACTAAAATCATCTATTAAAATGTCTCAGAATAGATCCTACGGTTGGCATTTGCTTGCCTAATAACAGATCACCTTTGCACAATCTCTAATTGATCCTTCATGATCTAATTTATCAATGATGTATCCTTCTCTATCCTCTATTCTTCACTTAACTAATTTTGCAATTCATTCTTACTAATAAGTCACCTTGAATGTTCTACAAACAATCTTGTTTGCTAATTCAATCATTCACCCCTTGTACACTATTCTCATCATCATTAAGAGTTTAGGGCTTCATCCTCCTTAAGAAGACTCTGGTGGCTTAGGGTTAGGTATGAATCTACAACTAAGATTCATCCATTTTGCTACTTAAACCTTCCCATTTTCTAATTGGTTGCATGCAATTGCATAGGGAATCTGCATATAGATTCGCCATTATCTCTAAAAGATCAAAATCTATCCTTAAGGCAACTCGAAAATGGTTTGCATAGTTGTTTGTGCCATTACAATCACATATGTCCAAACTATGTCACTTTCCATATGAAGTCTCTGATGCTCGGCATACATTATATTTCTGCTTCTGACTCAACACCTGAACTACTTGGCATCCACTGTTTACTTGACACTTGAATTCACTCAGCATGATCTATCTACTCGGCACTCGAGTGACTCGGCACTCATTGCAACTTGGTACGGTCTAACATTTATATGTTGTGCTCGACATGTATTACTAGTTCGACATGAACTAAGTAAATGGCTCAAGTGTGTTGACAATTACTTGTCAAAACTAGTCTGAGATCAACAATGTTATTTTTATAACAACAAACAATTTTGTTGAAGTATTTATCATTTTGTATTATATATAAAAGTTATATATAACAAATATTTGTGATTAATAATAACTATTTGATCCATTTAAGTTACATATATGTTACATTTCATATAGTTATACAATATTCTATTAACAATAAATAATAATTTTAAATTTAATTATTAGATATTGTTAGATTAAGCTTTGGTCAAATGTTTAAAAAGTCATTTTTTAGACTCATCTCACTAGGTATACTATTTTAACAAGTTGTGTGATAGCTTATTTTAAATTTAAATAACTATAGCATTTTTCATTTAATTCAAAATATGATAAAAAGTTAAAAATATTATGATGATCATGATATTTAAATAAATTTACATTTCAAAATAGGAAGAAATGAATCAATTAATTAATATTCAATATTTTATATGAACATTTATATATAAGTTATAATTTGAACTTTTTATTTGCAAATAAAATTTCAATATTATCTATACAATTTAAATTTCGTGATCATTGATCAGGATTTAGGATTCATGATTCATGGTTCATGATGTTACTTGTATCAAAAGCTTAACTTTAACAAACTATTTTTTTTTTAAAAGATATTTTTAAACAACTTGATAATAGTTAAAACTATTATAACTATTAACTATTAACTTTCATGGACGTGGCCCCTGCGTTCATCTATTATCAAATTTCATAGGTTTTAAAATTTAAAGTACATACATATACATATTAAAAATTTACAAATTTTCATTGAATAATTTCCAATTGAGTAATTTTTTACTATAAATTATTAATCAAATATGAAACCATAAAGGGATTTTTGAAACCCTTTTTTTCTCTAACTTTATAACTATTAATAGTTAATTTTTTATAACAGAGTCACAAACTGACATTTCAATAGTGCATTGAGATGCCAAAACCAAAGTCATAGACTAACAAATTTGAGAAGCCAAAAACTATTATTTTCATTGATAATATTTTAGAGTGTACAATGTACATGATACTAATTCATAGCATAGATATTCAAAATAGCTTATTAAATCAACATAGTTTTACTATATTGTAATTTACATTAAAGGGCGAGGCCCAATTCAAAGAGAAAACAAATATCTTAAAAATATTTTTTTGCCCAAAGGGCAAGGGTCAAGGAAACAGGGTTACAAGATTTAAGAAATAGGGAATAGGGAACCAGGGGATAGGGAGGCTAGAAGCATCAGTGGGCTGAGGGGATGAGGGCTTGAAGCCTTTAATCAGAAAGGTCATCAAGTCTCTATGCACAAAATCTATTGGAGAAGATGATGTCGCTAAACTCATCGAACCGTGTGAAGTCAGTCTTGTTGATGTCATCCAACAACAACCACTTCCATAGAAAATCCCTTCTAAGTTGCACCCACTTCCAATGGTGATTCAATTTTCATACATTCATACCAAGAAGGAAGGGATGCTTCTATACAATGCTTCCTATGCCTTGCTCCTAGCACTTGTCTGCTATGTCTACAAAAGGGATGCCAATGCCCGACCCTGATACCTTCTCGACCAATAGAAGAATTTTGACATTGTCTTCTAAAAATTTTTCCTTAAAAACATTACATAGAAGCATCAGAATGTCTACTTGATTGCCTCTAAGGTTGAGAAGAGACGTGAGGAAGCAAGAGGTAATATCTGTGGACACATGGTACCTCTTATCATTTCTTAAGAATTCATGGCCAAGGACCATGAGTAAAGCATGGTGGATAAAAGGACTTTGAGCATTTTCCTTACAAACTATGTCTAGGACATCATCAGGAATCATGCCCAAAAAGGGCTTTGGCAAAGCCATTATAATGCATTTTAGGTGAATTGGCGTATCCATGACTAAGAAACTCTACAAACCAAATTCAGATTCAAGAATTTGAGAAATGATAATGAAAGAGGAATTGAAGAGGCTATTTATTTGCATTAACATTAATTTTTTTGGCATTCATGATCTTTCAATATCTTATTTTTTTGTATTCCTATTAATTTTCAAGTTTGTAGAATGTACTCACATTAAATGTCGAACAGTCGAAAGTGCCTACCAAGGTAGCTATAAATGGAATGTAATAATTGTAACTGTTAGTACCACATTTATGATTTTAATCTTGATGTGATGTTCACTACATTGAGTACATTCCAATTAATTATTTCCATGGAAAACTTTCCACATGTCTCCATTCCAAAAAATTTCATGCAACTCTAGGTCTTTTCAAGCAATTGGCCTTGAAATGCATCTACTATAGTTTATCTCTAATTAATCAGCGGCCAATAAAACTATTGTATTAACAATACGAAAGTGACAATAGCTAACTTGGTAATAGTGAAAGTGACATAATAACATTATTAATAATAGACCTAAGACACTACACAAGTTGAAACTTGAAGTGACTACTCAGTAGTTAGTACAGTCACTAGCCAATACATGTGCAAATTCACTTTTAAATTAAAAAATATTTTAATTTACCACTAAAGATTAGCCAATACCATTATTATTCATTTTCCTACAAAACAAGTAATTTTCCTCTGACATTATTAATTCATTTTTGGCAAGGGAAAAAATAGCCAGCATTTATTTATCTATCAACAAGAAAAAATATTAATTCACCACATTTAAAAAGATTTTTGCTAGGGCAAGAAATTCTTTTCCAACATATAATATTTTATTTCCCTATGTGACCAAAAACTCACCCTCAATATTAAAATTTTCCTTCCCACAAACTATTGGATTTGCCAACATTTTAGGCAATATTTTTGGGAGGGGTTTCTTAAAGTTATCCCTAATTTTTTGGTATACAAATCAAGACTTTTGCATGCAAATAGTAACAATTTTGATACAAAACTAACATGCTTCCTGAGGTAATTTCTATTACTGGTGTGCATGCTTTCTGATGCATTTGGGCACAAATCCTGATGTAGCACTATTTTGGGGGGCCTTTCTAGCTCTTTTTTTTACCTACATGTATTTTTTGGTCATAACTTGCTCATCTGGACTCCATTTTTCACAAACGAGATATCACCAAAAAACTAGTTCCTAGCCCATTGTGATAGTGCAATTTATTTGGAATTTCAATGTTGTTTCATTTCCAGTTTATGTATTCAAAGTCAAAGGTTCTATTTTTCATTTTGGGAGACATATCTTGAGACATCTATTTTCCAGATTCTACTTCAAGCATTTTCCATTTAGTTTTCTCTTTTTTGCATTTTGGTGGATATCTTGGTTGTTTCAGGTCTGGGGATCAAATTATTTTTTCTAGATGATTTTTCATGCATTGTACTATATCTTGTATCTATCTTATGTCTCTTTTGATTTGTGTTGACATTCTTTTTTAGTATTTTTGAAAACCCACTGAGATGAAGGCCACTTTATTGCATTTTGGGAACTTGCACATCTTTATGTTTTGTTGTACTCACACTACATTATAAAGTGTGTTGACAGGCCATCTTCCTTTGTCAAGTGAGTGTTCTTTCTATGACATTAGCTTCATGATGTGTCGATGACACGTGTCATTATAGGTTTTTGTACTTCTTTTGCACTCTCGATTGTCCTAGCTCTTCTTTCTATAGGAGATATGGCATTCAAGTTCAATGTTTGTGTCTTACCTCTCAATATTATAGGGGATTTATGTTGGTTCTATTGCTTTCTTGGTTTGATGAAGTGATCTACATATTCATTATTTGATCTTATATTTTTGGTGATTGTAGTGGCTAGATACCTATGCATTTCGGTGAGATAGATCATTTACTATATATACATTCTTTCATATTTTCTAATTAAGGGTGGTGTTAGATTAATTAGATATTTTCTAATTAACTCTAATTTTCTTACGCTAAACTTTAGGCATCTAATAATTAATTATTTTATTAATTATTATGATGCAACCTAGATTAGTTATCTTTTAGGGTTTTGATCTCCTTTTATTAGGATTGATCTCTTTGTAATTTAATTAATTCATTTTTTATAATAGAAATCTCTATTTTTTCTCATCAAGAATGTCTCATTTGTGGATCTAGGAATTCCACCATCCATTGCTTTTGCTTCTCTCTTTCACACTTATATGTGGTTTTGGTTGATTCTCTATGTGGATCTTTAAGAATTTTCTTATTAATTTCATCATATTGATTTAATTATTAAGTCACTTATTAACTCTATTTCACTTAACCTAAACTTAAAGCATATAATAATTAACTCTAGTTTGCATATAGGTGATTCTTGGAAGCTGTGGGATTGATCTCTCATCAACTTCAACATGGTATCAAAGCTCCAAATCTTCATGCCCTTGTTTTGTTTATGAGAGGTTTGACTTGGCTTTCAGTTCTATGTATTTCTTTAAGGTGGTCTAATTTTTCAGATGGTTTCATTTTTCAAAGTTATTTTGTATTGAATTGAGGGGATCACTAATTTTGGGGACACTTTAAGCCCAAAAAAACATCGTCGTTGAGCTCAGAGTGCCCAAAAATCCTTATTTTCATATAAAATTTATCCAATTTAGACACAGGTAGAATCTGAGGTAAAATAATATTGCTTCTAGATTTGGCACATTTCCCAAAGTGATGATTTTCTTTTTTTGGCATGCAAATTGATATTTTTTAGCACATAAATTGAGATTTTTTGTGCTAAAATTAAGCTTTTTTGGGGCATACAAATAGAACTTTTTTTAGTGTACAACTCAAGATTTTTTGGCATGAAAATCAAGATTTTTGGCATGCCAATCAAGATTTTGTGTGCAAATCAAGATTTTTGACTCTTAGATAGAAATATTTGGTACACAAATCAAGACATCTTTGGTGCAAAACTTGCATGCTTCTGAGGTAATTTCTAATACTTGTGGGCACATTTTTGAGACATTTGGTACGGATCTCAAGGTGGTAGTTCTTTTAATTTTTCCCTTCAATTTTTTTGACCTACATGTGGTTTTATGCCATAACTTGCTCATCTAGACTTTGTTTTTCGCAAAGAAGATATCACTAGAAAGTTGATTTCGACCCTGTCTTGATGGTGTAATTTATTTGGACTTTTGATGTTATTTGGTTATTGGTTTACATAGTCAAAGTCAAAAGTTCTATTTTGCACTCTGGGAGACATATCTTGAAACATTCTATTTTCTTGATTCTACTCTAGGCACATCCCATTCAATTTTTTGTTTTTATGCATTCTAATGGATATCTTGGTTATCTCATCCCTAGAGATCAATTTTTTTGTTTTAGATAATTTTTTATGGATTTTACAATCTATTGTATCAGCCTTATGTCTCTTTTGATCTTGTTGACATCTTTTTGTAGTATTTTGCAAACACACTAAGATAAAGTGTCACTCTATTGCATTTATTGATCTTTCACATCTTTGTGTTTTGTTGTACTCATACTACATTGTAAAGTGCCTTGTGGGATTTCATGTTGGTTGTATTCTTCATCTTCCTTTTTCAAGTGAGTGTTGCTTCCATGACATTAGCATTATGATGTCTCAATGATATATGTCATTATAGGTGTTTGTACTTCTTTTGCACTCTCGATGTTCCTGGTTCTTCTTTCTATGGGAGATATTGCATTTAGTTTCAATGTTCATGTCTTACCTTGCAACATTATAAGGGGTTATGTTGGTTCTATATATTTCTTGGTTCAATGGACTAAGCTATATATTTAGTATTTGATCCTATGTACTAGGCAATTGCAGTGGCTAGATACCTATGCATTTCAATGAGATGGATCATTTACCATATAGACATTCTTTCATTCCTATTTTCGGAGTCAATGAAAATACCTCTCATTTTCTATTGATCAAATCTTCAATCTTTTTTTCTCTACGTGGTCATATTCTATAATTTAGAGGAGGTTCTTTAGATCAATAGTTTGGAAGTGTTTGTAGTTTCATGCTTTAGTTGTGTTCTTCATGATCATCCTCTGTTCCTATCTTCTATGACATTCCCTAGTTTCGAGGCTACTTCAGTCCTTCACTAGTTGTTTTTAGCATTATTTCCATCTCATTTTGGAGTAGGGTTTTTCCCATGTGGTTTTATCTATTTCTCCTCTTTACAGAGATTTGGTTGTACTTGAGTACCTCATCAAGCCTTTTTGCTGGGACCAAGATTTACTTTTAGAAACAGCTTCTAGGTTTTTAGCTGCTTCCTAAGTTTATCATAAAGGGGGGTGTTAGAGTAATAAAATATTTTCTTATTAATTAAATCATATTGAGTTAATTATTAAGTCACTTATTAACTCTATTTCACTTAAGCTAAACTTTAGGCATATAATAATTAATTCTTTTATTAATTATTATAATGCAACCTAGATTTTACCTTTTAGGGTTTTAGATCTCCTTTTATAAGGATTGATCCCTCATTTTAGTTTACTAACTCATTCACTTTTGATAATAGCATCCTCTTTTTTCCCATCAAAAATGTCTCATCCATGGATTTGGGAATTCTAGTCTCCATACCATTTTGCTTATCTCTTCTCTAACTGTTGTCTGCATGCAGGTGATTCTTAGGAGCTATGGAGTTTATCTTTCATCAACTTCAACAGCCAAAATATTTTTATTACCATACTGAATTTCCTCGATTTGTGTACAAAAATCTCTATTTTAACATCCAAAAAATCTTTATTTCTAAGGTAATTTCTACTATTGGTGGCTACGCTTCCTTGTGTATTCTAGCATGGATCCTGAGGTAGTGATTTCTTTTTCTTTTCCATCACTTTTTTGACCTACCTATAGTTTCTTGGCTATAACTTTCTCATCTATATTCTATTTTTCGTAAACGAAATATCATCTAAAAGTTGATTCTGAGCTCATCCTAATGGTGTAGTTTTTTTGAACTTTTTATGTTGTTTGATTATTATTTTATGTAGTCAAATTTAGATATTCTATTTTGTACTCTGAAAAACATATCTTGAGACATTCTATTTTCCAAATTATGCTCCAAGCACATCCCATTCAGTTTTTTTTTTTTTTTGCATTCTAATTGATATCTTGGTTATTTTAGGTCTGTAGAACAATTTTGTTGTTTTGAATAATTTTTCATGAGTTTTACTATCTATTGTATCAACATTATGTCTCTTTTGATCTTTGTTGACATCCTTTTGTATTATTTTTGTAAATGCACTAAGATAAATTGTCACTCTATAGCATTTTGGGATCTTGCACATTTGTGTTTTGTTGTACTCACACTACATTGTCTTGGTGGGTTTGATGTTGGCCATATTTTGCATCTTCCTTTTTCAAGTGAGTGTTCCTTCCATGATATTAGCTTCATGATGTGTTGATGGCGCATGCCATTATAGGTGTTTGTACTTTTTTTCCACTCTCAATGTTCCTAATTTTTCTTTCTACAAAAGATATTGTATTTAGTTTCAGTGTTCATGTCTTACCTCTCAACATTATAGGGGGGTTATGTTCATTCTATTCCTTTCTTGGTTCAATGGAGTGAGCTATGTATTTAGTATTTGATCCTCTATACCAGGCAATTATAGTGGCTGGATACATATTCATTTTAGTGAGATTGACCATTTACCATATAGACATTATTTCATTTCTATTTTTGGAGGTCAAGAAGTTACCTTCCATCTTTGATTGATCAACTATTTATACTTAGTCTTGTCTACCTGATCATGCTCTATATAGTGGAGGTTCTTCAAATCACCAGTTTGGCATCATTTGTAGCTTCATGCTTCAGTGGTGTTCTTCATGATCATCCTTTTGTTCCTATATTCTAAAACATCCTTTCAATCTAGGTTTGGAGTAGGGTATTCCCCATGTGGTTTTCTCTATTTCTCCTCTTTTTAGAGATTTTGTTGTACTTGGGTACCTCACCAGGCCCTATTGTTAGGAGCCAATTTCCTTTCAACACTAGTTTCTATGTTTTTAGCTACTCTATAAGTTTATGTTAAGGGGGGTTGTTAGAGTAATAAAGCATTTTCTTATTAATTAAATCATATCGATTTAATTATTAAGTCACTCATTAACTCTATTTCACTTAAGCTAAACTTTAGGCATATAATAATTAATTCTTTTTATTGATAATTATAATGCAACTACATTTTATGATTTAGGGTTTTGTATCTCCTTTTATAAGGATTGATCCCTCATTTAATTTATTGACTCATTCGCTTGTGATAATATAAATTTCTCTTTTTTCTCATCAAGAATGTCTCACCTATGGATCTAGGAATATCAATCTCCATAGCTTTTGCTTCTCTCTTTCTGTGACAGGTGTTTGCATGCAGGTGATTCTTGGGAACTATGGAGTTGATTTTTCATCAACTTAAATAATACCATGTTGAATTTGATGAAAGACCAACCCCACAGCTCATAAGAATCACTTGCATGCAAACACTTGTTACCAAAAAAGAAAAGAAAATGCTATGGAGGCTGAAACTCCTAGATCCATAGATGAGACATTCTTGATGAGCAAAAAGAAATATTGTTATTATCAAAAATGAATGAATAAATTACAACGAGATCAATCCTTATAAAATGACATCAAAAGTTCCCTTACAAGTAACTAACCTAAGTTGCATTATAAAAATTAATAAAAGAATTAATTATTATATGCCCACTATTTAGCTTAAGCAAACTAGAGATAATAAGTGGCTTAATAGTTAAATCATATTTGTATCAATATGATTTAATTAATAAGAAAATTATTTATTACTCTAATAACCCATCTTAAGGTTAGCTTATAGAGTAGCTAAAAATCTAGAAAATACTATTGAAAGTAAATTTGGATCTTGACAACAAAGGCCTAATGAGGTACCCACATACAACCAAATCTCTGAAAAGAGGAGAAATAGGGAAAACTGCATGGGAAAAACCCTACTCCAAAAAGAGATGGAAATAATGCTAAAAATAACTAGTGAGGGACTAAAGAAGCCTCCAAAATAGGGAATGTCCTAGAAGATACTAAAAAAATAGGTGATCATGAAGAACAACACTAAAGCATTAAGCTACAAACACTACCAAACTAGTGATCTGAAGAACCTCCACTATATAGAACATGACTAGGTAGAGAAGACTAAGTTAAAAGAGCTAATCAATTGAAGATGGAAGGTATCTTTATAGCCTCCAAAAAAAGGAATGAAAGAATGTCTATATGGTAAATGATCCATCTCACTGAAATGCATAGGTATTCAACCACTATAGTCGCCTAATACATACAATCAAATATTGAATACATAGTTCACTCCATCGAACCAAGAAAGCAATAGAACCAACATAACCCCCCTATAATGCTGAGTGGTAAGACATAAACACTAATACTCAATGCAATATCTCCTACAAAAAGAATCAGGAACATTGAGAGTGCAAAAGAAGTAAAAACACCTATAATGGCATGACATCGACACATCATGAGGCTAATGTCATGGAAGGAAAAATCACTTGACAAAGGAAGATGGAAAATACGGTCAACATAAATTCAAATAGCATCAAAAGTTTAAATAACCTACACCATCATGACACACTCAGAAAGAGCTTTCTAACTATTTAATATTTGTCAAAAACTACTCCCATATGACCAAGATATGGCCAAAAAATTACAGATAATTTTTTAGGACAAAACAAATTATAGAAGAGATGGTTTGAAGGCTATCAAATTTTGGCCTAAAAAATAATGATATCAGCACCTACGAAAAACTTGCAATGTGTCAATAGTTTTGTTAAATCCTTGTTATGTTAGTACTTTCCTTATGCAAACATCCTTTTTGGAAATATTTCAAAAGGTTTAAAAAGGCAAAACTCTTTGGAGTAAAACCTTTTTTTAAAAAAAAGAATCATACACTTTTTTTAAAAATAATGATTTTTTTTTCAATAAATCCTTTATTTGTGTTTTTTTTTTAAAATATCACCTCGAGAAGTGTGCCCAAATCTTGTAGCAAATTGTTTGCCTTCCCTATCAACTATGTCTAAATTGGACAAACTCTATATGAAAATAGGGGTTTTTGGGTGCTCTAAGCTCAATAGTGAGGTCCTTTTGGGCTCAAAGTGCATGAAAAAATGGTGACACCCATAGACAATACAAAAGAAATCTAAAAAATGAAACCCTCTGAAAGAAAAAATACAAATCTAAAAGCCAAGAGAAACTTCTCATAAACAGAACAGGGTCATGAAGATTTGAATCTATGATACCATATTGAAATTGATCAAAGATCAACCCCACGACTCACAAGTATCACTTGCATGCAAACACTTGTCATAGAAAGAGAGAAGCAAAAGTTATGAAGGCTAGAATTCCTAGATCCACAAATGACACATTCTTGATGTGAAAAAAGAAAGATTGCTATTATCAGAAGTGAATAAATAAATTATAAAGAGATCAAAACTCCAATGGGTAACTAACCTAGGTTACATTATAATAATTAATAAAAGAATTAATTATTAAATGCCCAAAGTTTAGCTTAAGTAAATTAGAGACAATAAGTGGCTTAATAATTAAATCAATATGATTTAATTAATAAGAAAATACTTTATTACTGAGCTCTGATACCATGTTGAAGTTGATGAAAGATCAACCCCACAACTCCTAAGAATCACCTCCATGCAAACACTTGTCATAGAAAAAGAGAAACAAAAGCCATGGAGGCTAAAATTCCCAAATCCACAAATGAGACATTCTTGATGAACAAAAAGAGGAATTTCTATAATCAAATGTGCATTAATAAATTACAAAGAGATCAATCTTTATAAAAGGAGATCAAAACTCTAACAAGTATAACCTAGGTTGTATGATAATAATTAATAAAATAATTAGTTATTATATGCATAAATTTTTGCTTAAGTAAAACAAAGATAATAAGTGACTTAATAATTAAACCAATATGATTTAATTAATAAGAAAATACTTTATTACTCTAATAGTTCCTTCTCTTCCATCCAGGAATCTTCTTGCTCTTCCATCTTGGATTCTTCCTTGCTTTCTTTCAAGTTTTCCTCTTATTCCCATGTATACTCCACATCCTCAGAGTTTGTATCTTTACTATCCTTACACATCTCTTCCTTGGCCTCAAAGACTAATTCTTGAACTTTAGATTCATGCATGTCTTTTGTATGTTCCTGTTTTTTTTTAGAGTATCTCAAATTTTCTTTGAATAGATCTAGAGTCTTAGTATCTCCTTTTGAAATTAAGGCTAACTACCCTACTCATCCTCACAACCCTATTTATCCACATAAATAGATCTTTAGCCATTCTTTCATGTTTAGGGGTGGAACCAAGGCTTCTACTCAGAGATATTTTTTATTCCTTTTGGATGAGGTTTCTATAAGGAGGGATTCCTCAAGGGATGCATCTTGAGTATCCCCAAAGTTGGAGAATTTAGAAGCTTTTTTTTTTCCTCTTTAGAAGGGGGTTTTTCTTGTAGGGGCTTGGGAATAATTTCCTCAAATCTAATTGAGGGGGTGGTTCCTTCAACATCTTTCCCAAAGGTCAAGCTTCTACCAAACCTATGAAAGTGAGAAAAACCATGTTGATAAAGCACAAAAATCACCCTCTAGTGGAACATAGGATTATTTCAACTTGTATTGTTGTTACTAAGAGTGGAAAGCACAAAAAATGACATATTTATATTTCCCCATTACATAGAAAATTGAGCATAGGAAAGTAATGATAATAATCTAAGTTGACACCCTTTCAGGGTAAAATATTTCATGACCCACAAACAAATAACAACAAATGGGCCAGGGAGAAAAAATCTATCATACCTATTGTTGGATTTCACCCTCTTAGGTTTCTCACTATCCTTAAAGAACTTCTTCCTAAAGTGGTTTTACTTCCCCAAGATTTTCCTTTCAACACAAACCCCTTCACATTTCAGCATAGTTGCTTCAACAATTAATTATGGGGTAACAAAAACTTAAGGCTACTAGTCATCATAGTGTCTTTATGCTAGGAATTGGTGAATTTCAAAGACAAAAGGTTGTTGAATTCTCTCATGGATTCAATGTAGCACCTTAGACCAACATTTTAGAAATAACTTTAGATTTCCACATTTATCTTTAGTTCCCTGATTTTTCTTAGCTCCACTTTCTTCAACACACCTTCCATAATTTTTTTACTTTCCCAAATCTTGTAACTCCTCCTAAATTTCCTTCAAATTCTTTGTAATATCCATCTACTTTTCTTCAACTTTCTACAGTATACTAGTTTTTTATTTTCTTTTACTAGCACCAAACTCAGAGAAATTGCAAGAAAGGCACAATCTTTCAATTCTTCTAAAGGTGCAAATAAATGATCAAATATAATCATACGTAAGACACTCCTTGGAAAATGAACTTTCACATGTTGGGTGACATGATTTATGGTTTATTTGGCACCCTTTCAGAAGTTGTCACCTCTTAGGGAGTTAATAGAAATTAAAAAAGAAAATCATACTTTCAATTGCACTTGCCTTTATCAAATCTCTCGTTCATCTCATTATTAATGCCAAACTAATTAATAGCTTTGGTAGCACTGGGCTCCTCAAAATTTAGCAGTTTTCTAAACTTATAATTTATTTTTTGTTTTGGTTTTTATTTCCAAACTTAGTCATAGCATTCTTCACCTTGAAACTTTTATTGGGTTCGGAAATATAACTTTTTCCTACACATAGCTCAATGTTAATAAAACCCAAAAATGTAGAAATAGTTGAATGAGTCTGTAGATGAAAAAGGCAAGCTAAATGTAAATAAAACCCAAAAATATCTTTTGATGGTTTTCATAATCTTCACTTTTGGTGTAATAGTGACCACTGGGATAGTACCACCTTGTAATGTGTTTCATATGACTGTACACATGTGAAATTTTAAAATTAGGATCGATTTTGGTATGAGCCCCAACTTTTCTATAATTTTTTCTTTGGGAATATTGATAGTGTACTTATTGCTATCATAATTCTAGCAAGGCTTGTACCTTGTCATAATTAAAAATTGTCGATATAAAATTGGCAAATGAAATTATTGTAACTAACTCTCCTAGTCATTGTTAAATCAACCCAAGTGGTGCCATAAAGGGTATTCATCATTAAAATGATGGGAATATTATCACCATGGTTATCAGTATCATAATCACAGCTCTTGTTAACCATATTATCGGTGTCCTTCATGGTTAACATTGTTGGCATTTTGTTCTTCTCTTCTTAAAAGGTTTTGAGTATCCTCTGGTAGTTGATTGTCTTCCCTCCAACATCTCAATCCTTCTATTTGTAAACCAACTGCAACCATGGAGTCAATAACAACATTACACTCTTGGTGTATGTGGTCAATAGTGTAGCTTTGGAAGTGGTGTAGAAGGGTGATTGAGTCACTAAGGATCGAGTTAACTTTCCAATCCACACTACTCCTATTTGGAGTAGCCTCAACAATAACTTTAGAGTCTTTTTATATCATGATCCAAGAAGGCAATTCCTTCATCCTGGTTGACCGTATGATCCTTTAGCAGTCTAGCATACAAAGCCATGAGTTTCCCCTTATGGTCTCATAAAATTCCACTACCTACCTACATATGACTTCTTGGGAGGGTGTGGAGATCATTTGACATTACTTCTTGCCACACTTTTTGAGTTGTCATGACTTTCAAAAATTACTTTATACTATGCTTAAGAACCATTTCCTTATAGGATACTCAATTCAACAACTATTTTCTTTCTTTTACATGACTTAATTTTTTATTTATTTTTATTGTGTGTGTGTGTGCGCGCGTGCATGCATTTGTGCGTGCGTGCGTGTGTGTGAATACCATTCATAAAATATCTATATATAACATTACAAATATTATCAAACAATAACCTACAACACAATGGTTAGTTTCTGGTGTGGAAGGTCTCCAACAAAATTAATAAATATAAGTTTCAACCCATTACCTATCAAAAAAAACCACTACAACACTACAAATATTATTCTAAACACCCAAGCATTCAAATCAATCATCCCATAATGTTGAAGAAAAACAAGAGGGAAAAAATAAATAACTGCTACTTGAAATCATATATATATATACTTTCTCAAATAGATCTACAGACCACCTTAAACTTACATTTCACACAAAATTTTCAATTCTTCATTCCTAATTCACCCAAACAATGACCAATAAAGCACTGGTTTTTGTTAAAAAAATGTAAAACCATTTGAAAAAGAGTAAGATCTAGCTTGGCCCTTTTCGAGGAGTTATTTGAACGCCAGAACCATAACCATAGTATACTGTTAAAATCTTCAGAATACAGTTTGTCAGATAACCAATAATTTCCTTTTAATTCTGTGGACCAAGGGCAATATGTTTCCTCAGAACAATAAGAACAAAAATATCAATTTCATACTTATCGTCTCAAACCCATCTTTATCGTTTATGTTGATTTTTCCTGTAATTTGTCCACTTGTGTAGGACCATTTTGAAAGCGACCAAACTTTGCTCAGGTCGCTGGGCTTGTTGCAGCGGCCAGCAAGGGCATTTAAATGTATTCTGTACTCTCAATGAAGTGAAAATGTGTTTAAAATTGAACGAAGTTTCGGATCTAGTTCGCAAAAGAACAAAAATAATTGTCAGTTCTGTTAGGTTCATTGTTACAACAGAGGTTACGAAATGGGTGAGATACCTGCTTTACGATTAAAGAATCTGACTCATCCTAAATTATATTTCATTGGAATTAGAGTGCCTGACAATTGGACAAAATGGTTATAAAGGTATGCCCATAATTGGATGCAATAGTACAAGGGAGATAAAGAAAGGTCTCATTTATCTCTGACATTTCTTCCATAGTGATGATTCGATATGAGGACATATATTATAGTAGGACACATTTTGATACTCACCTCTCCACATCCTTTTATATGTGTCTATGTTACAAGATATTTTGGAAATTAAATTATCAATCCACGTCAAGTTAATTTAGGGGAGAGGACCCAATACATGAGCGTGTTCTAATGGGAGTGATAGGAGTTGTTCATTTGATACTCACAGTTAATGATTTAATATCCATATTTATTATCTTAATGCCTAACTTTTTAGACAATATTGTACCAATAATTGGGACTTCAAAGTTGTTAGTGCAATAATAACTACCCATAATTGAATGAAATGTATCTTTAGTTATAAAAAGCAACCAATGATGTGATGTCACATCAGTTGTGCAAGTATGAGAACCATTTTTTGCACGAGTATTGGTCTCACTTTTTGTTTGGGTTATTTTGGACAACTTGACAAAAAAATATGCCAATGTGGCATCATAATTGATGGTGTGGACTTGAAACCTTAGTTATACGAGACAACTTGCCAAGTAAGCTGCTGTAAAAAAATAGATTTTTTCAGAAATTTCCACATAGGATTTTGATAAGCATGAAGTTGGGGTTCTCAAGTATTGGGTCATGTCCCTTAATTGTTTGTCAAAGTGAAAAGTGGAGGGGGTGTTTTTATAGATGTATATGAACAAAAAGATATTGTAAAACATTGTATTCACTGTGTGACTCTTTAGACATGTAATGTGAAAAGAATTGATCCAATCAATGTCATAAGTCTATGCATTCATCAAGTTTTAAAAATGGAAGATAAGAAAAATTGATATCTGAAAATTAAAGGTAATAAAGATAGTAAGCACATTGAGCATGTAATGCTATGTTATAAATATCTTAAATGATGTTATATGATAAAAAATTAGTAAAATATTAAATGATAAGAATGAAATTGATATAGAATTGTCCCATCTGACAAGTACTATATAGCATAGAGCATAAAGATCAATAGGGAATATCATCAAGGAATGTATATTTATCCCAAACTTAGAACAACATAAAAGTAAAAATGGAAAATTCACGTGAGTATATATAATACTAGTAATCAATGTTGTCCCTAATTTGGCTATTGGGAATATTTTAGAGCATGCATGAAAGCAATAACATAGATAAGGCATGAACCCCCAATGTGACAAGGTAGGTCTTAGGCTTATGATAACCCTTGCAACTTAAATGAGTGGTATAAAAATAATGGTTATCCAAAAGATATTTTGTATAAGGATGCTTAGTGATTTGAACAATCAATAGTGAGCAAAAATGATAAGAATGAAATTGATATAGAATTGTCCCATCTAACAAGTACTATATAGCATGGAGCATGCATATCAATAGGGAATATCATCAAGGAACATATATTTATCCCAAACTTAGAACAATATAAAAGTAAAAATGGAAAATTCATGTGAATATATATAATACTAGTAATCAATGTTGTCCCTAATTTGGATATTAGGAATATGTTAGAGCATGCATGAAAGAAATAACATAAATAAGGCGTGAACTCCCAATGTGACAACATAGGTCTTAGGCATATGATAACCCTTGCAACTTAAATGAGTTCTATAAAAATTATGGTTATGTAATGTTACCACTTTAGCTTAGTTTTCCAATTGTGTGGCTATTATCCTTTTCTTTTCTTTTCTTTTCTTTTATTTATCCCACATTGCTTGTGAAAAGTGTTCGACCCTATGAAGTAGGAATAAAAGAGAGTTTGTGGCTATTGTTAGGCAGGTTGGATATGAGAAGAAAATAGATGTGTGAGTTAAGACCTATTTTGGGCATTAGAGGAGGTCTATCCTCTCTTGTGACATTCTAGATATCATTCCCTTGGGGTTTGGGCTTTGGAATTCATTTCTCACAGCTTCACTAACAAGTAGCATGGACACATTTCGAGCTATAGGCAAATTGGGTGTTCATCCATATCATTCTCACTCCTTGTTTGTTACTTATTCCATTGTGGGGGGATGATTTTATGAGGGTCTTGGACTAATTGAAGGTAGTTTTTACTATAGCAACATTGTAGTGTGACACTATTCATATTACTATAGCATCAATATGGGAAGTCATTTCTGGAATATCATGTTATAATGCTAGAGTAATTAGTGAGTTTGTTATGTGTTTAATTTTATTAGTTTGAAAACTAATATTATTTCAGTAGTAGTTCAATCTTTAATTTGCATAAATTTCTTTTTGTTCATGTTATATGGTTTCAAAATCTATGCAAAAACATTAAAATCTTTATCAATAGTTGACTCAATTCATTGACATTTACAAGGTGCCCATTACAGTAGTATCAAAGCTATAAGTCTTGCCATCTTGAGGTCTTATAGGGAATTTGGAATAGTCAAATAGAGGGAAAAGTGTTTGACAAAATGTCAAAACACTAAAAGTAGAAATTACAAGGGCTAAGCATTTGTGTTTGAGCATGCAACAGGGGCTTTATAATTTTCATAATACTAGAGCAAGACCAAGTAGGAGTTTAGACTTGCAAAGCAAACAATCTAGTTCATCTATGCAAAGGGACATACAATCAAGTCATACATACATAGAGGAGATATTCTTTGAACAAGGCAGCAGTATGGGTGATCAAGATGACAAGAATATAGGATTAGGTGGAGGCGGGAATACTGGTCCATACTAGGAGGAGGTAATGTTCAGATGGTTAATAGGTACATTAGAGGAGGGGCAACATATGCAACAGGAGCAGAATAGGAAAATGGATATGATGTTGCAGCTTATGGTTAGACAGATGGGCATTAATATTAATCCAGGTGATGCCAACAATGGAAAAAATAACAATGGGATAAAATGAAAACAATAGGGACAATGATAATAATGGAGGTCAAGGCAACAAAAACGGTCCTGAGAATAACATTAATGGTAATAATGGACATGGCAAAAATGGGAACGAGGCTGATAACTTAAGATATTATATGCCCAACTCAAACAATGAGCTTAGGATCTCTTCTACCCACCTTCTCACCCAGAGATTTGGTTCAACGAGTTAATGAACTGCAGATTACTAAATTATAGAATTAGTTCAGGAGGGATTGGGAGGCTAGTGGACCGATGTTTCAAACAGATATTTGCCTCAAAGATCATATGGATTTGAGGATGAGACACATGCCTAGATTAGGAGGGAGAAATCAAAACTTTGAGCTAAGAAAGAAAGTTGAGAAACTTTCTTTACCTTATTATGATGATTTAGGGAAGATGAGTGCATGAGCTTGGGTGCAAAAGGTAGATACATAATTCTAGTTGAATCTTATGCCTGAGGAGGAGGCTATCAAGTATGCATCTATTCATTTGGACATTTCAACACATGAGTCTTGGCACCATGGCATGGTAACCTTGGGGCATAATCAGATTACATCATACGAGGAGTACACTAAGAAGCTCATAGAGAGATTTGATACTAGGGATCCTAAGTTACAGTTTAAGGAGTTGGAACAACTCAAGTAGTGGGGATCAATTAAGAGGTACATTAGTGAATTTCAAAGGTTAGCTGTGTTGGTCATAGATATTTTAGAGAGGAGGTTAGTAGTGTTGTTTATGCATGGACTCTTAGATACCTTGAGGGCTTTGGTCAAGAGCATGACCTAGCTATGTTATAGGAGGTAACTAAAAAGGCTCATGACTTAGCACCTTCTTTTAGGAGTAGATTTCAACACAGGGATTCATATATGAAGAAGGACAAGGAGAAGGAAAAAAATCTTTTCACAAAGATGCTTAGCCAAAAAGGGATAATAAGTTGGATAATGGCACCCTGAATGAGTTGAGAAAGAAGGAGCTATGATTTCATTGTAGAGAGCCTTGGGACTTATCTCATAAGTTTCCTCTCAAGGCTAAAGCAAATCAAATGGAGCATTTCTCAAGATAGGATTCACAGTCGAGGAGGGAGGATTAGCACTATCCAAAGGAAAGCAACATTCCTGAGGATGAGAAGTCATTGGCATGATTAACAAGGGCTCAGAAGGCAATTAGATTTAAGGTTAGTGGTACTATCCAAGGGTAGAAAGTGATCTCACTCATTGACACTAGGGCTACACATAATTTCATAGATGCATGATTGGTAGCCAAGAGAGGTTTACAAACCAAGGAGCATGTCAATTTTAGATTCATGGTAGTAATGGTGGAAAATTATTATGCACTCAAAAGATATCTAATCTTTACATCAGGTTTGGAGATGGCTAAGAGTTGGAGGGAAAGTTCTATGTAGTAGACATGGGAAACTATGATGTCATCCTTGACATGACATGGATGGCCTTTCTAGTCAAGTTCACATTCAACCTAGAAAAATTGGAGATGAGGTTTTAGCATGAGGGAAGAACTATTGTACTTTAGAGGACCTTCAGATGTGATATGCAGAGTAATCTCCTTAAGGAGAATGCAAAGACTATTTCAGCATGATGATGTAGAGTGGGTGATAGAATGTTTTATTATACCAACCTCATAGGAACCACAGGTGAAGAGTCATCTAGTAGATATCTAGGAGATACTTGATATGCATGCTAAAGTTTTTGGCGAGATTCCACATGGGGTTCCTCCTAACAGAGGGATGGAGCATGTTATTGAACTCAAGGAGGGAGCCAAACCAATTATGATTACTCCCTCGCCATAAGAAACACAAGGATGAGATAGAAAAGGTAGTTAAGGATTTATTGGAGATGGGGCATATCAAGCCTAGTAAGAGCCCCTTTGCTTCAGCAGTAGTGTTGGTAAAGAAGAAGGATGGGATGATATGCATGTGCATTGATTATAGGGCATTACATAAGAATAACATTAATAACAAGTATCCCATCCCACAAATAGATGAGGTGATTGATGAGTTGCATGGTGCATGCTTTTTTACAAAGATTGATTTATGGTCAGGGTATCATCAGATCAGGATGAGGGAGGAGGACATTGAGAAGACAACTTTTTAGTGTCACTATGGTCACTTTGATTTTTTGGTTATGCCATTTGGGCTAACCAATGCCCTTGCTATGTTCTAGATTTGCAAGAATTAGGTATTTAGGGGGCAACTTAGGAGATTTGTCCTAATTTTCTTTGATGAAATTTTGGTCTTCAGTAAGACTTGGGAGGAGCATTTACAACATCTTGAGATGGTGTTGTCCATTTTGGAGAAAGATTCACTATATGCCAAGGAATCTAAGTGTGAGTTTGAGTTGATTGAGTTACTATACCTTGGGCATATCATTAGCACAAATGGAGTTCGAGTAGATCTCAAAAAGATTAGGGCTATTGTTGATTGGCCTACTCCTATGAACCTTACACAACTTAAGGTGTTCTTTGGTCTCTGCAAGTTTTATAGAAGATTTGTTAAGGGATTTTCATAGACTGTTGCATCCTTAACAAACCTTACCAGGAAAAGGGCCTTCGTATGGATAGGGGTAGCTTAGAGATGCTTTGATCATTTCAAGAAGGTGATGTCATCATGTCTAGTATTAGCTCTACTAGACTTCACAAAGCCATTTGAGCTTCATTGTGATGCATTAGGTAATAGGATTGGGGTAGTCTTGATGCAGGAGTAGCATCCCATTACTTTTGAGAGTAGGAAGCTTTGTGGAGTGGAGAGGAGCTATTCCATCTATGATTGGGAGATGTTGAATATCATGCATACATTGGACAAGTTTTGGTCCTACCTAGTTGGGGGGAAGATTTTATCAAGACTAATCACAACAACATCAAATACTTCATGAGCCAGTGTGATTTGAATGATAGACAACAGAAGTGGATTACAAAGCTGTAGGCCTATGACTTTGACATTGAGTTTTTCAAAGGTAAGAAGAATGTGGTGCTAGATGCTTTAGCCTGGAGACCTCATATTTGTGATCTACCTGAGATTACTAGAGATTGGAGAAATAGGATTACCGCAAAGTATGTGAGGGACACTTGGGCTCCTGAAGTGATTGCAACCATCATACAAGATGATCATTAAGTAGTGGTGGACAAATTGATCAAGTTCTAGGGTAGGATATATTTGATTCCTTCATTACAGTTTAGGGAGGTAATACTAAAGGCATTTCATGATGCACCTACAGTTGGACATCTAGGGATCTTTAAAACCTATAAGAAGATCTGTGAGCAATTCACATGGAAAGGGCTCAAGGATGATATTTAGAAGCATATCAAGGAGTATGCAGTTTGTCAGTAAAATAAGGGAGACCACACATATCTTGCAGGGTTGTTACAACCTTTACCCATTTTAGATAGGAAATGGGAAAGTATTTCTATGAACTTTATCACCAGGTTACCATGAGTATAGGGGAGAGACTGTATCTATGTGATAGTCGATCAATTGACAAAGTTTTCTCACTTCTTTGCTATTCCATCCACCTACATAGCAACATAGGTGGTTGATCTTTTGTTTAGAGAGATATTCAAGTTACATGGGCTATCTAGTTTCATTGTTAGTGATCAAGATAGCAAAGTTATGAGTGCTTTTTAGTAGGAATTGTTTGGGTTGTGTGGTACAGATCTAACACCAAGCACTAGTTATCATCTACAAACAAATGGGTAGACAGAGATTGTGAATAAATGAGTGGAAGGATATCTGGGGAACTATGTGACTGCACAACAGATGGCTTGCATCAAATGGCTATACATGGGAGAGTACTATTATAACACCACTTATCATATGTCCATCAAGATGACTCCATTCATGGCACTATACGGTTATGAAGCACCTAGTTTCATGGATTTGATTTTGGTGGATAGTAGAGTGCCCAAAGCAAAAAAAAATCTTACAGGATAGTCAAGATATTTTGAGAGTGCTCAACGAGAATATAAAGCAAGCCAAAAATCATCCAAAATTGTATGTTGACCAACATCGGATAGAGTGTAGTTTTGAGGTTGGGGATATGGTTTACTTAAGGCTACAACCATACAGATGGTCATCACTCAAGAAGAGGGCAGTAGAGAAGTTGAAGCCTAGGTTTTATGGTCCCTACAGAGTGATTCACAAGGTGGGTGAGGTTTCCTATGAGATTGAGCTTCCAACGGGTAGTTAGGTGTATAATTTGTTTCATGTGTCAAAACTTAAGAAAGCCATCAATTAGAGAGTTGTGCCTTCTGTAGATTTTCCACCATTAGATGAGGAGGGGAAGCTCATATTGATTCCTGAGGCTATTTTGGATACTAGGGAGAGGAATCTGTGGAATAAGGTGATTAAATAATATTTATTCAGATGGAGAGACCTGCCAAAGGAAGATACTACTTGAGAGAGTGAGCAGGTGTTACAGCAAACAGGATTGAGATTTCTTGAGGATGAGAAATTTCAAGGGGGGTAGACTATAATGTCCCCATTTTATTAGTTGTCCAATTGTATGATCTTTAGCCTTTTCTTTCTTTTTCTTTTCTTTTATTCATCCCACATTTCTTGTGAAAAGTGGTTGACCCTATGAAGTAGGAATAAAAGGAGAGCTTGTGGCTATTGTAGGTAGGTTGGATATGAGAAGAAAATATATATGTGAGTTATAGATCTATTTTGGTAATTAGAGGACATTTATCCTCTCTTGTGACATTCTATACATCGTTCCCTTGAGGTTTGGCCTTTGGAATTAATTGCTATAAGTTTCATTAATAGGCAACATGGGTGCATTTCCAGCTACAGCCAGATTGGGTGTTCACTCATATCATTCTCACTCCTTGTCTATTACATATGCCATTGTAGGGGAATGATTTTATGAGGGTCTTGTACTGATTGAAGGTAATTTTTACTATACTAGCATTGTAGCGTGACACTATTCATATTACTATAGTAGCAAGATGGGAAGTCATTATTAGAATATCATGTTATAATGCCAGAGTAATTAGTGAGTTTGCTATGTATTTAATTTTATTAGTTTGAAAACTAATATTATTTCAAAAATAGTTCAATCTTCAGTTTGCATAAACTCCTTCTTGTTCATGTTATGTGGTTTCAAATCTATGTAAAGACATTAAAATCACTATCTTCAGTTGGTTTAGTTTTGGGCATTTCTAGGGTATCCATTACATGTTATCCAAAAGATATTTAGTATAAGGATGCTTAGTCATTCGAACAACCAATAGTGGGAAAAAAGAATAGAGTCCTTACAAGGTTAAAAGATATCTAGAGGCATGATAAGGAGAAAAAGTGTAAATAAGAAGCTTAAGAAGAATGATAAAAATATGATCATGAAAATATCTATGAGGATTATATTTTATACATAACCATCATAAACTGTGCATTATATTATGTATGTTCAAGTAATCTCAAAATTGATCTTTAATATCAAAATTATCAAATATTCTTACAAATAAACACAAAAGAGAAGGAACAATAAAATATTTTCTGTTATTGTATCCAACGATAATAGGTTACAAACTTGAGGATCCAATTTTTTGCTAAAACCTCATATTTTCTAGAAAAAAATATAATTTAATCCCTAAAAGATCACATTTGAAGGAATTTATTTGTGGATTGATTCTTCTTAGATTAAACCCTCTTTCATAGAACCCTATTAGTATTAATCATGCATGCAGTGGAGTGTCTCTACATCTATTGAATCAATAATAATAAATACATTTACTTTTTCTTTTAGGCGGTCAAATGAATTCATTTGGAATCTATGTTTTGTAAGCATGTAATCCTTATTATGAAAGCTTTCGAAAAGTATGAATTTGAATATATTAATTTTTTTAATATATTGACTTTTTATTTCTTGTGAGTCTAGATATTTTATTAATTATTAAGGCTTTGATTCACTCATGTAAAATATTAAGACAATAGATTGAAAAACTTATTGAAATTACATTTTAATTAGGTCTATGGATATTCCCATTTCAACAAAGTTAATTCAAATGTATAGATTTCATTTTTTATGAATTGTGACATACATCTCTAACTAAAGTACAATTAATTTGGATTCAAACGATAATGGAAAGAATATATGCAAAAATAATTTTTTATGATAAAATTACATAAACTAAACATTGGTGTATAAACTAGATAATTATTTTCCCTATATATTGAATATTATGCATACACCATAAGTGTTACTTCTAAAAAATGTTGACTACTATAAAAAATAAGTAATTAAAATTATGTTAAAATATTCATTTTTAAAGTCTTTAAAAAAAATTGGAATCAATGAAGAAAATCTTACAACTTGGTAGTTTGCTTCATCTTCAAGTTTTCAACAATTTAGCTACTATAAGAGTTTTTAAAGTGAAAATCTTGTGTACCATGCTGATCTTAAAGTCAAGTTTGTCCAAAAAGTATAACCAAATATTATGGGATTCTCCATTCAACAAAAATACAATATAAAAGCAATATTCATATGAAAAATTGAAGGCTCCCTTATCAAGAAAATATGAGACCTAGGAAAAGGCATTAGATTAGGGAAAGTGTCATAATTGTATGTAATGATAATTAAAAAAATAACTATTCTAGGTGTACTCTAGAAGCTAGATAAGAAAGCTTATCTATTGGTTGTAAATAGGTCATTGAATAGAAAAAAAACTATGAAAATTAGTTTCTAGAAAAATAAAAATATGGATTAAAATAATTAATAAAATAATGGGTCCCAACACATAGGACTTATAATGAACACATGTAAAAAATTAACTCTTACAACTAGTAAAAGGAGAAAACATTACCAAGAAAAATAATAAAAGGACAAAAAAATGAAAATAAAATACAAGACATTAATAAAGGAACCAAGAACCCCTCCTAGGGCGCTTTCACCCCGAACATCAATTATAACCAACAATAGAGAGGTAATGGAAAATATTTAGTCAAGGCGTAACTTACAAATTTATATATTACAAGAATGTACTCCAAGGTAATAGGACCTCCCTTAATGTGTTTCTTGATTTAGTGCATGTGAGTGTTGATATTCTTTGTATGTTAATTCTCAAGAAGTTTATGTGAGATACAAATGAGATTATACCAATAAAATCATGTATTATTTGAATGATCAAGAGGGAGTAAACATATACTCATCATGTCTAAAAAATGTAAAGATAGTCTTGATTATTTAGAATTATACAATACTCAACATTTTTTACTAATAATGCAACACATTTCTACTTTTTAAATGAAACTGTAATGACACTTTAAGCGAGAAAGATAAAAAAAACTTTTATGTAGACTTGTGATAATCAACATCAAGTTACTATAATCTAGTTTAGTAATAATCACAATTTTTTTACAAGATGTGTATGAAATTTGAAACTTTAAAATTCCCTATATCTAGCTCAAGATATGTTTGGCCACCTTCTAATGAATCTTCAGAGGAAATTGAGAGATATATAAAACAAGTCAAATAATGAAAGAAAACAAGAATTATTTTTTGTCGAGTACATTTAAGTGCCAACCATTGGTCAATACAAAATAATATCAATTGCAAGAGTAATCAACTAGTGGAAAATCCAATGCCTATTAAGAATGGTATCCAAAAAAGATCAAAATTAGTCACGTGAAATATTAAAATAAATTCTATAAAATACTATAATTGTTGGAAAGAAAAATATATTCCCAACTCGAATTAACCTTTAGCTTAAAATAACATTGTAGAAAACCAAATTTGGTCATATCAATAAGATATATTGATGATCATTGGGAAATCTAAAATCTTTGGAAAAAAAGAGGGGTAAAAAATTATTAAGACAGAAAGGATTACAACAAGGAGAGCTCAAAAAGGAGCTTTGTCCTAAGTAACAAGTTCATCAAATTCTTGCACCATCTCAAAGGGAAGTTTCTCCCTATCAATAATATTCCATCCCAAAGCATGACCAGAAGCCTATTTGGTCAAACAATTAGTAGCTTTGTTCCATTCATGAGGAATGTAAGTAAACCTAATGAACTCAAGAGAGGTACAAAAGAGAAGAGTCTGATTAACAATAGTGGCCAGCTGCCAACTAACATCCTCAAGCTCCTATGAGGAAAGTAAATTTACCACCACTTGGGAGTTAGACTCATAGATAATCTTGTGCCATCCCCGCAAACAACATTGTTCCACAACATATAAAATGGCCTAAGCCTCCATGAGATTTTTAGTGTAGCCACCCTTATGCATTGAGAAAAAGAATTTAACTTCTCCAGAACTACAATGAGCGACTCCCCTAATACCAACAGGGCTTGGATTCCCTCGGGAAGAATCATCAGTGTTAATTTTTAGAAATCCATGGGGAGTAGGAGTCCAATTCCCCTCTTGATTCACATTTTCTTTCCTTTGTTGGCGAGGCTTCCTGGGCACTCTTTGATACCAGTGAGTTGCAACCCCATCCTAAAGATGAGAACTGAGGCAATTGCATATAGCAAGATCATTTGGATCCATAACCCCATCTAGCATACACTTCACTTGAATAGCTTCCTGAAGAGAATGTGAGATCTTCCACTAAAGATGCATAACACCAATCTAAAAATCTTGGAAGATTCAACGATTCTTCTCCAACCAGATATGCCAAAGAATGAACGATGGGCCAGCAATCCAAGCATCGTGGAGAGGAGAAGACTTGGAAGGAGCACTACCCAAGCAGGCCCAGAACTCAAGCAAAGAGGAGGCATACCTACAAGAGCAACCCAAGAACTCCACCAAAGGTGCCATAATTGAGTAGAAAAGGAGCAATGGAAGAACAGATGGGAGACAGACTGCTCCCCATTACCACACAAAACACAATAAAAGGGTTCCTGAAATCAAAGTTTAGGAAGATCATCCCATGTAAGACAATAGTTTTGAGCCACTAGCCACATGAAAAAATTAGACTTGGACCAAGAAACTTTATTCCAAACTTGCTTCTACCAAGGGACCTCAACATCCCTAAATAATTGTCTAGTTATCTTCTAATACCCAAATCTAAAATCATTGAAGTGGAACTCCTTTTAAGAATAAAATAATCCATACAAACAATATTTAAATGATCCTCATGTCTATAATTAATTAACCTTTAGTAGAAGATTTTATGAACAACTAGCAAGTTGATGTTGGAAATCAATATTTTCCAGTAACTCCCTCTCTCCAATTTAGTAGGAAAGACTAGTCTAAGATCTAAGATAAGATAAGATACTCCAAATATCAAAATTGAGAGTACTTAGGATAATTAACAATATTTAAATACATGGGAACCAAATGAGATTATTCTCATAAATAACTCTATCTTAATAGCACTTAGATTAAGAACTATAAAAGAGATGCATGTGCCCATTACTAACCAAATAATAATAATTTAAACTAACCTAAAGAAAATAAAGTGTTTAGCTCCAAACAAAGTTTAAAAACACAAAAAACCCCACAACATAAGGTGGGTGTTGCACATCCTTTAGAAAACATCACCAAGGAGAAAGAAAAGGGAATGAGTACAATTTAATAAATGCTAAAAATAATCATACCAACCACACTAGACCTATTCGGAAGGATATGCACTACAAAATTCAACAACAATAAAAATAGTTCACATAGATACCCACCACAAAGAAAAACTATTTAAAAATGAGGTGTACAACAAAGAGGAAACACCTAGATTAGATCAAGATCAATTGAAAATAAATTGGAATGGAAACCCTTTCATCATTGCCTAATCACCAAGAACTACACAACGCAAAGAGCCAAAAGAAATATATTCAATAATACAAACCAAATCTATCGGCAAAGGAAACCCTAGCTTTAACACAAACACACTCCTTTAGAATCGAAAGGTCCCTTCAATAATAACATCAAAAAATGGGTTATTAATGACATACCCATCACTACCCAAAGTCAACATATCTTTACCAAATTCAACTAGATCAAAAGATCCCTTAAAAAGAAATACCAAGAAAGCTTATAATTAAGATGACCAGACAAAAAAATTCTTCCTCTAATAAAACCTTAACATCTCCGCTTCTTTATTCTTCTCTACAAGTAGCCATGAAAAATATCGCTTGCCAATAAAGACCCACAACATCCATTTCTTTAGTATCAATAATTATAACCAAAGTAACCTCGCACATATATAATGGAGAATAGTAGAGAAATGAGAAGAAAGTATAAAAAGGCTCTCTAACTCCAATAAGACAATACAAAACCCTTCATGCTAACAAAAGCAACAACAACATTGTGAGGAAAAGGAATCATGAAGAATAACTCCATATGGATCTTAATCTTCCTCCCTTTTCTCATTTGTGAAATCATATTTGTCTCTCAAGTTTCAATGCACCTCTTCCTTCTATGCTTTCTATTAATATTTTATGAAGTATGTATTATTGTTTATGTATAAATTTCAATGTTATCTACAAAAATTCAATGAATGTCCAAATAAAATTGTAGTTTATGACTAAGTATCTTGAAGAAGAAAATACTCTCATTGGATGTGCGGCCATTTATGATGTTATCTTTACTAATTTGGTAACCAAGGTGATAAAGAATATCCTCCCTCCAATTTGCCTTAAAAGCTTGGCTTTTATTAGGATTCGATAGCTTTGATTTTGTGCTATTGATGAGCATGACTTTCTACCAAACTACTAAATATTGTACCCTCCACAGCTCTGTGGGCATAGTTTAGATTGGTGGAAAGTGTTAAATGTATCCTACTAATAACCCACCTGCAAAACCCTAAAATCAATTTAGATTTAGCAAAGATACAAAGATAACCGAAATGGTTTCTGGTTTTCATCAACTTGCAACTCCCTCGGCTGCCCAGAATTCAGACAAAGTTGGGAAATGTTTGGCCGGCTTGAAACAAAGTCAGAAGAAGGGCAAATACATTACTTCCCTGGAAGTACTTTATCATATGTTGTTCAGAAGAGTCAGGCTGCTCGATAGTCGATAACCCTGCAAAAGTCTACGACTCCATCATGCTTGGGATCGCGACTGGTCGAGGGAATTTTAGGACAACTAAAAGACTGCAACAAAAGTTTCAGAAACAACTTGGTACCTGCTGAGCTCGGTAGTCATTCGTGGTGGAACAGAACATTTTTGTTTTCTGTCTTTTTGGTGACACAATTCTGCACCTCCTTCAAGGAACCGTAAGGAAGCAATGCGTCTCGGTAAGGTTCGTCAGCTACACATTATCAGATTTTGAACATAATAAGAACTATCAAACTTTTATAAACTAGACTTTAATTAGTAACAGTTGTCTAGGATTACAATTTGAAGAGAATGAAAAGTGTTTTGAAAGTTCTAATGGTCAAAATTGAATTCTGAGGCAATCAGACTATAGTTTTCTTATTATATTATTATGAAACGATTTATTAAAATGATAGGTCTATAGGTCTATTTTAGGTAAGGTTCATAATTTTTTATTATTTTAATAGGAGATTTTATATTGTCTTTAAAGAACTGATCTTATATCATTTTGAATAAGGCCTCATTTCTTATGGTCTTAAGGTCTTGTATTCAATAAGATTTGATTATTGATGAATACATTTAGAATTATTCAACTTCACAAATAGATCAAAGATTCTTATATAATTTTATTTATTCTAATACTTGTATATTGTTAGTTCAAATTGATTACATGTTTGATCTTTCAAGTGCTTTAGATTGGCCTCATATTGAAACTTTTAGAAACTTAGATTTTTGAATTTTTAATTGTCCAACTAGTCATTTAGAGCTAACTTGTCCATTTTTGAATGGTTGGTTTTGATTTCTTGAAATAGAAAAATATATATTTTGCAACTAAAAATATCCAAGGAATTATCTAAGATTAACAAGGATGCTTTCTAATTAGAAGGTAAATAAGATTAAAAAATCAAGAGAAATTCATTATATCAAATTCCACACATAAAACATCTTCCATTATTTTTTTAAAGTTATGAGTTTTCTTTGTAAATGAGATTAACCTACAAGAATCTCTATAAAATCTAATAAATCACCTGTGTGTATTTTAGGATAAAATCACGCTTGATGAGTTAGTTCAAGTATTTTAGCAAATTAGATTGTAGAATTTATATCTAGACCATCTAATACATTTATGGTCCACTAATAATGTTTTATATGAGTATTCCAATTTGAAAATAATAGGCATATTTTTTTCTAGAAAGTAGAAAAATATTTGTATACATCTTTAACTTCCATATTCAATAACTAAATTGAGGGCTAACTAAACATGTCTCAGTCTTTAAAAATGTATTCATCTCATTGAACAAATATTGCTAGGAAATAGATTTGGTTAATTTTCTTAGAACTTTAAGTTTGGAAAACAACAAAAATTTATCTTTATTATAATTCTAAAATAATGACTATATCAAAAAAATATCATTGTCAAGAAGTTTGCAAAAAATTCTATACATCTTGAACTTTTACATTTATTCAACAAATTGAGAGATGAGTAAGCCTATCTTTGACCTTTAGAATGTAATCACTTTTATATTCAAAGATAATCTAATAATGTTTATTAAAATAAAAGGATATTGCAAATCAACTTCAACCAATAGAATGAATTCTATGGTGCAAAGGTTGGCTAATGAGTTGCTAGTTCCTAAGAAGTACATATTCTAAGGTTTGTTCTCAAATCCTTACAAAAATACTTCAAGGAGAAGTTGCTCAAATATTGCACATGATTTTTCTGCAAGGAATTAGTGTTGGCAGTGGGTAACATCATGGTTTAACAGCTTCCCATGTCTTTTAAAGTCTAGTGGCTATACTGGGAATTGATACATTATTCTTTTGGTGCAACAACAACCCTACAAGTTAATAAGTGTTATCAAATCCTGGTCACAAGTCCAAATCCTTATAGGCTACAATGAGTAACACTAGGAGGGGATTGTTGGCAATGAGCCAGTATCCCTTAGTGGATTTACAATAGGCTTTATGATGCAAGAGCATCCTAGGTGTAAGGGCAATCTTGCATCTCTTAAAATTATTTATATTTATATATTTTCAGTAAGAGTTGTTTTGGTATAGAGTTTGGTATAAATTGGTTATTTATGGAAGCTTACAATTTTTATTAGGCTTGTCATCTGAGCTTTGAATGTTCTAATCTCATAGGTGGAGATTCATCTTAGATATATCAATGTTTCAAATGAGTTTCATTACCATATCATGTGTCTTACTAAAGTTATTACATATTTTTTGGCATGAATTTTTGGTATAAAAAATTAGGCTTAATTGTGAAGGCCTGAATAGCTCTAGCATGAGGTCAAACCTTGGCCAATATATTATTGCATGATCAACCATTATAGAATAGAAGCTATCATTTCTAAAAAGGGGTTATAATAGCTAATTGGGTCAATGGTTTATAAGTTACGGTCTCCAAAAGTTGGGCTAACCAAAAATATGATTTGTAAATTGTCTTGAGCTAATTCTATGTAATAAATTATAATAATATAATATAATTTTAGGTTGGTTAGCCTCAAGAGGTAGGGATGTGTCTAGAACCTTTCTAGGTAGTGGAAAATGCCTATATAAGGAAGGTATGTAGGTTGTCTAGGGTAGTTTTTAGTGGTGGTTTGCATCTTTGTCTTGCTAAATGTATAAGTGCAAGAAGTTGGATCTCACTTTTGAGCAAAAAGTGGAAGTATTTTTCTTGTTTTTCAATTTTTTTGTCAATTGATGTCAAAAAGTATTGCATTTAGAGATTGCTTATAAAAAAACTTCCGAAATAAAATTGTAGTGTTTAGAATCTACTTTTTGAATATGTAATTTATTTGTATGCCCATATGATAGATTTTGTTCTTGGTGTGGATCTTTAAAAACCACTTTTCCAAAATGCTTGTTTCAAGACCATATCACACTCGTGTATGTTTCAAGACGATATCACACTCATGTATGGGCACCATAATTTGACACAAATAAATGAATTTTTGTATATCCTTTTAAAAAAATTTACCTAACAAACCAAATATTGATGATATTATTTTTCCTTAAATAATTTTTTTATTATAATTTTTAATTGGATTGAAAGGTAAATTTTAAAACATCTCGTGTACGGACACCATAATTTCATCAAAATTTCACTTTTACAATTTTTTTTTAAAATTCAAAAGAATTGTATGTAGATTGATGACATATAAATTAATTTAGGAAAAATAATAAAATAAAAAAGTTATTAAAGTTTTAATGAAGCTCTCTATTTTAGATTTAGGTATCGTCTTTGATTAAAAAATAATGCAAAATAAGTAAATAAAATCATAACACTATAAAAATTATATTTATGAAATCGGGACATTGAGATCTCTAATGGGTTTTTATTTTGTAAAGAAATTGATCAGGAAGACCTTCTAAAAATTATTGCAAGGCATGAATTTGTTAGTTCAATGCCTTAGCCAAGTCTTGAGAGGTCAAGGCATAGGCTTGGTGTAACAAAGCCTATTTAAACCCAAAATCTTAGGCAGGAAAAAAAATCCCACCCCCTTTTGTAAGAAATGGGCACCCGTTATTTGAAATTCAAAAAATGGGTGCCTATTTAAAAAAATTAAAAGCAACATTTAAAATACATCTAAATTCCCCCAAAAAATTAAAAAAACATTTTTTTAAGAAATGGTACCCATTTTTTAAAAGTAAAAAATGGGTACCAATTTTTAAAAGATAGCTACCCACTTTTTACTTTTAAAAATGGGTACCCATTTCTAACAAATTCATTCTTTTATTTTTTCAAAAGTGGGTATTCATTTTTTAAATTTAGGATCAAGTACTTGAGCCTAATACGAGTGCCCATTTTTAAAAATGGGTGCCCATTTCTAAAATAGTTCAAGGATCTCAATCCATAGACTTCTATGGAATTGAGACTCAACTTCTTGCTTCTACACAAATGTTGTAAGGAAGACACCCATGTGGATTTGCATATTTTATTTCTAAATATTGTAATTCCACACTTTTGTCCAGATAATAAGAAGCTCATTTCTTGTTCTTGCAAAATTATTGTTGTTCCTCTATTTTTTGTTTTGTCTATTTTGTATTAAAGGGAGGAGCCTTCATCATTTTAATAGCCTTTTACTTCTTCTATAAGTCTAGTAAATATATCAAGTATAAATAGGTTGGTATTTTGGTGCAATAGAAATCCTATCAATTAGCAATTAGAATAAGCTACCCCTACCATAAGAAAGTATGTCTTTAAAGGCATCATTAAAAAATATAATAGTGAGATAATCTAAATATAAACAAAGTGATCATCTTAATATCTTACAAGAGAAGGAAGAGAAGATAGTTGAAAACTCTCATATTTGGTTAGTGCATTATCAAGAAGTTGTTGAACAAGAAGTATAGGTTATGCAAGATACAATGAGAAATACATAGCGGGATGTTGATGAAGATCGCATTTCTAAGGTGTTGGTAAAGGAGGACAATTGTGAGTTGAGATGTAAAAAGATGAATATGTAAGAAGGTGTCAATCAAATTGAATGAGATGAAAAAAATGCATTTAGATTTCAAGGTCATGGACTTGAACATGGTTGTGTAGAAGGAAGTCAACATGGGACTTTATGAAGACCTTTTAAAAAATATGATAAAGAAGTCTTTTTCAACCCATGATGATGACTCTCCCAAATTTGACATTTTTGAACAACATAGTGATGAAATATGTGTAATTGTAATTTGTTAGATTGTGGTGACTGATTATGAAAGTTCTGTACATAATCCATAATTCCTCGGTTGAGTTTGAGAGCTATTTTATTGGCATTTTATGGTAAACATGTTGCAACTAATTTTAACCCTAAAATGACAAAAATACTTGTATAAAAGGGCTTAGGGTTAGGGATTGTTTCATTGCGATGATGCAAAAATTGCTTCTTTTGGCAGTATTGAGCTATAAGGGATTACAGATTGTAATCAAGTTGCAATCACTAGATCGTAATAATATTGGACTTGTTGTTTGGTAGATGTGGCCCAGGGATTAGGTGAACCACATTCAATCTTGGTGTCTTATGTTCTCTTTGTGTGATCTATTATTTTCTATTATTATTTATATTTGCATGAAATTTTTATTTCTATCCATGGTTTTATCCTAACAAGTTGAATAAGAGCGAGGTTGTTTTTCAATTATCCTCTATAGGAAAGTGTCAGGGTTGAGTGGAATTCTCATAATTGAGTGGGAGTGATGGCAGACAAGGGTAAGCTAAGGGTTTACAAGTTTAATGGGCAAACTTTTAGTTATGGATGATGCAAATGGAAGACTGTCTAAGTTATCAAGAGGATTTATGGAAGCCATTGGAAGGAAAAACCATGAATTAGGGATCTATGACAAATAATGAATGGGATCTTTTAGACAAAAAGGTAATTTGAAGTATTTGATTATGCCTGGCACCATCGATAGCATTTAATATTACAAAAGTAAAGATGATAGAAGAGTTGATGGAAACCATAGCAAAATTATATGAAAAGCTCTCCACTTCAAATAAGGTATTTCTCATGAAGCATTTATTTAATATGAAAATAGCAGAAGGTGGATCTATTGTAAATCATTTAAATGAGTTTAATACTATTACTAGTTAGTTATCTTCTATGTGTATTAATTTTGGTGAAGAAATTAGGGCTCTCTTAATTTTGTGCTTCTTTTCCTAAACGTTAGAATAGCTTGGTAATGGTTGTGAGTAATTCCATTTCTAGATCCAATACTCTAAAATATTATTATGTGATTAGTGTTATTTTTAGTGAGAAAACTAGTAGGAAAACCTTAGGTGGATCTACATCTAGAAGTGCTTTGAATGCACAAAGTCGAGGTAGAACAATTGAGAGAGGAAGTAATTTTGGAAATCGTGGTAAATAAAGAGGAAAGTCAAAAGGGAAGAGGTCTCAATTGAGAGGACCAAACAACTACTAGTAATGTGGGAATTAAGGGCATAAAATGAAAGATTGCTAGACTCGAAAGAAAATTGAAAGCGAAAAGAAAGATGGAGACAAGGAAGCAAATGTGGTAAGTAAAAAATCTGAAGAGGATGCTTTACTTTTGTCTTTAGAAAGTTTTGATGATTCATAGGTTTTAGATTCTAATGCTTCATTTCATGCTACACCTCATAGGGGTTATTTCATTGTTTATGTCCAAGGGGATTTTGGGCTTGTTTATTTGGGGGATAATGAATCCTGTTAGATTTTTGGAAAGGGAAAAGTTAAGATTAACTTACAAAATGGGAATTGTTGGCTACTACATGAGGTAAGACATGTTCTAAGACTGAGTAGAAATTTAATTTCAGTAGGGCAACTCAGTGATGAGGATTGTGTAGTTACTTTTAATGATAAAAATTGGAAGGTTTTAAATGGTTCCCTTGTAGTAGCAAGAGGTGTGAAAGTAGGAACCTTATATCTTTGTATAGGTCATATTGTTCCTTCTATTTTAATTGTTTTGGAGAAAAATAAATGTTTAGGAATAGTTGCTACAATTGAGCAAGGAGAACAAATAGTTGTTGTAGATTTTGATATAGCACTGTGGCACAATAGACTTGAGTAGAGAGTACTTCATTCAAAGAAAGTTTTACCACGTCTAAAATGTGTTAATATAGATTTTTGTGAAATTTGTGTGTATAGAAAATAAAAGAGAGTGAGTTTTGTGAAGACTGGGAATGCAAAATAAAATTGAGAAATTAGAGCTTGTGCATATAGATGTATGGGGACTAGTTCAAGTATCTTCCCTTGGTGGGTCTCATTATTAAGTTACATTTATTGATGATGCAACTAGAAAAGTATGGGTTTATTTCCTTAGACAGAAATTTGATGCATTTCAAACTTTTAAGAAATAGAAATGCTTGGTTGAAAATGAGACTGGTAAGAAATTAAAATGCCTCAGATCTAATAATGGTAGTGAGTATTGCAATCATGAATTTGAAGATTATTTCTCCACTAATGGTATTCATAGATAGAAAACTACTCCAAAGAATCCACAGGAAAATGGAGTGGGTGAATGCATGAACAAGACTATAATAGAGTGTGCAAGAAGCATGAGGTTGCGTGCAGGTTTCCCTTGAACATGTGGGTGGAGGCATCAATATTTTTATATATTCGATTAATAGAGGTCCTTTTACTCCTTTGGGTTTTGGTATCCCAAAGGAAGCATGGACAGGTAAGAAGGTTAGTTATTCTTTTCTCTAAACCTTTAGTTGTGAAGCATTTGCTCATGTAGATTCTGAAAATAGAACCAAGCTAGAAGCTAAGTCAAAGCAATGTGTATTTTTTGGATATGGCATTGATTAATTTGGTTGTAGGCTTTTGGATTTTGAAAATCATAAAATTGTAAGAAAAAAGAATGTCATATTCAATGAAAAAGTGTTGTACAAAGATCTATTGCAAGAACATGAGAAGAAAGAAAATGGTTATGTAGTGCTAGATGATACTCCAAAAGTTGATGTTCCAACAATTTCTCATGATGTGCAACAAATGCAACAACAAATACCACACACACTAGTGAATATTAGACGATCAACAAGGCTAAGTAGACCTCTAGAAAGATTTTCTCCCTCTCTATACTATATTTTATTAACAAATGCCGGTGAATCTAAATGTTATGATAAAGTTGTGTAGGTGGATACTAATATTTAGTGGGAGTTCGAAATGAAAGACAAAATGGACTCTTTGCCAAAAAACAAGACATGGGATTTATGCAAGTTGCCTGTCAGTAAAAGGGCTTTATAGAATAAGTGGGTTTATAGGTTGAAAGAAGAGGATGGCGGTAAGAAAATATTTAAAGACGGGTTAGTTGTAAAAGGATTTGCACAGATAAAAGGCATTGATTTTGATGAGATATTCTCTCCTATTATTAAAATGACTTCTATATGTATTGTTTTAAGTCTTATTGCTACAGATTTACATTTGGAGTAGCTTGATGTTAAAACAACCTTCCTTCATGATGATTTGGATGAAGAGATATATATGGCTTAGTCACAAAGATTTGAGGTCAAAGGTAAGGAGAACTTAGTGTGCAGATTGAAGAAAAGTTTATATGACTTGAAGTAAGAACCTTGACAATGGTATCTAAAAGTTTGACAATTTTATACATGAGCATGTGTATCATAGGTGTCATTCAGATCATTGTGTTTATTTTAAGAGGTTGGATGATGAAATCTTGTAGCCGAGTCTAACATGGATCACATTAAGGGGGTAAAGGAATAGTTAGTCCATTCATTTTCTATGAAGGATTTGGGGGTAGCAAAACAAATCCTTGGTATGAAGATTTTTAAAGATAGGAAGATTAGGAAATTGACTTTACCTCAGGTTGATTATATTGCAAAGGTGTTCCAACATTTCTCTATAGAGAATGCTAAATCTATCAGCACACCTTTACCTAGTCATTTGAAGTTGACTACGAAGATGTGTCCCAAGACACAAGAAGAGGAGGATAAGATGTCCAAGGTACCTTATGCTTTAGCTATAGGAAGCTTGATGTATGCTATGGTATGTACTAGGCCAGATATTGCACATACAATGGGAGTCGTTAGCAAGTATATTATTCATCCAAGAATTGAGCATTGGAATGCAATTAAATGGATTCTTAGATATTTTAGAGGAACGTCTAGTAAGCATTTACACTTTGGGGGCTCTACTACTAATTTACAAGGATATGTTGACTCAGATTTGGCAAGGGATATTGATACCAAGAAGAGTACTATAGGTTATGTATTTACTATTGGTGGGGGAGTCATCAATCGAGTTTCTAGATTATAGAAGGTAAATGCTTTATCCACTATAGAGGCAGAGTATTTTGTTGCTATAGAGGTAGCCAAGGACATGATATGGATTCAATTCTTCTAGGAAGAATTGGGACACCCTCAAAGGGATAATTATTTGTTTATAGATAGCTAAAGTGTCATTCATCTTGTGAAGAATTATGCTCTGCATTCAAAGACAAAACATATTTAGTTGCGATACCATTTCATTTAGTTAGTTTTGGATGATGGAAAATTAAAGCTAGAAGAGATACATCCAAATGATAATCCAATAGATATGTTTACAATGGTAGTAACAAGGGAGAAGTTTAACTCCTCTTCATCTTCAGTTGGTCTTCTAGTCTGAATAGGAATAAAAGAATAGTAGGGGTATGTGCAGGATCATGGTGTGCCAAAAAGTGGCGATCTGAAAAATATGTAGTTCTGAAATGCCTCAAAGAATTTTAAAATCTATTCCAACTTTTTTACCACCCATCCTAATACTAAATGAAAAAAATTAATACCTTTATAATTCCTACTATATCTTTCGATACCAACCTTATATGGTCATCTTTAAAACATCCTAAAAATGTGTTTTTTGCATGTTCTTATGTGTTTTTTACTTCAAGCATGTAGCTGACGACTTTTTTTTAACCAAAATTTGATGTAATGAAAAGGGTTTCTTAAGAATGTTCATAGCTTTGCATAAATGTAAGGTTTGTCAAATTATGAGTTCAGTAAGTAATTATTACTTATTTTCTAATGGAGTTAGCTACAAAGTGTTGATTGACATACTGGTTGAAAAATAGCTATAGCTTTCAAACCGTATAAGATTTGTGAAATCTAAGAGATGCATCACATTCTATGCTTTGACTAGTATAAGAAAAAAAAAAAAAAAAACTTAATTTTGATTTTTTTTGAACTAGTTAAGGTGGTTAGACACGGGAGTTTTTTAATTCTGAAAATAGTATAGTAGAAAATTCATAATTAATTATTTATTTGGAATAAAAATTCCCAAAAATATGTGTCACATCCAAGCATGAGTCTTCTTTTTATATCTAAAATTATATTTAAAAATATTATCATTTGATTATGATTAAGGTGGTCAGACATACACCTACTTTTTATTTTCGCCCTAAAATTTTTGTAGTACTGCATTAAAATCCAAACTTTTGACCAATCAAATAATGTTTTATCTAGATAAGGTCTTGAAGTTTAGAAACTAGATTCAATTTCCTAAAGATTATATTCTTACAACTTTTTGATATAAAGTCTAGAACCACTCTAAAATTATGTGTCAAGTTTACATAACCCTGATTTTCTGGTTTTTCACTGCCACTTAAGGCCATAGTTTGGTACACCATGATCCTGCACATACCCGTAGATTCTAGGGTGGTTTGATCTAGTGAGAGCCTCATGGAGTAACGACATAGCTACAGGATCAATCTCTAAATGGAATATTTTTGTTTAGTGTGGAGCCTGATCAGTCTCCAAGTGGGAGATTGTTAGATTGTGATGACTGATCATGGAAGTATTGCACATACTCCATGATTCCTTGGCTAGGTTTGGGGGATATTTTATTTGCATTTTATGGCTAACATGAACTGTAACTAATTTTAACCCTAAAGCAAAAAAAAAATGTATAAAAGGGCTTAGGGTTAGGGATTGTTTCATTGTGGTGATGCAAAAGCTTTCTTCTTGCGGTGGTATTGAGTTGTAAGGGATTATGGATTCTAATCCCATTGTAATCATTGGATCACAATAATATCAGACTTCTTGTTTGATGGATGTAGCCCAAGGATTGGGTGAACCATGTTAAATCTTGGTGTCTTGTATTCTCCTTTGTGCGATCTATTATTTTCTATTATTATTTATATTACCATGTCATTGTTATTTTTCTCCATGGTTTTATCCTAACAATATTTTTAATTGCACTTAATGTGGTTGTGTATTCTAGTCACCATGATGTAGAAAGTTGAGACCTTTCAATTAGAAAGAAGGGTTTTAAGTTTTTCCTCTCAAAGGAATGTCCAATAAGACATATATGTTATTTAGAAGCCAATAAGTTATTGAAGGTCATACTAGTACTTGAGAAAGAAGATGCAATTGTTAGTAAAAGGAAATATGAATTTATAGTTGGGTAGGGAAAATTCACATTCATTGATCCACTTTGAAATGACACAAAATAGAATTCATTGTGGAGGTGAGTGAATTTTTTCATTCCTTCCAAGAAGTAGTACATCACATCATGGTACAATTTATTGTGATTGATATATCTTGTTTTCTATGATCATGCAAACCATGGAAGGTTTCTAAAGAAGGGAAACTACATTAGAAAGTATAATATTTATCTTATTCGAAGAGGCTCTTGTTATATTGGTTAATAAGATACTTTAGCTTAATTCCCCTTTCTAATAAGTCCAAATACTTAAAGTTGAGTCTTATTTCAGTACCTTTTTTAAGTTGTCCATTTTGTTCTTTTTGTCTTATAGTGAATTGTTTTTCTCAAATATATATCCTGATTCATGGATCTAATACACTTAGAGCTCTACATTCTCCCCCCTTTAACTATTTACACAATCTAAGGATGATCCCTAGATAGAGCCAATTCTTATCCTTTAATTTAACTCGATAAATTTCATGGGATAAGCTTACATAGCCATTGTTGTTTTAGCCAATGCTCTCTAAGAATTAATTTTACGCGATCTCTGAATACCCTTTCATGTTCTTTGATCCCTCACAAATTAATTTCATTTGGACAATCATCCAATTTTTTGTTTCTACGAATTTTTGTCAATTGGGAGTAAGAAACTTCCAACCCCTACATAGTCATTTTTTTCCTTAACATTCTAAGTCCTACACAACATGTTTCACACAAAAATTATTATTTAAATTCCAATTTTTATCTCCTTCCATCAACTTTCATCAATGTCACTATAAGTGGGGATTTAAACCATGACCTACATCACATGTCATTTAACTTTATACTAACTATTTGTCAAGCTTTAATAACAAATGAGAATGGTTCTCTAAAATTCTCAACTCCTAGTTGAAACTCAAGTTTTAAAACTTGTCTTCCGATTCACACTCATATAGTTGTGAATCAATTTTTAATACCTTATTTTCATGACCATTTCCAACTTGTCAATTGGGTTTTCATAATCAATTAGCATGCTCATAAATTTACACTTTCAATTCAAGTCTTAAAAATTGAATTGTAAACATAAATTGGAAATTAGATTTGAAAGCCTGAATATATTGTGTAAATTGGGCTTTAAAACCTATTTAGCATGTTGTATATGCTAGATGGGCTTTAAGAACTACAGCTTACAATTTTTTTCATATCCACATGTATTTTGGTTTGTGAAACCAGAATTACAACATTCTCTATGCTTTTCCAAAAAGAATTAATGATTTTCCACTCATTATATTGTCTTTTCAAAAAATTCCAACTTTGGAAAACATGAAAGTTAATGGTATTCAATTACAAGAGTAATAAAGTAGAGCATGGTTACATGATGAAAGTAAAAACAAAATAATGCTCTTGATGATGAAAATTAGAGGCAATGTTATAATTTTATATCTTCAATTTTCATATGTATGGTCATGACATTATAACCTCTTGTGATAATATTTTGACCACATTTTATTTTATTTTTCCTTATTAGTTGTTTTTTTAAAATAAAATTGTACTAATTTTTTATTAACTAGATTTAGAAAATATCTCCAAGAATCATTTCACTATTTTTTTCTCTTCTTGATATTTCTACATAAATATGTTGCTCTCTTGTATAACTAGGTGATTTTGTTGTTCTATCTATTTTACATATTATAAATTTATGAAACAAGGTTTTAATGTTAAGTGTAATAAAAAAATATGAATTTTTAAGATATTTATTCACTCTCGTCATCTCAATATCCTACTATATCCAATTAATTTCCTTTCATATATATATTTTGTGAGATAAAATTTCCCCACATGGAATCCTTTCCTTCTCACATTTTGATTATACATATAAATATTCTCTAATATCACTCCTTATTGAAACATTCACTACATATCATGTTAAAGATGGTCATTAGAAGTGTATCACATGTCTATTTCTTATTTTATTCATTCATACTTTTTTATTGCAACATTTATATATGAGAGGATACTTATTTGTCATTATTTTTTATCCTTAAGTATTTTTATTTAAAAAAAATTAAACTGAAAAATAAAATATACTAGTATTGATAGCTTATTCTAATCCTTAGAAAACTACTCTAGGTGTTGTAATTAAAGGAGGTATTAACATGTAATTAGTTAGATTATGTTTTTCCTCTCTCAGAGAGTGCTATTTATTTCCTTTTTGTTTTAGCATATTGGCTAAGACACATATACTTTATTTTTGAAACATATTTCTCACTTATCACAAATTGCTCATGCATATGACATGTCATGGACACATATCCTACACTTATAAAGGGAATTGTATCCATTCCTAACTTCAAATCTCACTAATTTCTATCCATTCTAGTGGATTTTATTTAATTATTCTATTCATGCATATTGAATGAAAACATTGCATATTGCTTTAATTCTCTCCTAGAAATCTTGTTACTTTTTTTAGGATCCATATGGTTTTTTTAATACAAATGGATATGCATCTACACAAATTGTTGTCAAATACTTTAATTATCTTGTAGAAAGCTTAATTGTTATTTTTTTGGATTCATATCCAGTTTTTTTAGACAAATTTATATGCATTTATGAAAAATTGAATGTTTCCAAATTATTATTTAGTAATTGATCTAAACTAATCTAGTGATTTCAATTATTAGTAAATATTATATGAATTTAATTTTGGATTACATTGAATAATATCTTTTGTGTGTAAGACATTGATATGATATATTGACTCTAAAAGTAGAAAAATCCAAATTTATGGTCATGTTATTCATGATAATAATACAATGTATTTTTATAATTATATTTTCTACATGGGATGTTCTTGTATGTAAGAATTATAAGGTGCTATGCTGATATTTCCTAACATTTTTTTCCTTATTCTATACCGAAATATGATTTGGTATATATTTTCATGTAGAATAATATTTCATTTAAGAAATTGTAATTATATATATATATATATATATATATATATATATATATATATATATATATATATATATATATATATATATATATATATATATATATATATATATATATATATATAAAATTATGGAATAATATTAGTTTCTATTTGAGAAAGAATTATATGTGGCTTCTAGCACAATGCGTTATGCCATGTGTAAATATGAAAATCTCATATAACTAATGATGTGAGGAGTTAACATAAAACTATTACCATTAATTAGAACATCGACCATTTTAATTTATATTTATCTATAAATAATTAATCTTAAATTGTATGTCAAAATCAAATATAAAGATTCTAAATTATAATTTACTTTTATAGACTGATGGGGACACAAACCCAAGAACAAAATGGACACAACAGAAAAGGGAAAATTATATTAACTAAGAAAATAAGCTAGTACAACAGTACAGGAAAATAAACTTCAAAACATGCCCTAAGGGCTTACAATAGCATAAATCTGGAGATAATTTCTCCTTTCAGTACCTTTTCTCAAACTCCACTTCGAACTACCTTTTACAATGCCAGAAATCTCCTTAAATAGACCCCAGAGGGTTAAGGACTAGGAGTACATTCTAGAAAGTGCTAGTAGGCATCCACCGACCAAATAGAAGGTTCCAGAAGCTGCGTTAGAAGTCGGTGCAAATCTAGAAGAATCCAGAAACGGTAACCGAACTTTCGGGAGGCATAACTTTTGAACCGTAGCTCCGATTGACAAACCGTTTACATTTTTGGAAAGCTCTCGAAGCGCTCTATAGCCCTATGGACCAGTTTCGCTCGTCCCCCATTTTTTGGCCCTTTTCAAGGTCATTTAATGCCCCTAACCTGACTTTGAAGCATTCTTAGGAGGTCTCCAAAACTCAAAAAATTGCAATAACTTTCAAACCATGGGGCCTTTTGACCTGATTCTTTTTTTGGAATGCTCTAAATCACAATTACATTCATTTGGCCAATTCACACCTTCTAGGGCACCAAAATGATGGCCAAATTGCATGCTCCTATTTTTTCAAGATTTTCTAGCTCACTAATAGTGGAACTGTGAGAGTTGGAACCTTTATTTGGCCCAAATGGGTATCCAAAAATGAAAACACATGAAACAGAAACTAAGTCTTAATTACATTTTTTTTTGGGTGACACAGGATTGCCCTTATACCTCTGGATGCTCCTGCATCAGACACCCAGGGTAGATTGAAAAGTGACCCTATCACTTTATGAATGGTAGAGGAAATCCCAAATGGGAAACCTTAGCTGCTGAAATCCAAGTTGAGTCCTCGATCGGTTGTCCTTTCCATTTGACCAAATACTCTTCATACTACCTGTTTCTGGTACTCCTACCCACACGATGATCTAGAATGTCTTCTATCTCCTCCTTCTTAGAAGCAGGAATTGGACATGGCTCTAACACCGGTTCGTCATCTGCACCATCATCATGATACTCTATTAAATCTGCAATGTTGAAAATAGGAGAAATGTGAATATCATTTGGCAGCTCCACCTCATATGCATTTCCTGAGTCATGTTTCTTCAAAACTTTGCAGGGGCCAAATTTCTTCATTTTCAGCTTGTTGTAAGTCCCGACTAGAAATCTTTCTTTTCGTAAGTGCACCATGACTAGATCCCCTACTTGGAATTCCTTATGTCTTCTCCTTTGATCAGCCCTAGCTTTATACTCTTGATTCATCTTGGTAATGTGTGCCTGAACCTCCTCATGTAGACGCTTGATATGTTCAGCAAATTCCTCAGCTTCAACACTTGTCCTCTCCCCTTGTTCTATGTTCCTCAATTCTGGTGCAGTCCTTGGGCTATTCCCATATACAATTTGGAATGGTGATTTTCCAGTACTCCTATTTATAGAGTTATTGTAAGAAAACTCTGCTTGTGGTAGAATCAAATCCCATCCCTTGGGCTTATCCCCAACTAAACATCTTAGCAAATTGCCTAGACTTCTGTTTACCACTTCTGTTTGGCCGTCAGTTTGTGGGTGATGCGTGGAACTGAATTTCAAGTCTGTTCTCAACTTTTTCCACAATGTCCTCGAGAAATACCCCACAAATTTAGTATCTTTGTCAGAAACTATACTCCTTGGAAGACCATGTAGTCTTACCACCTCTTTGAAAAACAAGTTTGCAATATGAATAGCATCATGAGTTTTGTGGCATGGAATGAAATGTGCCATTTTGGAGAACCTATCAACCACCACGAATACTGAGTCATTACCCCTTTGTGTCCTTGGCAATCCAAGAACAAAATCCATACTTATGTCCTCCCACAGCCTTGATGGAACAGACAATGGCTGATATAGGCCAGTATTGTGACTAAATCCCTTGGCAACTTGACAAACCTGGCAACTTTGTACAAACTTCTTCACATCCTATGAAATTTGAGGCCAAAAATAATGTTCTCTAAGAATGACAATGGTCTTGTCTTGACCAAAATGTCCTACCATCCCTCCACTGTGTTTATCCTTAATTAGATTTTCCCTCATGGAACTCCTTGGAATGCACAATTGACTACCCTTGAACAACATGCCATCCTGAATCAAATAGTCCAACCACTTGGTTCTATCTACAGCAACAGGTTCTTTACAAGCTTTCCATGCTTCAACAAAATCAGGATCCTCGGGGTACAAATTTTTGAGTTCATTAAACCCAACTACTTCAACCTGCATTACTGTAAGCAACAACTGTCTCCTACTTAATGCATCTGCAACCCTGTTAGATTTTCCACTTCTATGCTTCAACACAAATGTATAGCTCTGCAAGAACTCTACCCACTTCATATGCCTCTGATTCAATTTACCTTGGCTATTTAGGTACTGTAATGCCTGATGATCAGTATAACAAACAAATTTCTTTGGCAATAAATAATGCCTCCATTTCTTTAAGGACTGAACTATTGCATAGAACTCTTGATCATAAACAGAATACTTCTTCTTTGCATCATTCAATTTTTCACTAAAATATGCAATAGGCTTACCTTCTTGGCTTAATACAGCCCCAATAGCGTTGCCACTAGCATCACAATCCACTTGGAACACTTTTCTAAAATCTGGAAGTGCCAACACAGGCTGTTCTATCACCTTCTTCTTCAACAATTCAAAACTTCTCGCAGTTGCTGCAGTCCATTTGAACTCTTTTCTATCCCCTCTTATTATATCAGTTAGAGGTGCACATATGCCACTGAAATTCTTAATAAACTTCCTATAAAAACTAACAAGACCATGAAATGATCTTACCTCAGTAGCAAACCTTGGAGTAGGCCATTCCAAGATGGCTTTTACCTTCTCTGGATCCATTTTGAGACCTTCAGGTGATATAACAAACCCCAAATAGACTAGCTCCCTTTTTGCAAAGTTACACTTCTTCAGATTAATTAACAGTTTCTCTTCCCTCAACCTTTCAAGGACACTACGAATATGTAGTAAATGTTCTTCCAAAGTCTTGCTGAAAATTAAAATATCATCCAAATAGACAATAACAAATTTTCCCAAGAACTTCTTAAGTACCTCATTCATGAGCCGCATGAAGGTGCTTGGGGCGTTTGTCAATCCAAAGGGCATGACTAACCACTCATAAAGTCCCTCCTTGGTCTTGAAGGTTGTTTTCCACTCATCTCCTTCTAGAATCTGTATCTGATGATAGCCACTCTTAAGATCTATCTTTGTGAAGTACTGAGCTCCACTCAAGCAGTCCATAAGATCATCCATCCTTGGCAAAGGAAACTGATACTTGATGGTTATTCTATTTATAGCTTGAGAATCTGTACACATCCTCCACTCTCCATCTTTCTTTGGTGTGAGTACTACAGGTACTGCACATGGACTCAGGCTCTCTCAAATCAAGCCCTTCCTCAACAACTCCTGAACCTGTCTATTTAGCTCCTTTGTTTCAGTAGGAGTCATCCTATGAGCAACCTTGTTAGGAAAACTAGCTCCTGGAATCAGATCTATCTGATGACTGATTTGCCTTACTGGTGGCAATCCATCTGAAACATTATCAAAGATAATATCTCCAAACTCCTCTAGTAAATCTGAAACTTCAACTAGTATTTCACTACTACCTTCTTTATCTTTCCTAGGAATCAAAGCATAGCACATATGCTGATGTTTCATGCCATCTAAAAACTTCCTTCCATCAACAAGAAAAATCCTAGCATTGTTACATACCTTTTCACCTTCCTTTTTCATGGCTTCAATTTGTGGTGAACTCCATCCTTTGTCAGAGAGTATGTGTTTGCATGTCCATCATGCACTGCATGTCTATCAAATTGCCATGGTCTACCCAACAATAGATGGAAAACATCCATCGAAATAACATCACAGAGAACTTCATCATGGTAACTCCCAATTTTGAATTTTACTAAACATTGTTCACTTACCAGGACCTTATGATCATCTTTTACCCAAGCAATCTGATAGGGCTGGGGATGTTTCTCCCTCTTGAGCTTCAGCTTAGAGACCATCTCTTCTGATACCAAGTTATCAGTGCTACCACCATCAATGATCATGTCACAATATTTATCCTCACACTTGCATCTAGTACGGAACAAACTCCTCCGTTGTCCTGGTTCAATCTCACCACTTAGTAGGACTCTTTCATTTACCAATGTCTCTCCTCTTTCTGCATCCTCTGAATGTGATGATTGTGCATCCTCATCCACATGAGCAACCCTAGCTTGGCCCTCAACTCTCCTATCTGTCCTTCCTTGTCGTTGAGGGCATTCAAAGGCACGATGACCTTCTTCATTGCAATGGAAACAAGTACCACGAAAGCCTCCTCTTCCTTGTCCACGTCCTCTACCTCTTCCTCTCTGATTTCCAAAGTCTTGATCATGGGAGCGGTTGAAACCCTCATTCCTCTGGTTCCTGCTAGTACCCACATCTTCATTTTTCTTATAGGTTTCATTGTGGCCTCCAGATGATCTACCGCTTCCCCTTCCTCCTTGACCGTGCCCTCTTTGTCTTCCTTCAAACCTTTTTTTCAGCTTCTCTTCAACTCGTAGGGCAAACTAGTATGCCTCTTCAACGCTGGTCATTCTTACCAGACTTAATTCCTCCTAGATGCTAGGTCGCAACCCACTGATATAACAAGCAACCTTCTCCTTATTTTATTCTGCATGTCCCGCTCTAATCAAGATTCGATAAAATTCCTCTTTATATTCTTGGACGGATCTTCCTGCTTGCTTTAACCCATGCATTTTCTTAAACAAAAAAATCTCATAGTCCACAGGAATGAACTACTTCTTCAATTTGTCCACCCTGCAATCCCATCTTGTGATCTTCTCCTTTCCTCTTCTGTTTCTTTCTAGTTGAACCTCTTGCCACCAGATTTTGGCATGGCCTTTTAGTTTGGCCTTTGCAAACTTAACCCTATCTGGGTCCCTGATATCCTCATACTCAAAGTATTCTTCCAGTTCATTGATCCAATTGATCAACTCATTTGGTTTCAGATTTCCTGAAAATACACCCACTTCAATTGTGGGTCTTTTCCCAAACTTAGTAATGGCCCTAAAAATATTTTCCTCTGCATGATTCAGAACTTCCCTCTCAAATTCCCCTTCTGGTCCCATAACATCTTCTTCATTGTCATCCTCATTGTCGTCACTAGCGGCAACATTTGCTCCTCTACGGAGCTCCTCTTGCAATGCTTGTACCTGCCTTTGGAGGGCTCTAACCTCCTTAGGATTAATAGCTCTAGCCCTTCCACCATGCTCTCTTCGTGGAGGCATCTTCTAACTTGAACCCACAACTACACAGTCCTGGTGCAAACTGCCTCACAGTCGGCACTCTGTCTACACACTCAGGAAAACCTGCTCTGATACCACTTGATGGGGACACAAACCCAAGAACAAAATGGACACAACAGAAAAGGGAAAATTATATTAACTGAGAAAATAAGCTAGTACAACAGTATAGGAAAATAAACTTCAAAACATGCCCTAAGGGCTTACAATAGCATAAATCTGGAGATAATTTCTCCTTTTAGTACCTCTTCTCAAACTCCACTCCGAACTACCTTTTACAATGCCAAAAATCTCCTTAAATAGACCCCAGAGGGTTAAGGACTAGGAGTACATTCTAGAAAGTGCTAGTAGGCATCCACCGACCAAATAGAAGGTTCCAGAAGCTGCATTAGAAGTCGGTGCAAATCTAGAAGAATCTAGAAATGGTAACCGAACTTTCGGGAGGCATAACTTTTGAACCATAGCTCCGATTGACAAACCGTTTACATTTTTGGAAAGCTCTCGAAGCGCTCTGTAGCCCTACGGACCAGCTTTTCTTGTCCCCCATTTTTTGGCCCTTTTTGAGGTCATTTAATGCCCCTAACCTGACTTTGAAGCATTCTTAGGAGGTCTCCAAAACCTGAAAAACTGCAATAACTTTCAAACCATGGGGCCTTTTGACCTGATTCTTTTTCTGGAACGCTCTAAATCACAATTACATTCATCTGGCCAATTCACACCTTCTAGGTCACCAAAATGATGGGCAAATTGCATGCTCCTATTTTTTTGGGATTTTCTAGCTCACTGATAGTGGAACTGTGAGAGTTGGAACCTTTATTTGGCCCAAATGGGTATCCAAAAATGAAAACACATGAAACAGAAACTAAGTCTAAGTACATTTTTTTTTGGGTGACACAGGATTGCCCTTATACCTCTGGATGCTCCTGCATCATAGACCATAATTCATTACATTACCAAATCCTTGTATAATATTATAATAATAATCATATTTAAAGTTTCAAAAGAAATATGGACATATATATATATATATATATATATATATATATATATATATATATATATATATATATGATTATTTGTGTGTGTATACATGCATAAACTATATACATATACATGTGTGTGTGTGTGTAAATATGTTTTTTTTTTTTTGTAATTATCAATTAATGTTAGAATCTTGAAGCTCATTTTCAATTGATTATTTGGTGTAATTCACAACTTAATGAATTTTAAAATCTTTTGATGGATAATTTTTAGGCTTTATGGGATACTTAGGATTTCTTGGGTGATTCTCTTGAGTGAAGTGGTATTGTGATTTCTAGCAATTATTTCAACAAGTTTTTAACATCTAATTTGGCTATAAAAAAAATTATATTAATTTTTAAAATATTATTCTTGATTTATATGCATATTATCTTCATGTCATTTATATGTTTTTTAACATTGTTCTTTTCTAAACTTTTGACAATCCTTAGTTAATTTTAGAGGATTTTGGGTCTTCTAAATTTAGTGGTAATGATGAATTTTCTTGAGAATGCATATAAAATCAACTTATATATACCAAATATTACAATACCATGTCTTTTTAATTTTTTTATTGAATCCACCTCTTGATGCAAAAACATTTTGGGTGTAAAGAAAATCTTGCATCCCCCAAAAATATGTTTGGATTGTCTTGTAAAAGAGGGTCATCTCATTACAAAGTTGTTATTTCGTGAAGCTTACTATTTTTAGTAAGTTGGTTTCTAGAGCTCAGAATGTTATAATTTCTTTCATATAGGTTCATTTATGTCCAAGGTATGTATTATAAATAAATTCATAGCATATATGAAATGAGGTCATAATAGCCAATTAGAGCAACTAGTGAATTGAAATTGTTTCAAATTTTATTTTGAGTTTTGAAGTTATTTGTGACCTACTCTAATGTATTAAAATACATTAGATTTGAGTAGCCTCAAAGTCTACCTTATTTTTATTCTTTAGATATTTATAGTTATCATAGAAGAACATACCAGGTATTTAAAAAATATAACGTTTCATTTAATATAGTTTATTAAAGCTTAATTTGCAATGTTATCCATACTACATTATGATAACATGTAAGAATATTAATACAATAAATCTAATGCTAATTAAAATTTAAAAACATGTAAAAATATTATAATAGAGAAAATCTTATTCTAAATAATAAATAAAGGAAGTAATGACATATATAATAGATTTTCTTGTATAGAGGATCTCGGTGCATATAATAAAAAATAAGGGTGAGATCTCATGATATATAAACCTCCTAAAAGTTAGTTTTAAGTGCTACCTAGTAAAGGGGGGATTTATATTGTTGAAATTTTTGTTTTATTAAAATACAAATTCATTCTATAAGCTATTTTTCTATAATATTTCTTGAAGATATTAAATGCACACAATATATTCTTATAATATGCTAAAATAAAAAAGAATGAATAGCTTTATAATGTTGGAAATATTTTCTTAATACAAAAGTTATAATATTTTATTAACTAAAGTATTAAAATAAAATAGGAAATTAATATTTCCTATATAGAATAATAATTTTATGAATTTTATTCCATACATAAAAATAATATAATTAAGAGTAGAACTTGGCATTGGTTGTTGGAGCTCACGATCTCTAACACTAATACATCAATTTTATGTTAACACATTATATTTTTTATTAGAAAGGTAGGGATTGGAAGGCCCTTGAAACCTATTATGAAAAACTAATGTAAACCTTGGTTAAAGAGGCAAGCCTCTAAAGCCAAGGCATGTGGGTTTTTAAAAGAACCCAGGAGTTTTTTAGAAGGACCCCAAAACTTCAAGGATTTTCCTAAAGATCTTGAATCTAAAAAACCTACCAAAACCACCATGTCCTCCAAACCAAAAACAACTTATAACTATTGATACCCTCTAAAATTGACAACAGGCATGATAGAGACACTAGACATATAACCAAAAGTAACAATATTCTTCTAAATATGAACCACACTTTGCCTTCAATAGAAGCCCAAAAATAAACCAAATCATAAATCCTGTACCACACCTTAATCGACCCAAAAACCAAAAAAAATAGCAAAACCCAAAACAACAATGGTAGATCTTCCCATATCCAAAAAAGAGAACCCTCCCTCCAAAGACAAAATAGGGAGATGGATCATAACTAGTTCTTCCCCAACCATAAAGAAAGAAAGGCTACCAAAATATCTTTAAACCCATCTAAGAGAGTGGGCAAAGAGAGTATGCAACCTTCCAAAAACATATCGCATTTGAAGAGTCGTGGCCCACTTTTGAAAACCACATTAAGGAACACCAATAACACATCCTCAAAGAGAAGAAAAATGCTGCCATAGAATTTGGGCATAGGGCAGATGTGAGGAAATCCCAACATCTCTAAAATCATTGAAGAAGAGAGAAATAGGAAGCTCCCTCCATCATGATAAACACACCTTGCTCACCTCAAAAATAGTGATAGGTATCAACTCATTTCTCACTAACATAGCATCATCAATTTAATTCCCTCAAACTAGAAAGAAAAGATTTTCATAAGTATATACTAAGTTCTACGTTGTCTAGAAACAAGACCCAAAACAAGCCACAACACTAAAACCAACAAACTCCTTCCATAAGAAAGGAAACCCTAGTCTACAACAATAATGTCTAGGCTTCCATTGAACCAATAGAGACACCCATTAGGGTCATTGTAAGTATTGGATTCCACCCCTAGTTCACCACTAGACCTTCAAATCCTATAGAGGATAACCCATAAAAGACCACAATAAATGAAAGAGAAGATCCCTGGAGAATGTTTCATCCACCAAAAAAAATCAATATGAGAATAATAAAATAGATTCAAAATCACAAGGAATCCAAAACAAGGATATTAAAGGGAAGAGGGATCTAGTACAAGTGAACAAGAATCCTTCTACCCAAAAACTCTAATCAACATAGAAAGTGCACAAATAGCCACTTGTAAAAGCCACTACCGCAAGGACCAAAAACCATCAAAGGCTCCAACAAAGGAAATATCCACACAATACTTTTGCAAAAGTGAAAATACAGAATAGAAAAGGATACCCTTAATGCATCATGTTAACACCTAAAAACCAAGGCAAATAAATTCTTCAAGAAGTAAAAAAATGAAGTTCACAAATTTAAACAATTTACTAGTGCAAATTTTGAAAAAGTGTTTCAATAGAAAGTAGGTTCTTTTTAATATGAGAAAACTTATTTAAATCATTTTTTTTTATCAATAGTCCATTTCTATTAAGTTGAATATAAAGTTACATATTCACAAAAATCACTAGGGGGTATGAAATCACCCCATGAAAGATTACACAACACCAAGATCAAAAACAACAACTAAGTATTCATAAAAAAATAGTATAAGAAATTTAGATGCAAGAACAATGCCAACCAATGTGGGAGAGTCATTCTAATAATCATTACCCCATCTAGTATTGGGACTAGCAAGGGGGTTAGGAATTAACCACTAATCTATCAACCCTATGGCAAGAAATATTGTTAATTACTACCTTAGTCGTTATAAGAAGTTGGTAGTGACTGAGCTACTAAATAGAAGTTGTAATCAAGCTCATATGTGAACCAAGTTGATAGTATCTACCAAATTATAGTGTCAACCAAGTTGACAGTATCTACTGAGCTATAGTGTTAACCAAGTTGACAATATCTACTGAGAATCAAGTGTAAACCAAGTCAACTTAGCATTCTTATTTTAGAATGATAACCGAGTAGACAAAGTAGTGTGAACTGAGTCAATTAAGTTTTTTGTGTGATCAGTATGAACTCGGGCATCCAGTACCAACTAAGTGCTAGAGTTAGCAGAGTTGATATTGTTGTCTGAGTGTCTATAGTACTTAGTAATTATTTTTGAAACTATTGAAGTTATAGCTAACATTTTAATGCAATTATTTGGATGGATATAAATATAAGTTACTTTGATTATCCAAATGATGAACTATCAATAGAAGAACATTTCATACAAGTGAATATGAAATAGCAGAGTAATTAGAAGGATACAAGTATCATAAAGGAAAGACAAAGGCTTATTTATCACACTTAGGTGATCAGTTTACTTCAAAGGATTTTCATCAACACATAAAGTTTCATAGAAGAGATTAATCCACTGATTCATCATAGCAGGTGCATCAATCCCAAATCCTTTAACAAGTTGGATGTAACATTCCTTTGTAGAAATTCCTAACAGAGTACATGCTTAATTATATTGATAAATCCTTTCATAGGGTGTACCTAATAGTCCTACTTACTCTTAACCAAGTAGATCACTAGAAGTAATCAGTTGTAAGCCCTAAAAAGCCAAATTTATTACTATGATAGTTAAGCATTGTGGGTGTCATCCCCACCCTAGTTTTACCTTCTACTTGGATGGGTTTTGGGTTACCAATCTTGTATCAAAGTGTTATGGTGTTGTTACTTTATTGATTTATGTTCCATGCATGCAAGTAGATTAGATAATACAATAAAGTGGATTAAGAGAAAAAAAAAATTAAGTGGTTCTTGATTCACCCTCCCCCTCTTTCTTAGTCACCTAGCTTGTATTACATTTCCAACAATTGGTATGAGAGAAATTTTCTCTTATCAAAAGTTTAGCATCTTGAGAGAAAATATCAGAGACAATGGAAATATACAAGCTAGAGAAAGCCATTGCAAATGAAAAGTTGGATCTACATATGGCTATAGAAAAAATCAAGAAACTGAAGAATCAACTCTGTCAATCCCTAAAAAGATGAAAAAAATTGGTAGTACAGATGAATGATAATCTTTCAAAAGAAATAATTGAAGATATTTATAGAGAAAGAAGTTCAAATGAAGCAAGAACCAGCCATAGAAGATCTACTAGGAAGGAACCTCAATTTGTAAGAAGAAATCAAAAAATTGAAAAGAGAATAGGAGATTCATTCAGCCAGAACATGTGAAGTCATGGAATAAAAGAATAAAGTTGACAATGATAAAGACATGTTAGAAGAAGATATAAGATTACTCAACACAAGACTAGAAGAAAAACAAAATGAAATCCACCATATTTCACTACACCAAGTAAACATGATAAATCAGCTAAATAGTACAAATCAAGAAGTCATCAATCTAAGGACAAAAAATGAAAGACTCATAAATGATCATAGAGAATAAAACAAAACCAATTGAAGAATGACAAGATCACAAGAAAGCATGAATAAGTTGGTTGGGCTATCTAAGAATAGACACAAAAATAAAGTAGGATTAGACTACACTGAACAAGGAGAATCATCACAGGAAGGAGCTTAAAACAAAAAAAGACCTACATGTGATCATTATGGAAAGTTAGGGCATACATCAAAAAAATGTTGGAGAAATGGAAAGTCAAAGTTTAATGGTAAATGTTACAATTATAACAAACATGGACATAAGGTAAGTGAATGCATAGATAAAACTAAGTTTGAAGGAAAATGATTCTCATGTGTAACAACCAAGCGCATAAATATTCAGATTGCAGAACCAAGAAATGAAATCCTACTTAAAAACTTTCTAAAGATATCTTTGGTTGGAACTACAACACATGGTGCAAATGTTATCTATGTGGTGAGTGTGGACACATTGGAGCTAACTATTTGAGGACTCACTTCAAAAAAAGAAATCCTACCAAAAGATGTTATCTATGCAATGAATTGTTTGAATCAAGCTAAATTTGAGGATGAAAAGAAATCAAAAGCTAATAAGATCAAAACTCAAATGAAGCAACAATGGGTGGGGAAATCTCGAGAGAAATCAAGTCAAAGAAGTGAAGTTATTGACACCCAAGGTAGTGAGTTGGGTTATTTAATCATCTTTGTATAAGCATACAAGGAGTCCACTAGAACTATGAAAAAAAATAGATTCTACATTAGTTCTACTCATCAAATTAAGAAATTATAAATCATCATAACAAATGCACTAGGATAGATAGAAGAATCATGTCAAGTCTTAGTAATAACTGAGCTCTAAGTTCTAACTAAGTTACTCTTTAGATTTAATTGTGCAAGGTTAGATTTAACTGAGTCATTAATTCAACCAAGTCATTGACTCAACTGAATTTGGAAAGCTCATCTTGCCCAAGCTTCATGGTGCAATCAAGGTTTGAAGACTTAATCGAGCCTCCTTCACCTACCTAAGTATGGAGCATTAATGAGGCCCTAAAATTAAAAATCTGATAAAAGGAGAAATGAAAGATTCATTTCTTCACTATGAATTCAGAGATCTAACAAAGTATAGCATTTGTTAAGCCCTCAAGTGATTCAAAGTGAATTTGTGTTGAAGAAAAGTTGTAGGAGAAGTTATCATCTATATTTCTTCATCAACTGAGTGATATGGTAGCCTCTATTGATATTAAGATCAATTTGTCTATTAGTGACTCAACACTTAGTCAAATGGTTACATTTTTACTAAGCTCTATAGTTTGTACCAAGAATTTTATTCATCTACCAATGTTAACCAAGTCTCCCAGTTGCTACTGAGTGAAACAGATAGTTTGTAGTTCATGTCAAGCTACATAATATCTACCAAGCATCAAAGACACTTTGTAGTATAGCTCAAGTGTAGAGTGTCTATTGAGCTATTCAATGGAAGTGATGGAGACTCTAGTGTTAACCAAGTCTTGAAGTGTTTACCAAACTTGCAATGTTAACAAAGTGAATTTAGTGTTGACCAAGTCATGTAGTGTTAACCAAGTAATTCAATAGCTACTGTGTTTCTTAGTGTTCATAAGTCACATAGTATTGACCAAGTTTGAGCTTCTTGAAAATGATTAGTATGGACTAAGCTTTAATTCTAACTGAGTGCCAAAGTTTTTTGAGTGTTGACAGTATTTTCTGTGTATCACAACATCACCAAGTTTTTCTTTAGAACCAAAGTTAAAATAATTAGGCTAACTTTGTGAATTAGGATGAATTTGGTATTGTAGCTAAGTCTAGAAGATATTGAATTGGATTGGTATATATGTAAAGCATTGTATTATATATATATATATATATATGAGAAGAAGAATAAGGCTGAGTGTATGAGTGAAAACTAAAGAAGGCTACAAGAAAGATAAGGGAAAATATATATTTATCTATCACAGTTAGGTGATCATTGTAATACAAGGAATCTCATTCGATAAATCAGATTTTTAGATCAAAGATCAGCCACTGATTCATTCTAACAAGTGTATTAGTCAAATAATTGAATAGGGTAGACTTAACAATCCTTTTCTAAATATCCTAATAGAGTGCATACTTCATTGTATGTCTGTAAATCCTTTAACAAGATGGACCTCATAGTCCTTATTGCTCCTAACAAGGAAGATCACTAGAAGTGGCCAATTGTAAGCCTTAATAAGTTAACTTTATACTGCAATGCTAAAGCTTGTGGGTATCATCCCCAGCCCAATTTTATTTTCTATTTAGAAGGTTTTTGGGTCACCATATCTTGTATCAAAGTGTTATAAATGTTTTTTTTTTTTTTTTTCATTCTTTCATGAATGCAATTAGATTAGAAAAATATATGAAGGATTCATTGGTGAAGTAGGATAAGATTTTATTGGTTCCCAATTCAACCCTCCCCTCTTAGTGACCTAGCTTACCCTATATTTACAACAATTGGTATTAGAGCTTTTGGTTCTCATGTTAGAAGTTTGGTAGCGTAAGATAAGATTAGAGGTAATTTAGGTATACAAGCTAGATAAGTCTATTGAGAATGATAATTTGAATCTAGAATTAGCCATTGGACAACTCAAGAAAGCAAAGGAGAAACTCTCTCAATCATTAAAAAGAAGAAAATATCTTGTAGTTCAAATGGATGATAATCTCTACACTGAAAGAACAATCAAAGACCTACGTCCAGAAATAAATTTAGATGAAGTTGATGTAGCAATCAAAGACCCTATTAGAAAATAATTATAATCTTCAAGAAGAAGTTAGAATGTTGAAAAGAGAGAGAAATCCAATCAGTCAAACTATGTGAAGTCATGGAAGAAAAAGAGAAAGCCAAATATTTGATAGAAGAAAAGGACAATGAAATTCAACAACTATGCCTTCAGTGAGTAGATTTTATTGATCAAGTCAATGAGGGAAATCAAGAACTTATCAATCTAAGAATAGAAAATGAAAGATTGCAGAATGATCTCAGCATTGAAAAGAAAATCAAAGAAATAATGGTGAAATCATAAGAAAGCATGAATCAATTGAATGAAAAAATTTAGTATAGGCATAAAGGCAAAGTTAGATTAGGATATATAGAAGAAGGTTAATCATCTTAGGAAGGAGCTCAAAAGAACAAAAAGACTACTTGCAATCATTGCGATAAGATAGGTCATAAATCAAACAAATGTTGGAGCAATGGTAAAGAAAAATTCAATGGAAAGTGTTATAGTTTCAATAAGCATTGTCATAGAGAAAGTGAATGCACAAAGAAACCTAAGGTTGAAGGAAAGTGTCACAATTGCAAGGAACAAGGGCACAAATCTTCAAAGTGTAGAGCCAAGAAATGGAACCCACCAAAACAAATTGTGAAAGTAATATTTGGATGGGATTACAACACATGGTGTAGATGTCACTATTGTGGTGAGTTTGGGAACATAGGAGAAAATTGTATGAAACATAATATGAGGAAAAAATATACTAGAAAGAGGTGTTTTATCTTTACAAAACTTGGACATCTTTCCAACAACTACATGGACATGAGAAGAATTGAAGATGAAAAGAAAGCCAAAGATAACAACATCATAAAAGGAATGAGGTAGCAATGGGAACTGACATCTCCATAGAATGCAAGCCAAAACCATGAAGTGGATGACAAAATCATTTCAACTTAGTTCTCTATGGAGATCACTAGATCTATGATTCAAAAGAAGTCATATAACATCAATTCTACCCAGAAAGAAAAAATATCCATATGAACATTTAAGAAGCACAAAGATCATGCCAAGTGATGATGAAAATTCAAGACCTTACAAGGCAAGGTCAGGCTGCAAGACCTTACTGAGAAAGGTTAGGTTGCATATTGTTTTAGGTTACAGATGTTGAGTTAGTAACTCTACCAAGTACCAAGGTCAAACTGAATGGTGGTAATGTTACCAAGTTTTGAAGTTCTCTAAATTGGTAGTTCTTACTGAGTCAAGAGACCTTACCAAGTTGAAGGTGTCTTCTGAGCATTAAAGACCAAACTAAGTGGAGGATAACTTGACATTGTGAAAGTATACATATGAAGCATTAATGATGATTGAAATGAGGAAATTCATTAAAAGGAAGAAATCAAATGCATTATTTCACGCAAATTTTTAGAACACTAAGTGAAGAGTGAACTTAGAGTTTCCAAGTGATTTGAGAAATTATTGTTGAAGATTTTTCCATTTTCAAAACCCTATCGAGTGATGGCATCTTCAAGCAACAAAATGAAGAAAGGGTCAAAAATATTGGTTCATGGAGTAGATTGAAGGGCTCCTACATTCAAGCTAAGTCCAACAATTGCAGGCATTGGACCCAACTAGGGCACAATCACAAATTCTACCCAAGGTACTCTTTTATCCATGATATTTGATCATTCTACCATTGTTCTATTCAAGAACTTGGAACCCTGGAAGTAAATGAGGCATTGAATGAGTTATGTGTGGATAAAATTCTCAAACTCAAGCAAAATTATTTGAAAACTATGGTCTTAATACATACTCTACATATGTCAAGGGACTTTCAAGTCAAATGGATCAAATTTATTCTATGCAAAGTTCACAATAGGGAGTTCTAGCTAGACCATCTCATCTTGATAACAAACAAGATGATATATTGAATCATAGGATTTCCAATGTTGAACAAGGCTAAAACCACTAAACCCTAGGTTAGGCAGAACTAACAAACCATATTCTTGCTAACTAGGATGGAAGAGGCATGAAGCTTAGTGACATGATAGACATGGAGTTGAAGTTTGGAATCCAAGTGATTTCTCACAAGATACACAACTCTAGCCAGTTGAATAGTGTGTTATGTAAGGCTATTGATATGTCATACAAGGTAGTGAAAAATAACTTGTCTTTCAACCATGTCAAACTCCTGTTGATACAATTCAACAAAAATATAGAAAGCATTAGAGTGTCAAAGAAAACCCATGTAAGTTTGGTTATCTTCTGTCATGTTTATTCTTTTACATTCAAAATATTTCCCTTCCAAAGGATTCACAGTATGGAGAAAAGATGTTCCAATTTTCTACCAATTCAATGAATACATTGCAAAAATGGGTGAGAATTTGAGCAGCATCGTGGACAATTATTTTGAATCATTCAAAGAAAAGATGCAAAGTAGATTTAGGATACCAAGGAATCTTGGAGAATATTATGAGCAAGATATTTGTTTCATGGTTCACTATGACAAAGTATATATTCAACCAGTCAAATCTAGAGTGACATGGGTTAAGCCTCTAGACTATGAGGTTAACATTGATGACACTAAGGATATCATTAAAGCTCTACTAAACAAGCATGTGGATCCTAAAGCCACCTATTTTAGAACCTATGATGAATCCAAGGAAATAATTGAGCTTGAGATCAAGCTACCTCAAGCAGTAAGCAAAGGAAGGTAGATAATAGAAAAGATAATCGAGAATGCAAAATCATCGAGTACTCCTCCTATGCTTACTAAGGGAAAAGGAGATGACGCAAAAGATGAAGATGAAGAGGATAAACAAGAGAAATCTAAATCTAAGAAGGAAGGTCCTCCCAAGAAGAAGGGGAAATTTATTATAACTAGACCTACTAAGTCCTCCCCTAATGTACTTACCAGAAGGGCAGCCAAATCCAAGAAAAATCTTAATTTA